>SMGT01013156.1:0-66908 GCA_004794575.1 Lanistes nyassanus | reverse complement strand
GTTTTGTCGTATCGACTGTAAACGGCGCTCACTACGGTTTTGACCAGGTCTTCTTTTGAAAGGCAAGTGGGACTGAACCGTCTTTATCCGTGCAGCTCGTGGGGTCGGGTCTCGCATGCCGTCCCGGCCTTAAAATCTAGTAGGTGGCGGGGTGCCCGTCGCTGCAATGACGTCACGTGCCCCACACGAGGAGTTGGCTTGCGGCGACGCAACTACGTCAGAAAAACTTCTTACCGGCGACTGGCCAGCAGAGGGATCCTCCCATGGCTGCGTGGTGACACCAACCTCACGAGGGGAATTCCGAGCACAGACTAATAAAAAACAACGAAGAGGGAGAGAGGGGGGACATGAACGCAACACTGACTTTGAAACTTTGAAACTTTATTTGCTATCTCTGGACCCCAGATGGGGTATGAGACCAACAGGTCAGGAGACAAATCGTCTGTCATTCACAGGTGCATAGAAAAGTATCAGGATGAACAGAGAAAGTTGTAAGTTAATGAAGACAGGCAGTCGTGACCTCAGTCAAGGTATTTGCGGAAAAGATAAGTTTTTAAGTTTCGTTATATTATACATTATTATAGTCTTGTTATTGAAGAATAAGAATACAATAATATAGAACTTAATTAGAGTAAAGTAGTTCGTTGTCTGTCCTCTTTACAAATGCTGAATTTTTTTAGTAGAGTAGGCATGTATAGGTTAATTATTTAAAGGGACCGTGTTTTCACCTGGTGGTGATTGTGATTTATAAAGGATAAAGTCCTGTTATTAAGCTGCGTCTGAAAGAACCACCAGACTGATTGCTGAGTAAGATGTCCAGTGTGAAAAGACAATGTTTAAGGGATGACCAAATGGAAATAATCCTTGACTGCGTCTGGATTCTAACCAGAAACCCTCCACAGCTTTACTGCAAGGCTACTGAATCTTTTAGAAATAATTGGACTCATTGTTTGTGTTCCTCTATTTTTGTGGTGTTCATTTGTGCTTGACTGGAAGATCTTTAGACTTGTAACTGCATACAAAGGAAACAATTTACTAGCCCATGCCAGCATGTTTACATGTTATGCTGAACATTTTGTTATAGTCATTTTGTTAGTCTGTAGGGGTTGTTACATGTTGGAGCGTGCAACACAATTAGCTGTGAAAATATACAATTCGTTTTTTCATGCTTGTTCGGAAACCTTTAATTGGAAATCATCCAAGCCCATCTCATTGTCCCAGTGGTAATAATAAAAAGAAAGTTACACAACGAAGTAATGAAGGCGTGTGCATTTGTAATGCTAGTTCTTTCTGCTGCCTCTGTGACTCAGTTTTCCGTGAAAGAAGCGATTTTTTTGTCTTCAGGGAACATTGAAGCCTGAGACATTTGTCCTTGTACCCAAATCCATATTCATCAGTTTGACAAAATAAATGTAAATCTAATTAGATCATATTTAGAAAAGAAACACTGACAGCAAATCTGAACACCAGATACAAATTTTCTTATCTGTCATTCCTTTAATATTAGCAGTCATTACTCATAAGTATATGAATATTATAAATGTTGTTTGTTTTCTCCACAGATGAGCTTGAAATGAAAGTCAATGACTTGTATGCCGGATCAGATGCCTTTGGTATGCTTCATTTCCACTTTATTTACTTGCTGGACCTCTTATGTATGGCGCATCTCTGTCAACTTAGGTTTCTTGGCAACAAACAGATTGAATCTGCAGACATACGATGCATTTGATTGACTTCTGCTTGTTTCCTTTACATCCACAATAGATTATTTTACTAATATGTTTGAGAAAATTTACATGTACAAGTGCGTGACAAATCATGTAAACCCATGAAAGATAAGTGAATAGCCTTGTAATATCCCATCTGTATCCCCAAAATCAACAAGTATCACAAACAATACTAACAGTATCAATCATGGCATTTCCTTAGCTGCCAAATGATGATGAATAGCGACAGATGACTGACGAATACAACACGAGGTTAACTGTGTATTTTTTCTGTTTTCTGCTTCTCTACTTTCCCTCACACCTCTTATTTCGCCTCCTATTTGCCCCCCTCCTCCCCACTTAAGGTAGTTTACCGCTATGGCGTCCTTCGACCCCCTCTTACGTTTCTTTGCCAGTCTCATTGCCTCGCTTTTCTTCCTACACCCGTCTCCCCTACTCTTCTCCCTCGCTATCGCCTACGCCAGAACCACCTTCAAACTGACCCGTACTGCCAGCCATCTCACTTTTCTCAAAACCCGTCTCCGCTTGAAAGTAACTCCGAAAGGCTTTCTCCTACGTCACTCCCCATCTGACCCCACTAACCCCTCCACCTTACACAGGACTAACCGCATCCTTCTCTCTACCAGCCGTAAACTCATCCGCTCCCAAATCTCTTACCTAGACACCAAACACTTCACTTCGCACTGCTCGCTCCACCTATAAAAAACAACTTTTTTCTCTCTTCCCTCCTGCCTCCTTTACCTTGGTTACCCCTTTAGTCCACACACATAATTAACTGGTCTACCAGGAGTGCTTTCACATGAAAAATCGCAAGCTTTCTACACTTACACGGGATCGTCGCCTGGGACCACAATTTATA
Source organism: Lanistes nyassanus (assembly GCA_004794575.1). Classification (NCBI taxonomy): domain Eukaryota; kingdom Metazoa; phylum Mollusca; class Gastropoda; order Architaenioglossa; family Ampullariidae; genus Lanistes; species Lanistes nyassanus. Next base: position 64,322 of record SMGT01013156.1, on the reverse strand, counting down.
CATAGCCAACGCCCACCGGCAGCTACTATACACCACCTTCTATGAGCCTCACTCCCACCAAACACCTGCGGCAGACACGAAAACGATCTCTAAAGTGATCCGCACCTCCATCGACTCAGCAGACTTACCACCATCAGCTAAACATCTCATAAATAAAGACACAAAACAACCGTCCTTTTACCTTCTGCCCAAAATACACAAGGCCAACAACCCTGGCCGACCCATTGTCTCCGCTTGTAGCTGCCCCACAGAGAACATTTCCCATTATTTAGACACTATACTTCAGCCCATCGTACCGTCGCTCCCCACCTACATCAAAAACACCACATACACTCTTACATTCCGGGGCCATTTCAATTCCTCAATCCGACAGAATGGTAGATTTTTCCTCACCCGCAACTATCCTCCCAACCTTCTGAACTCTGCCAGACACACGGAACCTCGGCCGATCGCTGTCTTGACCCACCACCCTCACAACCTACCATTACTTAGGATCCTCCTCTCCAACTGACACCTACTGTCCAAATCTGAACCCCACCTCTTCGAAAAATAAAACCCTCCTAGCATCTCGGCGGGATGAGAAACGAAAAGATCTACTAGTACATTCCAAGCTCAAAGCGCCCATCCCCTTCCCCCCATCCTGCGGCTCTACCTCGTGCAATGTCCTACCCACCTTGCGATTGGCTGCCCCTCTTTGACCACTCTTATTTACTGTCCCTGGATCATTTTCCTGCTATCCAGTCCAGCTCACGCGCCACATTACCGCAGCTAAGTCTTTTTCTTTTTCTTTTTCGTTTTTTTGTCGTTTTTGTGTCGTCCTGATGAAGGGGTAGTGCCCCGAAACATGTAGATTGTCTTCGTCTTTGTCCTATTCTAGCTTGGTACAGTTCCCTTGTTTTAATTTTAATTTGGATTTTCCTCCAAGCGGCAGTCGCTTGTTTTTCTTTTTTTCTTTTTCCTGTGTCAGAGGCGGATCATGGTTTTCTTGAGTCGGGTTCGAGGATGGGGGGTGGGGGACAAGAAAACGATTAAAGTATACACCTGAGCTTCAGTAAGGACTAGTCAAATGTAACGTGGCCATTTCGAATTGCTGAGACAAAACCATAAGATAACGTCCATCCCGCCCAGTCTTGTTCAGAACTCAGCAGTCGGTGAGAGTGTAAATGGCGATTATGAAGATGTTAGAATAGGAGCAACATCAGTCCAGCCAAATATGTCTGCTTTCTCAACAGAAAATGACAAACCAGATAAGAATGAATCATCCCATCAAGGTTCCTTAGGTAACGTGGGAGATTCAACATATTGTTCTGTAAGAAAATTATCCAAAAAACAGTTGTTACAAGCAGGCAGCTCTTTTGGACTTCAAGCAGAAGATTCATCTGAACCCGTATCAAAAGAGCCTCAAAAGACAGACAAGTCTGGTGGATTAAAACCACCACCAATAAAGCCTAAACCTTTCTCAAAACAAAGTTACTCCAGTTCTCCAGTACAAGCATCAGGCAAGGCCTCAAGTGCAAAAGAAAGAAAATCAAATGTTGACAGGATTCCAATGTCTAACAAAAAGGGACAACAGAAGAGGAAAGGTATGGAGTTTTAATTCATAGAACATCATTGTAAACTGAAACGTATTGATGTGTGTGCACGTGCACGTTTCTGGTTTGGAGGAATATTTGAATACCATTATGTGACCTTTTCTTCCATGGTCCCAACAAACCGCATATTACTCCATATTCTGTGGGTGACACTGCTTTTCTTTGGCTCATTTTTTCACTCGCAAAGCTTTCAGTAACATAAACTAGTTGTCCTTGCATTGCTAGTTTATAAATATGTTTTAGATGTGAAAATACTTTGTCTTCAGCAAACCGTGTTATATATTAAGGTCTCCAGCAGAGCCTTTTAGCACAAGTGAATGCGGATGCCACTCTGCTGACATGACAAAGTAGAAAGGGCAATGGCTTGACAGTGATTTCCTTTTGGGTTAAAGTGATTGGTCCTGGGCTGGCAACATGTGGCTTGTACTTTTGTTGTGTTTTGTTTTGCGAAATTAGTAGTCTGCGTACGTGTAGGTTTGCTGGTCTCAACAGTGGGCCTGAGTGGAAAAAGCAATGGTTGCAAGCGCAGATGAAGAAAGATATGTGCCAAAAAGAGTTTATTATTGATCTTTGTGAAGTACATAGCTAGTCTGGAAAATAGTCCACGAAGAAGCGTTTTATTACATTGCTTTCGCTTTTCAGCAAACAAACAGGAAATAAAAATGGCGTACGGACAATTAAAAGAGCAAAACTTATCACGACGCACTACTTTCAGATAATAAAATTTAGTATAGCCGCCTGTGTATATGTAGTCATCAGATTTCGTTTGAAAGAAACGACCCAAATCGTTGCAGTAATTGTTTCCAAACATTCAGAAAAAACAACGGCTTGGTGTTTTTTCTCTGTAGAGATTGCAAAAATTCAGCATAAAAATTATTTTGTTGAGCAAACTATAAATGTCGCTGTCATATGTAGCACTAAGGAAGAAGACTAAATTTTAAATATCTCAACCCATCATTGAGGATTAAAAATTAACCCATCAGTGCTGTGCTGTGTAGGGAGTTCGCCTAACTTAATAAAGTCAGACCAATACCCCGGGGACTTAGAAAGCCCAGGCTGAAATGTCCACTGCACTTCCTGTAAATGTGCATGCATGTGTTTGTGTCTGCATGCATACACAAACACACATGCATGTGAGCAAAAGAGAGAGACAGCGAGACCGAGAGAAAGAGAGACAGGGAAGGGGGGTGTTAGAGGGTGGGGATGAAAAACATTTCAGTTACCATTACCTGTTTCAGTGGAAGTTCCACTTTCCATGAACCCATTCAAGGCCACTGCTTATGAGAATGTTGCATTTGAAGCTACAGAAACAGATCCTACAGATAGCAGGAGCCATCTTGAAAAGGTATGGGTATGTTATTTTATGTCATGTTTAACATGTCGAACATAGTAAACGCTCATCAATTTTACTGGCCACCGTTTGCCATTACTGAGCAACACTGTCATCCGTGATAAAGACTGCGGTTAGGGAGAAATACACAATGGTCCACAGTCGCTCTTCGTGTCATTAATGCTGAATCAGGGAAAGTGTCCCAGTTTACTTTTTTACAAAGCGAAAGAAAAGAGACACTATCACATACTCTTAAAAAATCAAATACAAAACTTAGAACATCGTGACTGTTGGAGGTTAGTCAGAATGTGTACATCCACTTGATGATGCTGTAAACTTATTACCTTTCTTTATTTGTTCCTGTTATGTGAGAAACATGAAACACTAGATGTAGGTGAGATTTATTAGTACCTATTATTTCTTTAATTTGTGATTTTCACAGGTATGGTGTGTTTTCTTTTTATTTCACAGAAGGAAAAAACTGAACGTTCAATACAACGAAATAAAGATGGTTTGATTTATTTGTCTTTGGAATTTGAGAAGACAAAGAGTGACAAACCACCCCCTCCAAAACGCGAAAAAACGGAATATGTGTCCATAGACCATCAGAAAACAGCATCGCTTCAGCAGGATGACATTTCCAACGGCTGATAGTTACTTTCATTCTAGAACTAATTAATGATAAGATCTCTTGAGACACATTATATGCTTGCTGAGTTTGTTTGTTTTGCTTTATAGAGATAACTTTCATTATTAACACTTTTATTATACACCCCCCCCGGTAAAATAATATACTTTTTCAGGCTAATCATAATTATCAGGTGAATCCCAGAAATGTTTGCATGTGTACAGTGTATTCTGTATACCTTCTCTTTGTGTGCTTAATATTTAATACAGTACATTGCTCGTTATTATAATTACTTCTGTAATTATTGCATTTTATAAAAACAGTGTAAAATATTTTGAAATACGTTTACTGTACTTCTGCTGCACCTGCTTATTTATTATGATGCAAGTGTACACAATGAGAATTCATGAATATTATTAATAGAAATAGTTGAAAGACGTGCTTATGATTCTTTGTTCATGACAGATAATATTTACGTTTTTGAAAGTAGTTATTTTGGATCAATTTATAGATAATTATAAGTAATTATGGGTAGTTATTGAAGTATTATAAAAATAAAATCAAAAGAATGCCTCTTTCAATTATTCTTAAAAAATTGAATTTTGCATAGTAAAAATAGTCTCTGTCAGAAAGTTTTGGGTCGCATGCCGGAGGAGGTCTTATATGGGAAAGTCTTATAAGGGAGGTTTTACAGTACCTTAATATTTTAAAGGTACCTGGGTTCCAACAAAAGTTCAAGTCTCTAAATTATCTTATTTTATCATTCTGCCAACCCATATTACTTGTGTTATTTCATAGTTGATGCTCAGAACCGATATGCTGGCAATTTGCATCAAGATTCTGATTGCTTCAGTGAGGGATCTCTGTTCCATCAAGACAAAAGGAAATGTCATCGGCAAATTGTGACAGGATAACCTTTTTATCCCGCACTGTTATACCCTTGATTTTTACATTTTCGGGAAACATTATTTCTGCACAGTTAAAATATAAATAGAGTGACAATGGATCTCCTTGTCTAACTCCTCTTTGGATCCATTGGTTGAAATACACGATTGGATATCAAAGTAAAAGGTACGCACCCACTGATATCTTGCCCCAAACTATAGAAATCTAATGACCAGAAATGCTGTCGAACCCCTTCTCATAATCAACTAACAACAGTAAACGTGGTGTTCTTTATTTCTCTGCATACCATAATATGTCATATAGTAAACAAATATTTTCTCTAATGTGACGCCCTTTCATAAAAACTCCTTAATTCTTGATCAGGATGTATTATCTTTGATAATTTACGTCTCAGCCTTACTGCAATACAGTCAAATGCAATTTTATAAGTGGTGTTCAGTGAAGAAATTGGTCTCAAGTATTTTTAATTGTTTTGGCTTTCCTTCCTTAGGGATACAGCTTATAATGCGCTTTTGGTGTGTATTGTCTCCTTCCGGTTCATCTATGTAGTAAAACCTGAGATTATAATTCCTTGAGTATTGTTCATTGTCAATGCTATTAATCTCAGCTTTCTGGGCCCTGAGCCTTGCACTTTGCACCTTCGTTTCCAAATTCTCTATCTTTTTCTTCATATCAGCTGTTTCTGTTGTCAGCCTATTACTTTCCTGATGGAGAAGGAATATCGCAGTTTCCATCCTCTCTATGACTGTCATTATTTTTTCTCAGTTGCTGTCAAGTTTCGCCATGTTTTTGTATAGGAGATTCTCTGTTCTGGATCCTCCGCGGGTTGAGACAAAGTTGGACTGTGCGCAGACTGTGGGGACGTCATGTCTTCTGATACACGATCTGATACATAAGTCCAGGTCTGAGGTGGGCGGTGGCCAGTGTATATCGCTCTTAAATAATGAGAAGATTTTGATGCTGTAGAAAGGTTTATTGTCTGGATCACATGGAATTGTATTTTCTATTTTTGTATTTTCTATTTTTTCTATTTTTGTAAATGGTTGCCTTTCTCGTAATATAATAATAAACCAGCTATTATATGTATGTTGTAACGGTTCTATGTCTATATCTGATAGTGCTCGTGGTTCCAAAAATCGATGTCACCTTTGTACAAGTTTATTGATGGTATTATAGCTCTTCATTAATTCCAATTATTTGTAAATAAATAATTGATACTATTTCATAATGTTATAATAACTTGTTTGGCCTGTGTCCATTCACACCTGTACCTGTTCTGGGTAGACCTAGCTTTCTTTCCTTAACAGTTCTTGGTTTAAAGGGGGACTACTTGCATGAATGGGGCTGTGGTGGAAATGTTTGTTTTTCAAGGTAAAAGCTATTACTAACCTGAGCTTGGCATACATCAAAATGAAGGAAAATAAATGTACTTTTGAAATAATACAGATAGAAAGACAAATGGAGTACTGGAAATAAAGTATTCCTAATTAAATCACAAAGCACAGGTGTACGCACAGTCCAAAAAAAGTAAGACTGTAAAGTCCCAAAGAAGGAAACTTTTTTGTGTTTTCAGTTATATCAGATCTGATGTCATATTGTGAATGTCCATGCAATTCTACATAACATATCCTAATTTTGTTACATTCTCTTCTCAGATACTTGAGATATTGCTGGTCAATGGTGCACACTAATTTTAGGATTTGCGCAGCTTAGGATTGGGGAATGATTTATAAAGTTGCTTTACAAAACCAAAATGACAAAATGGCATCCTATTTTTATGTAAACTTACATTTATAAATAATTATATATTATAAATGCATAAAGATTAAACATACAAATCCAAACAAGCCAGGAAATAAAATGTGTTTGATTAAATTAGAAAGAATATTGCACGCCTGCCTCCCTGCTTGAAGAAAACACTGGGACACTGAACTAGGCCTTCAGTGTTGTAATTACTAATTTTAAAGAAAAATGTGATAAAATAAAGAAATAACTATAATATTGGAAATGTTCTCTCTCATCAGCTACACAAATAATTGTGTTTTGCTTCTTCTAAACCTTACTGCAGTTCTTTCATAAGCTGTTTACAACATCCGCAACATAACATATCAGTAATGCATGGACCACAAAAAAAAATGTTTTAGAGTGGATAAAAGCTGACAGGATACAAAAACACAAAATTGTGAAAATGGCAAACAGGGTAAAAAATTTTTAAAGTTATGTTTATCTTTTTGACGAATTATGTGATATCAATAAGAAGGAAACAAAGGCTTACATTTGAGCATCTCAGTTGCAATATAATAGATTTGCTCAAATATTCTCAACATCATTGATCTCCTCAACATCCTTATCAGAAATCTCAAATGACTGATCTTCTGAGTAGAAACTATCAACTTTGAGCTCTGAACTGCTCATATTTTCAAGATATTAGACTTTGAAAGCACTGCCCAAAACAAGATGGTCGCGAGCTTGGTATAGCCTCACTTCATGGTGGTTTGAAAACACAAAAGTAGCATTTTTTTACATTTAAGTGACAAACTTCAAAACTTTAATCATGTCTAATGATAACTTAGCAGGAAAGAACAGTTTTTAATGAGAAAGCTTAATGTGATATAAATAGAAACAAGGTCACCATGGCGTCGATGTTATAACATCGATAGTCAAGGGGGGGCGAACTGTTAAGAGTGCTGCACTGACGAAATACGGGGCAGGTGTTTTGTCTGAACTCAACTGTGCATGATACATTTTCACATGGATCTGGAAGCATTAGAGAAGAAAATAAGTTTACAAGTTGTGAGTTGTACCTTGAGACAAGGAAGGTGTATGTTGGTAACAATAATTTAAGTAAAATGTCTCTTGGCTATCATCACAGACATTGGAACGTTAGCAGTGATTTCCTGTGAGAAATAGAGCATATTACTAAATATATGAAAGTCACCAGACTGACAGCTACAGCAAAATGGTCTCCAGTTTGGGAAATTCCTACTAGTGGGAGTCAGGACTCGTCGATCTGAACCAGCAACTTTCCACGTGGTTGTATGAAGCTCTAGCCCACAGTTATCCAGGCCCCCGATATTCTAAATGGACAATCATCGTCTGTAATACTGTCTTTTAATTTCTGAACAATATTTCTATTGTAAATTTTCGCATCGTTTGACAACACCACATAAAAATACAGATGCATAATAATGGGCATTAAGTAGAAAAAATAAACGAGGTTAAGATGAGGTCTTACATATGTAGTCAAGGCGACAACCATCAGTTGGAGGCTGTGGTTGTGGTACAGGAGCCTGGCAGAGTAATCGCCCCTTTCCAAAGAGTCCACGTTCGCCATCTGAAGCCGCGGTGACATTAATAATCATTACAGTTGCATCATCGGAAATTCTGCTTGGCCTACAAACAGGATAAGCTGGCTGGTTGCAGACAGGGTCACCTCCATTTGCTGGACGAGGGGGACATGAGCCGAGTGAGGTAAATACAGAAGTAGACTCCCAGTACACCCACTCCACTGTGTCCTGTGCTGACAGGCCCGTTCAGATAAACGTGTTGTCCTGTTTACCTTCTTGAACTTCCCAGCAATGTTCAGTCGTGCCGCTCAATGTCGTTATGGGCGCTGAAGAAAAAGACACTAATTTAATTTCGGCTTGCCGATTAGTGCGTTTACATTGAGAACTGCAAACCCAACAGGCAGCCCTTACTCCTATGTTATTTATACGAGTTCTTATAAGGTCTCTAATTACTCCTTAAGAAATGCGATAAACATGGTCATCAATTATTCATCCCACGCCCCGACAAGAATCAGTCCTGGGGAAGTGACTCTTTCAGCATTAATTGTCCCATTTTACATCCATTTATCAGAGTTGTGCAGACCTATAAACGAATTTCGTAGAGCCGAGTACAGCACCGCATAACTCTACAGAACAAGTCAGACAGCAAACTATTTACCATCAGATAACTCCAACAAAGGTACTGGCAGCGCTATACATAGCCGTATGCAGACGCATGTGCCCAAGGGAGCTTATCGTACGCAAACACGTAGCAAAGAGAGGGCCGAAAGAAAGGAACTTGTGTGAGGGAAAGACAGGGGGATAGGGGAATGACGTGCGCACTCCGCCACTCTCACTACCTCGCTCTCTGACAGATATTCAACAAACTCAAATCCACGCAGTAATGAAGCTCCTCAATACAATGTTATTAAATAAAGAGTCTTCAATTACTGGAAACCACAATAAATGACAGGTGAGAACAGAATAGACTCTTCCACTAAACTAGGTTCAAGTATTCACTAGCAGATAGATCAGAAGAAAAGTGTCAACGAGATCTACTTACAGTCTCACTCAATCATTCACTCAGATGGACATTTAAACCGAATAAGATTTAACTCACTCACCACTGAGATCCGTTAACACAGGCACAACAAATCCACTGTATGATTCAAGTCCTTTCACTATAGTTCACAAAAAACCACTGGGATAAAATGCTTCGGCGAGTCGCTATAAATTCCTCTAGACAACGTTCATTTCCCAAGGTGCGGGAGGTGTGGATCTATGTGGTTACCGAGTTCGCCGGACAAGTTTCAGGTCAACGTTTGACTGGTGAGACTATCTTGAAATATCACAGTTTCTGTTTCTTTCACTAAAGATACTAGACTTCACAGTCTTACAGGCTGATGGATCTTCTTCTAGCCTGGAGTCACAGAGCGTAGGTCTCTCTCCTAGGACAAGACAGCAACGATTCGATGATTTACCGGGTCTCCTAACACCGGTTCCGACAAAGGCAAGTTTTCAAGACGACAGTCTTGGTATCAAAGTACCCTCCTTGGTACATACGTTCCGCCACAATTGGCGCGAGTTCTGAGTTCTAATGCCCTCTGGCATACACACAGACTCTCAACAGTCTGTTAAACACTTTCAGACTCTCTTAGTCTGCTAAACAACTTCCAGACTCTCCTTGGTCTGCTAAACAACTTTTAGACTCTCCTTAGTCTGCTAAACAACTTCCCCTTCCCCAGGGGACTTCTAACTATCCTGACTAGGCAAGCAGGACACTAGTAAGACTACACTGCCTGATACTTCAGGCCAAAACCTTTGCCTCTCAGGAGATCACTCCCTACGTCTTTACTCTTCGATGGTTCTCTTGTGACTGATGTTACGGGACGCTTTCTGTCCACGCGTCTTGGCGATCACGTGGACACGTGCCTATCTGTGATTGGGTGTAACAAGTGCTATGAGTGTCTGGTCGTCTGCTGAAGCTTCTAGAAATAGAAAGTTCTAGAAGAAAAGTGCTTAGCTTGCATGTCCTTAAGTGAATTTGGTTGGCGCGAAGGTACGAAGCAGGTTTGCGTCACTAAAGACCTTAATACTAAAATAGGATGCGAGACCTTGAGCTAATTCGGCGCGAAATCTACACGTTGATCTTAGAGCGGGAGATGAGTGCGTTGGGGTCAAGTTGTCCTAGATATTCATGTACAGAAAGTAGAGAACGTACTGATTAAAAGAAAGCCCTTTAATAAAAGATCGTGTGTAGCATGCAAAATGCATGGGAATTTACTACAACGTCCGAATGAATGAACTAATCTGTGTTTAACAATGCTGTTCTACTAGACTTGCTACATTATGGAAACACTGGGAGACAGTGATTGGAGATGTCGCCATTTTGTAGTTAAAAGTTTCTATCTTCTTGTCATGGGAACGCTAGAGGGGGGGGGGGGTCGTTTCCGTGACAACTTGGCAGATCCTCAAAAAGATCTGCCGCGCCTTTCTTTATAACGGCGCTAGTCTTCACACAGCTAACCCTCGGTGCACAACATGTGCATACAGAGAATCCCTATTAAATGTAGTCAGCCCGCTCGCTAAGCGAATGCTAACAACTCGGATTCAAAGACGAACACAACATAGGACAAATACATGAAATCCTTAAGGTGCAAATTATAATTTATAAAGAACAAATGAGGACCAGCGCTTACATTATCGTAAGATAACTCCAACAAAGGTACTGCAGGGTAAGTATTGTACGACTACGCGAATCTGAATAAACACATTTAACTGACAGAAGGACAATAGATTAGGTGGATGAATCAAATCAATTGGTAATGTGCAGTAGTCTTTTAGTACAGACTTACCTTGTGCTGAACTCAGGGACATAAGAACTATGCAGTACTCTACCAGTCTATCTGTCATTGGGTTTTGTTTTTCGTTCACCTGATTACTTCTGGAGTACACTGTAAAAACGTGAAAACATATATTTTGCTTATTATCATTATTACGAAGACAGACACTTTAAAAACGTCCATGTCGATGTACAGCTCGTTGAAACTGGGTCAGGAATTGCTCGGCGCTGTCTTGTAAAAGGGAGCAAAGCACGAAGCAGTTTTTATTTTCCCCCTTCCCTCTGCCCGAACAAGGAAGTACCTTACCTGAGTGTTGCGTTTCGGGTTAAGTACAGTGCCGTTCTTGTGAAGCTTTGTTGCTGAACTACGTTCCATGTCAGTAGATGAAATGTGTGATTGTAAAGGGCGGTAAGCCTTTAGCTTTGCTATCGCCAATGTGCTATCGGGTACATCACATGTAATACACCAACCCATGCAAACAAGCACCCAGAAGGTTAGATAGTGGTATATATAGAGAGAGAAAGTAAAAGCGTTTGACCTATGAACTTTCTATTAGTTCATCCAATATCTTTTAAAATGATAGATATTTTGTGGTAACCGTTAACTTTACATAAGTTGTGTGATGGAGCGGGTTCGCTCCTGTAAACTTTCATCTCTCTCTCCAAACCAATGAAAAGAACTCTTCAAAGGCCTTCTACATGTTTATTTGAGGCCACCGCTGCTGCTGCACACCTTCTCTTCTGCCCACCTTCCTGCCTCTACTGCCCAGTCTCCGCTCTCGTGACGTGGCGCGTTACATTCCCTGTCCTGCGTCTCTCCTTGCTTCACCACTACTCTGAGGCGTCCCTTTGTCCGGCCTGCACCCTGCTTTTATCGGGTGGGGCGCGAACCGCAAAGGTGCCACTGTCCGGGCCAGCAGCAGCAAGCCGGCGTACAAGCGGCAGATGCCAAATTTTGTGTTTGCTACACATACAACAGTTAGAATAAAAAGTGAAAGAATATACATACAATGAAATGAAAATATACAGTGACTAGAGTGCGCTTTGCTCTTCCTGTGAAAGTTAAGGAGAGTGAGAACGAAATAAAGATAATTACTTTAAAAGGTAGTTTAACTAGCTCATGTGAATAGATAAAGGTACGAATTCTGCCTACACTAAATTTACTCTATCAAGACGCTTGATGAGTTAAATATCTACAGAAAGAGTAAATCGAGAAGAATCAGAGGGTGTTAGTTTTTACTATCTGTCACTATCCTAGAAGGACATAGAAGCGTTTAAAGAGAGTGAGCCTAGCACAGCCTGTAAGATGACACAGTGCGTCACAGCCACGTGTCGCTAGCAGCACTCGACCCATACCGCCCCCGGCGCACGCTGTGGCTGTGAGCGTGATGGTCGAAACCGTCTCCGTGATGGCTGCACCCATCACAGTTGTATAAATAAAGGCATGTTCAGTGAACTTGGTGTTTGCTTGATAGTTTCATCAGACATGTCATCTAAAACAAATGGCTTACTCTTTACATCACCTGATACTGTAATAAGCATTACATCGAAACAAGAACTTGGGTCATCTTCACATTCTAATTTATACAGCCATTTATTTAGATCGTTTCGTCCTTTCTGTATCGAAACTTGAGTTTTCCACATACTTTAAAGCATTCGATTTGATTTGTCTACATACCGTATAAAATCCCATATTTTTTTTAGACATTTCCTATGTGTTCCTTCTCCTCTCAACCCGCGCCAGATAAGTATTGACTGTCTAGATGTAATTTTCTGTTTGTTTACACTTTGTTACGTTTCTTGTCAGTCCTGATGAAAGGGCAAATGCCCAGAAACGTTTAGTTCTTTAAACTTGGTTCATTGTTACCACCGTGTTAACGTTCATTTTTTAAATTTTTCAGATTAATAAATCTCGAATGAATGGGCTGCACTTGACAGCTGTATACTCAAAAAAGCATTCGATTGTCTCCCCCATAATGCGCACGTACGTAAAGTCGCACAGATGTGCATGAATACCCACAGACCACTCACAAACATATTACAGACGTCAGAGCATTTAAACTGTATACTATACACACATTCATCATTTCAAAATATAGCGATCACAGATTTATTTTCCTGTGAATGTTGCATCATGAAACCAAAAACAGAAAACATCACGTGATTCATATGTTCACATAGCTGGTTTCGCCTTTCGCCCGAGTCTACTGTTGCTCGTTGGCTCTGAAGTAAACCAGTTTACACTAGTCTTCACACAGTTGTCTTTGGATCCTAGTTGTCAGCACTCGCTTAGTGAGCGGGATGATTACATTTAATATGGATCCTCTGTATGCACACGTTGTGTACCGAGGGGTAGCTGTGTGAAGACTAGCGTCGTTAAAAAGAAAGGGATGGCAGATCTTTTTTTGAGGATCTGCCTCGTTCCCTTCTTTCGACTCTCTCTTTGCTACGTGTTTAGGTACGGTAAGCTCCCTTGGTCGCATGCGTCTGCATACGGTTATGTTGAGCGTTTCAAGTACTTCCTGTTGGAGTGATAAAGTGTAATTGCAGTCCAAATACCTTCGTAAAGGGATATCTCCTGTGTATTAACTTCTTGCTCTATTTGTTCATAGGGCGACCTCATTCCAACGTCTTCCAGTATTAACTTGTCATAGTGTGCTCCTATAACAGACACCAGACCTAAAATGTGGCTAGATTATACATATATTATATCATATTAGGGTGAATGTCCAATGTAATCTTCTCTCGCGCAAATTCTTTTCGTGTTCCTCATTCGCAGTGACAGTGACACCAGTGCAAACAAGAAAACGTGACAGAGCCGTCGCATTTACCTAAATGGTAACAAAATTTACCGTCTGTCCCACTGGATCCTTTTGTGATTACACGAGATAACGATTGTTCGGACGTGTTGCCACTGAAAGAATATTAAGACGTGTAATAATATTAAACGGACTTTTATTCCCCATGTATGAGAAATAACAAGTAGTTCAAAGCAATATCATGGATTTTCATACACATTTTTGCTGTCATACTTATCGCTGTTAACTGTTATGATAGTGCTGTCTCCTTTAATTTCAAAATAACACAGTTTACTTGCCTTGGCGGGTTTGTATGTCTTTGATTCCTATTATCTGCAATGAAAAAGTTACACATCTTGAAAACGGACCTGACCCCAGTCTCTGTTTATCCTTCTTTCCTTCCGTCTGTCTTTTTCGTGCTTTTTTTTTTTTGCTTGGACCAAACTCTCTTCCACATGCCAACTTATCTTAATTTACTCAGTTACGTTATACTAAAAGTATAGCATACTACGTACATACTGCATACTGCAAATATACTCCATACTATATGCATACTGCATACTATTTATTGAATAAAATATACATACTGCATTCTACATGCATACATATGTACATAATTGCATTAAACATACAGATGTACATACACATACAGCCAGTACAGACAAGCAGAGGCACTTTCGGTAGAATGAGCTATGTTCTGAGTTTGATCTTTTGCGCCACCTTATTCTCTAACCACCCGACCCCAACCCCACCACCCAGCAGTCCTCCAGGTGCTCATTAATCAGCAGGACCAGTAAGGTGTCTTGTAATGGGTTGTTTTCACCTGTCTTTAACTCACAGATCTTTGATCAGTAATCAAACGCTAAACATGCACTCGCTATTTTCCACATTTATCACCAAATCGGACACCTAGTTACCTGACAGGTAGGTCAATAAGCCCTTGGGCTGTGTCTGTGTCTAGTCGTCTAAATGTGTGTCGTATAGTTTTCACAGGCATTCTGCTGAAATACAGTACTGGCGGGGTGTCCCGTAACATATCGATAACACGTCGTCACGTACAGAAGGCCGTGGGTTTGGATACCCTATATATCTGACGTACATTCTCTTCGTGTGACACGTGTTATCAAAAACAAAAGGACAGCAATGGCTACCTGCACAAGGGAAAGTCCAACCCCGCCGCCAGAACCAAATAACAGCAGCGACGTTTAGGACCAGAACAACTGTCAACACCACGGCCAGGACGATAACAGCAACGTTCTCGTTTGGTTTGGAGTTTGCGTCTGTGGCTTCTAGAAATATGTTGATACTTTAAGCTGACACATTTTCTCATAACTGCTGCTAAAATGTGCGCACCAGCAAATTTAAAGATGTCTGACCAATTTAGTGCAATGATTGAATAACAACTGCGCGTTACTCCCCAAAGCAGTTTTTAGACATGTACAGCGAACGGTTGATAAACCTGGACCACAATAAACGAAAATTGCTTGGCTCACTTCGTATGTAGAATCAATTCAGTGTCGGGTATTTCGTCTCATATTGGTACAAAATGAAAAAACTTAACGTGTGTGTCGTTAAAATATCTTAGAGTGTGCTTGTATCTTGCTTACCTCTGACAGAAAAGGTGAAAGCCATCACTCCCAAGCTGTTGCTGAAAACAATTCTGTAGAAACCCACATCAGTGCTTGTTATGTTCAGAACCCTGATAAGACAAGCGACTGCAGATGGGACCAGCGCAATGACATAACACGCGGTTTGTATACTGTCTTCTTTAGCGGGTCGTCCGTTGTCAGTGTCACTGATGCCGAGATATGTCACATTCTCCACCTTTGGCATCGGGTACGCTGTCATCCTGACACTAAGCTCTCCTTTCCCGTCGGCAGTAACGACAACCGGGAATTCTTCATCGCTGTACAATCTCCTAGGACCACCTGCAGAACATACACCCAGCATGCAATACGGGAAACAACTAAAACAGACATGATGTCATCATCGTTTCTTCTACTTAGTGTTATCAAGACCCCTTACAGTCAATACAAGCTTTACTTAGATCACAAATAAATATATACAAATATATGCGGACAAGGCTAGGCAGTGAGTTGTAATTCTACATACATGCCACGTTTAAGATGTACTATACCGATTGAACAACAGTATTGCTCCACAACAGCTGGCAGACATATGTCCCAGTGTCCAAAGCCTGGACGTTAGAACGAAGTAATTGTGTTGATCGAGTTGTATTCCACTGTAGAAGGCCAGGCGGACTGCCCGGTTCACTGACTGGGGACAGGTGTGGCTGGGTGTGACAGAAGGACGACCTGTAGGAGCAAACATGGAAAAATGTAAATCTCGTTCATCTAAGATCTTCGTTCTCCGCTCTTTTCCTCTTTGCCTTAATTATTATATTTTACCAAATTTGTTTGTAGAGGTTGCAGCCAATGTAGGAGCCTTGATATATGCTTGTGAAAGTCGGCTCATCGCTTTAGCCAGGTAGTCTGACAACAATTCGTCAAGTCTTTATTTATTTATTTATTTATTTATTTATTTATTTATTTATTTGGATTTGGACTTCAGCATCGAAGGGGAAAGCACCTCACTGTGGCTTGATAATGATAATGATTTTCTACAGTTTTGTGGTCATCGAAAGTGTGCTTAACGTAAAGTTGATCACAAATTTTCTTTTCTATCCTTATTGCTATTGGTGGTGGTGGTGGTGGTGGTGGTGGTGGTGGTGGTGGTGGTGGTGGTGGTGGTGGTGGTGGTGGTGGTGTGGCAGAGAACAGAACGATAGACGCCCACGCACTGTTCTGTCCACCTTCAGATAAAAACAGGCACGGAATTCTGTAAGTCCCTAACAAATTCCTATCAAACGTTTTGCATTAACATTACGTGTTAAAACTTTTCACAGAAGACTTTCGGGTATTAGGAATGGTTTGAAGTGTGTCGGATAAGAAATCCAAGAAGGGTTTTCTGAAATTGATAAACTCAACAGCATGCAGACATAGTTGTTTTCTACATGAATCACCTACGTATTTCGTTACTTCCGATGAAACTTGCAATGACTCCCACTTCTCCAGGCACAACAGTCACACGGTAGGTGTACTTGCCGTCAGGTGGCAAGCTACTGGTGACGTAATGCTAACCAGTGTCGTAAGTTGTACCAAGAATAGGCACGCGTGAGATTGATGTGCTAGCGATTAGGTTTTCTTCGCCTGGTGACTTAAATACACGCACGCACGCATGCAAATTTATAATCCTGAGAAGAGATTATGTTAAAATAATTGTTTGACTGTGTGCAATACCTAATTATACTACTACGTCCTCAGCTTACCTACTTCGTCTAGGTGGGATCTAGGTGGGTAATATTTACTTCAGCGATGCATGATTGTTACAATACTCACCTGCTTAATCTGGATCCACTCGCATCTGTACCTGTTCTGTGCAGAATAGGTTCTTCCTATGCTATATTTGTAACGAAATCGACAGTTGGGCGTGTAAGACCAGTATTGTTTACTTAGATTCAATTTGTGGGTGATTCATGCACTCGAGGCTAGCCAGCTCAGTTGAAAGAAGGAAATTTCGTGCTCTCCCAGGGGACAATACGTACTGGGGAGGGAAGGATACAACCAGCCTCCCAGGTCCAAGAGTCAGGGACAGCATGACGACAACCGATCACGAATGCATTAGTAATGTCCGGTCGCTAGAAACTCGAGATGCCTGTCAACAGTTCATGAGTGAATATCCACGTGATTCTGTTTACAAGGGGAGAGGCACGTGAGGAGGATAGACAATGTGATGTAGAGGGCGTTGGAGAAGGGGAGAATAAAAAGGGGGACTTGAGAGAGGAGAGGGGATATCAGAGAAGAAAAGAGAGAGGAAAACACAGACGGAAGAAGCTTGCTCGGGCTTACGCCCAGCCCATAGGGCTTATGCGTGCTTGGCCATGGGACTTAGAAAGTTTTGACCACTAAGGCCCAAGGCAGGAGTTAGCAGGCAGAAGAATGAGGGGCACAGTGGAGGATGAGTCACAGGGCTGTCTTCTACGCGCGCCTCCGCTGCAGCTGTACAACGGAGCTTTGTTCTGGATGAAGCCACTGCCTTTAGCGGCCAGGAAAAGTTAGAGAATAGTAGGCCAGGCTCCCGTCTGTGTCACTAACAGGGTAGACTGTAGAGACAGAGAAGAGGTCCTATAATAGCCACTAGATTATGGAACAGGACGCAGGGTTAAGACGGCCACCATAGGCAACAGAATATTCTCAATGAATAAAGTTTGGGACGCGCACTCTTAGTTGGCGTCTTCCCGAGTGGATGAGTACAGTGCATGTAAGGAAGAGACTGGTGGGAAGCAAAAGGTTACATATTGTCCAAACACACTCCAATTGTCTTCTCTGAACTGAACTCCGCGTGACACATTTTCAGCTACATCTACAGACAAATGTATGGGAAAAAACAGTTTGCAAACGTAAATTTTAGTAAGTGAGGGATAGAGAAGAGTTTATTTCTCCAGGCATGAATCACTGCATTGAGTAAACGTAAGCTCAGGTTAGGATACACTCCAAAGCATGGCAAAGTAACTATAATTCTCTCCCCTCTACATGCTGTTTGTAAGCGGATGTGCATCTGTTAGTGTGAATTCCCAAAGTAGAAAAAAATTACCGAGAATCGAGTATACAAATTCTTAGCGAAACATGATTTTTCAAGATATATTTTCTTTTGCCTGTAATTAGTAAAATGCTTAAAACTACTAAATACATTTTTTGTGTCTTACATATGTAGTCGAGGCGACAACCAGCTCCAGCACTAACAGGCACAAACTGCCGAAGAGTTGTACAGCGCAGTCTGGCGTTGTCAAACAGTCTGGTACTTGTGACTGCCGTAGGGATAACAAGCATAACGCTTGTGTCATCAGAAATTCTGCTGGGGACGAAAATTCAACCAGTCCGGGATTCACAAACAGGCGGACTTCCATTTGCTGGACGAGGCGGACGTGAGCCGACGTTAGTGGAATCAGTATCGGACACCCAGACATCCCACGTCACTGTGTCCAGTGCTGACAGTCCGGTACAGGCGTTGTTCCGTTGACCTTCTTGCACTTTCCAGTAACTGTCCCGAGTACCGCACAAAGATGTTATGGTTGCTGCAGAACAGATACGTCGACATTACACATGGTGCAGGTATGAGATATAAAAACAACTTCAATCTTTGTACAATGTGGTCGGCATGGCACAAGGGAAACAACTCTTTCAATATTAAGACTTTTTCACTGAGGTCGCCAGTTGCTCATATTGCTATAAATGTTTACTTGCACGAATTATCCCGAATCTGCAGAGTATGCACAATGCAGAGGAAATATGATAATACTCTTCAGAGAGATTCTGATCTCCCTTTTGAATGGGTTGTGTATTAGATGCAGTTGGTGGATGGTGTTAAGCTAGTCATGTAAACTTGAGAGAGTGCTGTAAGTACTGACTTGCCTTGTGTCAAACTCAGTGACAGGAGAAACATGCAGCACCCAGTTAGTATCTCCGTCATTGATGTGGTTTACGAGATAAAATTCTGGGGGAGTTTTGAAAGAAAGATGTTCCAGGAGATATTGCAAGTAAATGTCATTGTCATTGTGGACAAGCTTTTATAAATATCGGTCATCGCCAGCCACTGTGTCACCTATGCCGAGCGATTTATGTGATCACAGCCTGTGCTGTAAAGAACAATTACACAAGCACACTTAGCATTTGAACACGGAAGTAAATTCACCGTGTGTAGTGTGCCGGGTACTAATATGTCCCTGTGTTTTGTGAGTTTGGTGAGAACACGAATGAAATCACATGACTCACAAGTAACAATTGACAAGAATCATATTCGGGTATTTAATAGTTAACGACAATTTAGGGATGGTAAGGGTTTTGTGTGTCGCTCAAGATGATTAAAACTGCAAATAATGAATGAGGTGGAGCGAGTGTCACTGTAGTGTGCTTTATATAACTGATAGAAAATTTTAACATCAGCGTTCTCGCCTAGGCAAAAGAATAGATACAAAATTGCTCCTTCACATTAGCTTATGCAAGGCTACTGAAATACTGTGACCCGTTAACCCCAGCAAATTAATATCACAAGTCAGAAGTTTTTGCTGTCTTTCGTAGTTCAACCAAGACAGAGGGAGAGAGAGAGCGATAAAACAAACTGGGTTAGCAGAAATTTGAGCGGGCAGGTGAATTTCAATATTTACTGAAAATCTTCCTCATCCTTGTTATGAACTGTGACTAGAATATTCACAATGGTCACCCACTGGTTGTCAACCCCGACTTGTACGTAAATATGGGCAGATCTGATGTCACGATGTGGACCTTTGTCTTTGCATGTGAATGTTTGAAACCTTATATCTTATAAATGGAGGGAAATAATTTAATTGATTTTTGAGAACTAGTTTCTTGTAAAACGATGAACCAATACATTCGCAAACCATACTCCTCAAGGGTAGCTCTCTAAAAATTATGGTGTGTGTGTGGGGGTGGGGGGTGCAGCTGTGCAGCGTTAGTGCTTAGTGGCATGAAATAGTACATGCAGGATGAAGCTCTCCTGCGTCACCATTGAGTTATCTAATTCATTTTTATGGACTTCATCATGATAATAATACCAACTGAAACAAATTTCAAATTAAGCTGTATATCGCTAGCTTAATATTCCGACCCTATTGTGCATAAAAACAATTGTCAGCCGGGCACAGAGTGCTCGCGTTACGTTTGAACGAATCGTTAGCTTAAATTAATTGAAAGCTTGTTGTTTATGTTTGCCTTTTATAGCTTGTCATTTTGCACTGACCTTAGTTTGTTATTCCGTGGTTCAAAGTTCACAGGCTCGGGCCGACGAAACTGAATCCACTTTCCATTTCCGCCAGGTCCTGTGTCTCTGATAACAGCGCAGTTTTTCTCTTTCAGAGCGCTGAAAGCTTTTTTAATCCCGGTTTGCTCATTCATGTCCTTGTTGTTTGCTGGTGGAATTTCTGCGGTCGTTGATACTATACACACACTCATATACACGTGCTGACAGACTAGGCACACAAGTAGCCACCCAGACACGCTCGCGTGTACACCCACAGGCACGCACGCACGCACGCACACGCATGCATGCGCACCCACGCACAAATTCACTCTCACTAATTCTCTCACTCATTCGGTTGATCACTAGGATAGGCCTACGTATAAAGGTACATGCGCGCATGCACACGCACGTGAACGCACACAAGCTCGCTCTCACTAACTCGCTGAATCATTCAGTTCATCACTAAGATAGAGCTGCTTGTAATTGTACATGAGTAAACAGTCCAAAGTCGTTTGTTTTTACAAGACATTTATTTCAATCGCTTCATCGGGCCGTTTTAGAGGACGCAGAAATGTTTAGATATCAGTTTTACAAAAGTATTTATGTGAAAAACACTTCAGCAAGTTCTTCGATTGACCAATGTTTTCTAAAAAAAAAAAAAACTTTTTTTGTGTGGCGAACTATTTGCACGTTTCCTTGTGTGTAGACCTCTGTCGCTCTAAACGACACACTGCTTCGATCCTTTATTCGCTAGCATAACTGGACTCTCCGACCCTCGCCTAGTGCGTCATGTCGCTTGGTAGTACTGAAACGAACCGAAATGTTTTGGCTCTTAAGATGTCATTCGATCCACAGATTTTAGAACTTAATTTTCACAAATGTGTCACGGATAATAAACTGACCTTTTGACGTAAGATTTAATGCGGACAGTTAAGGACTGGATAGTCATATGTTGTAACCTGAAGGAGTGAACGACAACACCTGCTAAAATTCAATCAGAAGCAAATGGCAAATGATAAAGGCACCCTGGGTCGGGGTTTGTGGCGTCCTTATCGCTTGTTCATTCGTAAATGTGCACGAAAAATGCACAGGGCGAAGTCAGACTTATGACTGTACGTGACCGGAAAGGCAGATACGACAGCTTATTCAGCCTGAACCTGGTGTCCATGGGTAAAGGGCGACCAGACACAGACTGGGAGAAATGCAGAATAAATATCGTTAACTAAGTAAGGGGGTAACCATTTTCTAGCATGACCGCCCCAACCAGAGTGCATTTACCATAGAACACTTACCGCAGTAAATTAAAGAGACAAGATCTTCAATAGCTTCGCCCCTACCATACCTTCGTAATGGGGTATTTCCCCTGCACTTTGTTCTTGTTAAATTTCTTCATAAGGTGATCGCATCCCAACATCTTCTAGTCGTAAGCCATCATATGGGCCAACATCACTGTCTATAATAAACAGGAGGAAGGAAAAATAAATTCTTTACAGTATTTCTTTATATTGTTTAAAATATACGACCACAGTGAAAGGTTCTTTCGACTTTCATATAGCGACTGTAGGAGGAATTTAAGGTGGGGAGAAAGTATTATGTCTGTAAACAAATATTCGCTCTTTCTCTCTAGAAGCGAAACGTGTATTGATCGAACATTATTTATTAGTGTTAAAATTAACAATCATATGAATTCGAAGTATAAGACCTAATTGAAAACATCTCACAAACGTGAGTTTAAGCTATCCGCATGAAATCGACCGTAAGTACCAAACTTTAGCATTTACACATAACACATTTACATTTTGTCTTTGCGTATACATTCATTTTCAGTCCAAAACTATGTTAGCTGAAAGCATTATTTTAGACTCTGTACCTTCCTTTATTTTCGTTGTCGATAAGTTAAAAAAAAAAGAAAGAGTGCAAGATTCATTCTGTAAAACTCAAGATTGACTCGTGCCTATGACAAAAATTATTACCAGGAAAACGAAGCAAAATTGTAAAATATGTAGATATATTTTCTAGAAGAAAATAAGTATTAAAATGTCGACAAATAATCCTTACCTTTTCCTATTCTGGACATTTCTGTGCTTGCAGTGGTCAAATGGTGTTGTGACGTATCCCCACTGAAAGTAATGTATATGTATTCAGCAAGTGTAACTACATAAGCTTTCTCTCCATATAGGGATACTGCCATCGAACGCATTCGTTGTCAACATTTCAACACGTCTGGTGTCACATAAAGCTTACCGTGAACGCAGCGACAGTGTGTAGGGTGTGAGTGAAAAGTGGATCGCAGGAACAGATTTGATCATTTTTACAAATTTTACCGTATAAAGTAAACAAAATGTTTAGTGGTCTACAGGATGCATTTAACAATTTTACAATAGCGTATTCTCTTTTAAGCAATTTGCAGGTTAGGAAACTAAATCCAGTGCGAGCAAATGGTCGTCTTGTGACTGACCAATGACATCTGCTGAAAATGTCGGTGGACGTCATGATAGACGACCTCTGTTTTTTTCCTAAAAGGGTTAAATAAATTGCTGGAACTAGTTCGCAAAGGACAGATATTGCAGCCGCGTTTAGCTTTTTTTATCGTTGTATAATTAGTGTCTGAATTATGCAACAGATAGATTCTTACTATGGATGTTGACTGGACTGTTTGCTCATCAAGCGTCTGTTATATTTTTGAGAAGCACAAGCTCATAAAATAATTTAAGGAATCATTTGGGCATAATAATTTTTTTTGGACTCGATTTTGTTAAACCTTCGTACAAATTGTACCTGATGTGACTACATTTCAAAGCGCATGATCGAGGTTCAGTCAAAATCAAAAACATTGTTTGAAATATGTGCAAGCTTTGGGAGAAAGAAATGTCTGATTACCTGGACCCACCTTTTTTTCATGAAAATATAACATACAAAACTAAAGACAGAAGATTAAGTATACCAACTCAATAAAGATCTAGTTAACTGCAACGTTTCTGTCCCTGTATTTTTCAAGGCGTTCGTCGTATAGTTACCCTTTTACAACTGCTTAATTATATAAGATTATGTTTTACCTCAAGTCTCTTTGGTGCGCAAGTCGTTGGGTCTCCTCACCTGTGAAAAATTGTTTACGTTTTATATATATTTTTTATGTGTTCCGTAGTCTCTATGTCGCTTTATCATTTTCTACTTTCAAAGCATTTACTGATCTACCTTAAAACGCAAGCATACGCGAGTACTCCCATAAAACCACGTGCCCAAGCAGATCCCCATGCACGCACACGTGTGTGGGAGGAAGAGGGGGAGGAATATTTGCAGCTGCTTGTTCCCCACTCAACAACCCACATAAGTAAGCAGCTTAACAATCCACTATCTGTCGCTCAAAGATAAACCACATTTTTCTCACCATGTGGAAGATTGCAATACACAATGCATGTATGTAATACATATAATATTATAAATGACCTGAATAAACAGACATAAAAGCCTTTACCTGTGCACGGCAATCTCCACCCCCGTCGCCAGACCCAGACGACAGCGACGACAATTACAACAAGGACAACTGTCAAGATGGCGGCCAGCACGGCAATGGCAACGGTCTTGCTGTCTGCCCCGCCCTCCTGATTGTCTTCTGGAACAGAGTCCAGAAATATAGCGGACACTCTGACAGATTGCGGATGTATTACCGAGGCTGACAGATTGCGAAATTTTTACCCACAGTCTGACAGGACAGATTTGCAACCATTCATTAACCTAACGTAAGGTCCACCGTTCCACAATAGACAGCAGCAAATATTATGGACAACACATGGGTTAAAGGACAGAAACATGGAAAAGAAAGTAATGTTTTGTGTTTTACGCCGTGTAGACAACAAAGCTCTTCTCATGGCTTCATTAACATGTAGATATAGGCATAACATTTTGAGTCTCCTTGGAGGTTTCATCTCTTGATTCAATAAGCTCTATAGACCCACGACCCCCCCCCCCCCCAACCACCACCACCACCGCCCCATACACTCCATTCATGGTGTTTTGGTCGTCTTGTGAACCAGTACTGAGCAGCCTTTCGAATACGATACAGCTTTTACCTTCTGAATGTGACCCGTTCTGTGTGCGTGTGCGCGATCTGTTTGTGCTTATACCTGTGTGTGCGGTAGCGTGTGGGTGTGGTATGTGTATCTGTGCGCGCTCGTGCTTTGTGAGTACGAATGTGAGTTGTTTCGCTGGCGGTGTTTCACAGTGATGCTAACCCCACCCCTAAAATTGTTGTCTACAGATATGTCTTTTTAAAATATTTGTTGCAGTATTTCTGTGTGTGACTGCTTTTTAAAGTAACTATCTGTAAAAATTGATGTAAGTAATAAAATGGAAAGACCTGGAATAATTATCAAATACAGTGAAATATAATGTTACGTATTGTCAACCTGTAAGTATATATTAATTTCTCTAAAACTGCTTCTGTCCTTAAAAGCACATACCTTCCAGATAAAATATAAAAGCGATTTCTCCCAAACTGTTGCTGAAAACAATTCTGTAGAAACCTCTGTCGGTGCGTTTCATGTCGATAACACTGACATTGCACGTGACAGCAGCAGGGCCCAGGTAGCTGGCAGAACATGCAACTTGAATAATATTGTCCTTCACTAACGATTCGCCTCTCCCCTGATTCACCATTCCTTCGAGATACGTAATGTTTTTTACTCCTGGTGTAGGGTACGCAGTCATTGTAAAACTGAGTTGACCTTTGCCCTCTGTAGCACCGACAGTTGGAACTTTGTCGTCGTTATTCTTTCCTCTTGGAGCACCTGGGCGTGACATATTTAGTCACGACCTTTAATAATCTTCAGCAAAAGCGGAGTCATTGGCACAGTATTTGCTTATGCCCTTACATAAACAGGTGGTTTTTATATATTTCGCTTTTTAAGTTGCTAGCCACACCCCAGAACAAAATTGCAACTATATTCGGTCAGGAGTTAAAAAAACCCAGGAGGTACGGACATGTAACTCAACTGTTAGAGGAAGGATATTACAGCGTGTTAACTATATGGAGGGAATAATTATTGTGTCTGTTTTAAAGATGGACGTTACTCTTACAGACGGTGTCATTATTATGTAAGACTTATCTTTTCACCAGCCGTCATTACCAGCCGTCATTTGGGGAGTGGGGCTAGCAATTGGTAGAGCTAGCAGGTGGAAGGTTTCTAGTTCGAATCCTTGTGTGGCCAAGGATTATTTTCTGGAGTTATACATTGTGCAGCCTCCATTAGGCCATCTCCCCGCACTGTCTGTCCGCACTGGTCATCTTACGGTAGCCATCAGTCTGGTGGTTCTTTCAGTGCATAGATTGGTAATAGGACCCCATCCGCCCTATAGTTCACTTTCCTGATAGGCACCCACTTTGCGGCGGGAATTAAGCAACCAACAACCAACCAACCAAGCCGTCATTTAAGAACAAGATTCAATATTGTTACACTTCGAGCATCTTCTGTGGATTAATACTTACAGTACACCAGTAATCTTTGACTCTGAGAGTCCTGTCCCAGTGTGTTGTTTGCTTCACACCTGTAGACACCTGAGTTCTCGCACTTGACCCTATCGATGCTGAATCTTACTTCCTCTGATTCATTGTCATCATAGACGTCGCTTTTCGGCTCACTCTGATTAAGAAACTGAGAAGGGTCTGATCCATTGATCAGTCGAACGCTTGGAGTGGGTCTGCCATTAGCCACACACTTGAAGTCAACACGGGTATTCTCTGTGTTCACTGTCATGTTCCCCGCACTGTTTACGCTGAAGTCCAACACACTGGGAGAACTGTGAACCGACGGAGGTGCTGGAACGAAAATGAAATAAAAATCATTTTCGCGAAACCGGTCTAAAAATAATTGGTTTGTGAGATCCAAACGGTTTTTAGCAGTTTTCAATACGATCATTTACTCATGTCATTATTCAACTGCTTTAATTAGGATACTGCATCTCAAAGTGTCGAATCACGATGAGAAATGTTTGAATATATCTTCTTCGCAAGCAAGCTATTCTTTGCGACAGACCTTTTTTCTATAGAAATTGTGTTGTGTTTGGTTAATGACCAACAGGATTGCCTTTTAATGAAATGTAGCAGACACGTTGACCTGATATTTCTGTCCTCACGTGCAGCATTACATCCACTGTCTCTCACTATATATATATATATATACAAGAAAAACAAGTGACTGCCGCTTAGAGGAAAGTAAAAATTAAATTTAAACCAAGGGAACTGTACCAAGCTAGAAAGGGACAAAGACGAAGACAATCTACATGTTTCGGGGCACTACCCCTTCATCAGGACGACACAAAAACGACGAAAAGAAAACGAAAAAGACTTAGCTGCAGTAAATGTGGCGCGTGGGATGCATAGCAGGAGAATGACCAAGGGACAGTGAGTAAGAAGGGTTAAAGAGGGTCAGCCAGTCGCAAGGTGGGTAGGAAAGGGTAGAGAAGGGTGGGGGTGGAGGGTGGGCGGGCGAGCGAGAGAGAGAAAACAACGCGGATAAGGGGACGTCAGTGTGTGTGTGAGAGAGAGAGAGAGTGGGAGGGAGGTGAGAGAAAAAGTAAGAGATAGAAGGAGGGAGGAGGGGGTTAAGGGAAAGGAAGGGGAGAGTCAGTGTTTGAGGTTGAGACCTGTGGGTGCCATGGTGCCAAAATGGGTAATGAAGTAGGACTCCATATTCTTACGGTCAATGGAATCGCCCTTCATTTTCCAGATACCACAGACCCTCATGTTGTCGGCTGTGTGGGGGGTGTACTGAAATGACGTGCAACTGGTGTGTTTCTGCAGTGTTTAGTGTTAGCCAAATGTTCTGTGAAGCGGGTGTTGAGTGTGCGTTCTGTCTCACCGATGTAGAACAGAGGGTGCATGTGATGGCGTAGACGATGTTGCTGTTGGTGCAGGTGAACTTGCGTTTGATGACGAAAGTGGTATTGGGTGTGTGGAGTTTTGTGGCGGTGTTCAGTTAGGGGAAAGTGTGTCTCTGGGGGACATTGCATGGGTGGAGCCGCAGGAAGTGGGGAGGGAGGTAGTCGGTTGGAGTTTAGAGTGTACTAGAAGGTCTCGCAGGTTCTTATCCCGCCGAGATGCTAGGAGGGGGGTATTTTGGAAGAGGTGGGGTTCAGACTTCGACAACAGGTGCCAGTTGGAGAGGAGGATCCTACGTACAGGAAGGTTGTGAGGGTGGTGGGTCAAGACGGCGATCAGCCGAGGTTCTGTGTGTCTGGGGTGGTGGGAGGGCTGGAGTGTGAGTGCACGTGGTGTGGCTGCAGCTTTCTGTTTAGCAGAGTGCAGAAGGTTGGGAGGATAGTTGCGGGCGAGGAAAAAGTCTACCATTCTGTCGGATTGTTCATTGAAGTAGGTGTCATTGGAGCATAATCTGCGGAGTCTCAGAAACTGCGAGTAGGGTATGCTGTGCAGGGTGGAGGGTGGGTGAGATGAGTGGAAATCCAGGTAGGAGTGTGAGTCCGTAGTTTTTTAATGGATGGTGGTTGCTAGATGGCCGTTCTGCAATGTTATGTTGATGTCGAGAAATGTGACAGAGGTGCATGAAATGTAGGTGTATTGAATGGAGGGGTGGAAGTGTTGTATGTACTGGATGTACTGCAGTAACTGTGGCTCCGGGAGGGAAGTGGCGCCGAGACCGTCGTCGATGTAGCGTCTGTACAGTTCTGGGGTGGGGCCCGTGTAGCTGTTGCGGATGTTAGGTTCCAGCCAACCCATGAAGAGACAAGCACAACTAGGGCCCATTTTGGTTCCCATCGCCACGCCGCTAATTTGGTGGAAACACTGGCCGTCAAACTCGAATGTGTTGAGTTTGAGGACCAACTCCGCCAACCTAATCAGAGTGTGTGTAGGAGGGTGGGGGTCGCTGCGTGAGTGGAGGAAGAAAGACAGTGCAGTCAAGCCATCAGTGTGAGGTATGGATGTGTATAGGGATGTGACGTCAAGGGTGAAGAGGAGTGTTGGCGTGAAAGTGTGGGAGGAATTGAAGTGGTCCAGGAGTGTGAGAGTGTCTGTTGTGTCTTTGATGTAGGTGGGGAGCGACGGTACGATGGGCTGAAGTATAGTGTCTAAATAATGGGAAATGTTCTCTGTGGGGCAGCTACAAGCGGAGACAATGGGTCGGCCAGGGTTGTTGGCTTTGTGTATTTTGGGCAGAAGGTAGAAGGACGGTTGTTTGGTTCCCTTCTTGATGAGATATTTAGCTGATGGTGGTAAATAAGCCGAGTCGATGGAGGTTCGGATCACTTTAGAGATCGTTTTCGTGTCTGCCGCAGATGTTTGGTCAGAGTGAGGCTCGTAGAAGGTGGTGTCTTTGATGTAGGTGGGGAGCGACTATACTATACGTGTCTGGCGCAGGTGTGTGGTCGGAGTGAGGCTCGTAGAAGGTGGTGTCATGTAGCTGCCGGTGTGCCTCGGCTATGTATAAATTGCGGTCCCAGACGACGATCGCACCGCCTTTGTCGGCTGGTTTGATGACGATGTCGGTGCGTTGCAGGAGGGACTCAATGGCTTGGAACTCATGCACTGATAGGTTGCTGTGACGGACGGGCTTAGGGCGTAGGTGGGTTATATATATATATATATCTGTGGCAGGAATGGGCGAAATTAAAAAGAGTCTGAAAATGTCTAATGTTTTAGGACTGAGAAAGTGACAGCTCACAAGCCATTCTCAAGGTGTATTCCACAGATTGTACAAGGCTGTTGTTCCACAAAAGCCGACACACGTATGTCCCAGAATTCCAAGCCTGAATATCTTTAATATTCAGTTGTGGTGACTGAGTTGTATTCCACTGTAGCACACCTGGTGGACTGCCCGGGTCGGTGACAAAACACGTACAGCGGAGGTCACCGCCTTCTACTACATACTGCGGACAGTTGTGGTAGGGTGTGGAAGTGGGGCGACCTGTTACAGCAAACGTGGAAAACAGTGATTGGCGTACCCTTGTCAGAAAAAAAATATTGTAATATTTTTGCAGCCTTAGACAGTTAGAGGATATAAATGAGCTTATACCTTATAAACTTTAAGAGGGACAGACAAAAAGGGACATGTAAATGGAATATAACACTCAATTTTATTCTGATCTTGTGTGATCACCGTGCATTGACAAAAGAATATGAAAATCCCGTGCATGTGTTCTCTCTCTATATATATATGTATATATATTTAACAGAAAGTCTGCATGCATATCTTTTTAAATCAGCCAAACCATGCACACGCAGTCCTGATTATACCTACAGTGCAGTAGTTCTACCAAGGTTACAATTAATTCAGCCTATACATACACACAGATTGTCTAGTACACGTATCTGCGCAAACATGAATTCATGCGTTCCTGTGAGTATTAATGTGTGTACAAAGAAAACATGGATGTACATACTAATCGTGTCATTTTTTCTCCCCTCCCTCTATTATCCTTTTCCCTCACTCCCGCTCGCCCTTTTCCTTTTGCTAAATTATAATTAGCGAATCGTGTCAAGAACTGTCCTTTACACAAACCAGTATCAACATTCTATGTGCTCGTGGTGTTTCTACCGCTAATTAAAGTGATTGATTGTGTACGATACTGTATTAATGGAAGAAATATGTTTATACCAGTTCGTCTAGTTCCAACTCTGGAGCTTCTATCCGAAAACAAATAAAATATTTACTTAACACCTTGTCTTAAAAAGACTCATAAATAACATTTAGTTAAATACTGTCCTTTTAAATTGAGCCAGAAGCTTCTGGATTTAAAAAATCACGCTCCAGGCCGAGTCTTCTTTCCAAAAAAAAAAGAGAAAAAATATCAGAAACAAAGAGTCTTTAGACAGCGTAACAGACACTGTCATTGACACAGACAGCGCCACAGCGGAAAGTGAGATTTTTCTGAAACTGCCAAGAGACTGGACATGCTGGATTTTTTACTAAACTAACATTGTGTTGCCAACTCACGTATCTCGTTACTGCCTATGAAACTTGCATCGACTGTCACTTCGCCAGGAGCAACTGTCACACGGTACGTGTACCGGCCCTCAGGTGGAAGGTCACTGGTTAAATTACAGGAACCGCTGACGTAATTTGTCCCAACAGACGGCACGACTGTCATTGATGTGTTGGCAATAAGCTTTGCTTCTCTTGAGGACTGCAAACGACAGAAGAATTGTTTAGGATATAAAAGACGAAAAATCTAATAACGCGAAAGTGTTTTCGCTATTGGTAGATTATGAAAGCACAGAAGGTTTACGGCCTGCGTTATCTCACTGTCCTGTGCTGCTATTAATTAAGTAATTTGCTTAAAGGTCTTTAAAGGTAAAAGTATTCATTTCGAATTAAGTTAACAGATCTGGTGAAGAAGAGGTGCCTGTAATGTTTTCTCTATCGTGTGGAGGTTTGAGGGTCAGTCCTTACCTCTGGCAGCATTCAGCATCTATAATAAGTGTAATGTGATTAAACGATTAGATACATTTGACGTCTCCATGGTCTCACTGGAAATAGGTGTCACATTTTTATTACTGTTTGCAACATATTGATGTAATGATCACCTCTTTAATCTGCATCCACTCACATCTGTACCTATTATGCGCAGACCGTGTCTTTTTAACGCTGCAGTGTCCAGATACAGTCCACGTGTCCTGTTGGAACTGAGCTGTACATGATACATTTTCAGCTGCATCTAGAACAATGAAAGGAATTTTGCTTCACAGTAAAAAGAGAGGAGGTCAACTTGTGTTCAGCAACTTGCTGCAGAGTGATGCGAAACAAGCGTGGAATCCTTTTCGCCTAGGGTCTACAAACTTTTTCTGGAATGTTAGGGCAGAAAACTACAAGGAACTAGTAGAAGACATGCTGATGCAGTATCAGAAACTTGGTTGCAATATGTCTCTAAAGATTCACTTCCTTCATTCCCATCTGGATTTGTTTCCTGACAACAAAATCATGTTATGGTATGATGAACATGGCAAACGTTTTGATCAAGATATCGCAAAAATGGAACAAAGATACCGGGGAAAATGGTCCACTACCATGCTGGTTGACTACTGCTGGACACTCCCCAGAGATGCTTCCGAACAGCTGTACAAGAGACAGGCAAAAAATCTAAATAGTCCATGATTTGATTTTTTACAGGTATTATCTATAGGTCTATTACTATTGGCATGCATTTCGTGATCTAAAAAACAATTATAACAGATTACAAAAGAACTTGCACCCGAAGTAAAGATGATATGCCTTTTTCACTTGACAAGTCATACTTTTTTCCGGTTGACAAATGTCACTTCCCCACAAATATAGCAAACGTTGTCCACGGTATTAACGTACTTCCGAGGCATTATTGTTCTGTATTGTAACTAAATAAAGTAATAACAATAGTTTTATATAATAGTAGCTTAAACTTTATCGCACAAAGTCTGAAATATTCTAAATGCTCAACCTTTCCGACTGGGCTGTATATAGTACACTGGTGACGTCAGCTTACTTCAGCAGCCGCCTGGCAGTAGTACTGCATTGCATCAGAAAATGATGCAATCAACTCTGGATGATGTGTGCATGATGGTATTATGGAATGCGATGCAATATTACATCATTCTAGGCTTATTTAGGATGTTGTTACAGTCCTACTGGATAAATTTACACGGTGAAACATAGAAAATGAACTTTATGAAATATCTTCAAAAAGAGAGCCAATAAAAAAAGTTTCACGCTCATATTCGTGTTCAGCACATCAAGATACTACAGATAAAGACCTTTTTAAGTCAGTAACGATTTTAGTGTTGACCATAGAACCATCAAACACTGCGGATGTTCGTCAGTGAAACTAAATATTATCTGTTTTATTGGAACAGGGTATGAAAAAGCGTATAACAATGAACGCATGTAATTGATTTAATCAATGGAAGAACCGCATCATCACCGTTAGCTACCCCTCCATAATTAACAAAGAACAAACGAGGACCGAGCGCTATAAATCATCAAATGATAACCCCAACAAAGTACTGGCAGCGCTCAACACAACCGTATGCTGACGTATGTGACAAAGGGAGCTTACCGTACCCAAATACGTAGCAGCGAGAGAGTCGAAAAAAAGATCTGCCATCCCTTTCTTTATAACGGCGCTAGTCTTCACACAGCTAGCCCTCGTACACAACGTGTGCATACAGCGAATCCATATTTAATGTAGTCAGCCCGCTCACTAAGCGTGTGCTGACAACTGGGATCCAAGACAAACACAACATAGGACAAATACATGATGATTTCATGTAAGAAAGGGATGGCAGATCTTTTTTGAAGATCTTCCACCTTCCTTACTTTCGACTCTCTCTTTGCTTCGTGTTTGGGTACGGTAAGCTCCCTTTGTCACATACGTCAGCATACGGTTTTGTTGAGCTCTGCCAGTACTTTGTTGGGATTACCCCTCCATAATCAACATAAACAGCCAATGGAGACCGTCCGAAAAGACTTTAAAATACCATTTACACTACCCCGGTATGTTTGTTGTGGCGTGTGCCCATCTCCGGCAGTGACCACCGCCTGGCAGCGCCGTCTCGTGTGGCTGATGCGCGGAACGCGTTAGTATGGAATTAGCCTCCGCTCAACCTGAAGAGCATCACCAAGGTCTTAAACCGTGGCTGGACGGACAGTACGTGCACGAACAGCCTCGCCGAGCGTGTCCCAGACACGTTCTATTGGGTTCATATCTGGAGACCTCGTCGGCAACTCCATAACTCCATACGGTGGATGGTCTCCTGCTCTAGGTTCTGGTATACAAAAGATCCCCTTTTAACTATATTGGACTGCAGCCCTATCTCAACAGGACCGAAAATGTTTGACCTAGTTCTGTACGACAGTAATATTTATACCAAGCAATAAAGCACAAAGACTGCCAGGCTTTCCAAATACGGAAGTTTAATGCGTCTACGCTCTTGTTCGCCTGGTGAGTGAAAGGAGGGTGGTTGAGGGTGTGACATATGGGCTAAAATAAACTAGAAAATGAAGACACTGTGGACGTTACATATGCTGAGTACACAGACACTAGTCAGGGAATGATTTTCCAGGGTAGCTACAATTAACAGGCATGACTATAAGCATTTGAAAAATGTTCCGGCTGAAGAAAACTAGAAAATTAAGCCATTTAATATAAGATCTTACGTATGTAGTCGAGGCGACAACCAGCTGCAGCTCCAATCACTCCCTGCCGCAGTACTGTGCATGTTAGTCGCCCCTTTTCAATCAGATTGGTGTTTGACAGTGCCGTGGGGTTAACAAGCATCACCCCTGTGTCATCAGAAATTCTGCTGGGGACGAAAATCCGATCAAACGGTATGTCACAGACAGCCTGACTTCCATCTGGTGGACGAAGCGGACATGAGCCGAGGTAAGTGCTATCATCGTTAGACACCCAGCGATACCACTGTACTGTGTCCTGTGCTGACAGTCCGGTACAGGTGAACGTGTTGTTCCGTTGACCTTCATGCACTTCCCAGTAACTGTCCCCAGTACCGCACAAAGATGTTATGTTTGCTGCAGATGAGAATAGTATGCGTTGACATCACTTTAAGGTATAAATGTGGGGTATACAATCAGGATATACTTAAATCTGTGTACAAAACCATGCCGTCTGCACTACACAAGGGAAACAACCCTTCCAGTATTAAGACTTGTTTCACTATCACCACGGGCTGGAGAAATTGTTATAAATGCGTGCTTACAAAAGTCGTACAGAATCTATAGATATGCACAGTGCAGAGGACTAATGATAATCTTCTTCAGAGAGATTCTGAGCTGCCCTCAAATTAGGATGCGCATTCTCAGGCGCGAATGACGAATGGTGTTAGCAACCCCTGTCAAATTAAAAACAGATTGTAACTAGGGACCTACCTTGTGTCCAACTCACTGACATGAGGAACAGGCAACACCAAATTAGCCTCCCCGTCATTGCTGTAGTTCATCAGATGAAATCCGAACAATGCTTTAAAGAATAGTTTTCCTGGAAATATGGCAAGAAAATGTCATTATTGTCAGTCTTGACCTGTTTTTACAAGATCGGTCCTCGGCACTGTTACCTGTGCGAGGTTGTCACGCTGTCTTAACCTGTTTTGTGACCAACAAATACACAAGCACCCAAAACACGCAGACGCGGAAGTAAATTTACCGTGTGTAGTGTTTCGGGGTACCTATACTGTCCCTGTCTGTTGTGAATTTGGCGCAATATCGTATGAAATCGTAGGACTCACAAGTAACGACTGCAAAACATCACATTCGGATATTTGATAGCTAAAGGGGGTTCAGGCACGTTTAGGTTTCTGCGTTTGCTCGAGATGATAAACGCTGCGAATAATGAATGAGGTAAAGCGAATGCCCTGTAGTGTGAATGTAGCTCATTTATAATCACTGGGCACATCGTATCCCATCAAACTGTTAACTTCCCAGCTCTTAAACGATGGGCTCTTTTAAAATATACTTTTTAAAAAAAACTTCCATAGACATAGCTTATATAACTTACGTGTATCGGAATACGTCACTCGTGGCCGATGTTCGATTACAGATGCCCTCGTATCTTGGTTCATGCTTGGGAGCGCGTTTGTTTCTTACTTCGAAACTCATTTGTGTCGACTTTATAACTGGTCATTATAATTATTTTTTAGTAGCAAGCTTCGCTGGTGGAATTATTTTATGATGGGGATAAATTTACATTAATCTCAGTGATTTCCATACTTTATTGACTGAGTCAACTGCGATTAAACTGCAACGAAAATTGATGATTAACAATATCGGTTGATAGTTGTCTTGAGTTTGGAAAGTCTGCGATTTAATTACTAATTAACACTAGTACTATAAGCTAAGAAAGGCATATTGCCAAGACTACAGAGGTCATGCAAAAAAGCTTAACTCGTGTTCTAAAAATAAACTTGATGTGAAAAAACTACACTTGTTCAAATCTTTCCAGAATATGATTATATTGACCAGTTTTACTCAAGAACTACGCAAATTAATTTGAAATCAACAAAATCACAACCATGTTACTTTCCTTTTTTTTATCGTAGTTGCTGGTGTGGCCGACGCCTGAGTTTACACCGGAATCATCGGAGAGTTCAAACTAGTCGCATGATTTGCAATACCTAGTTGCGATGTCACACAATCCCCTTTAAACAATTTTATTACACGTAAACATTACACGATTTTGACTTGCGCATTTTACTGATGACAAAAAGCATCATTTTCTCAACACAACCGTTTAACTGTTTTGCGTGATTTTCGTAGATATCGGGCAGATTTTCACTTTATTTATTTATAGAAAATTTCATCACAACTATGTTTATTTTAAGCCAAAAATGAGAATTAGGCGATATTTTCAGCAGATTAATGTTATTCTTTAGTATTACTGCGAAGATGGATCTTGGGGTGAGTTCTGCAGTGACTATATAGTTTATGAATACATTTCTTCGTGTCATACTTTGTCTTTCTCTCGCACATCGCTTGCTCACACAAATCAGCTCAATTTTTTCCATGAAAGTTTAGTGAATAAAACACACGTAGTAAGTCCCACTAATATCGAGGATAAGCATGTCCAAGACAAAGCGGACCAGCTGCTCACCTTGGTTGAGGACCAACTAGCATGATGAAGGAAACACTTTTAGGAGATGTTACACAGGCCACCACCTCAAATCATCAACACTGGACGGATTAACCAATAAAAAAGAAAGGAATCCGCAAGGCCCTGAAAAGTTTGAAGTATGGCAAAGCATCAGGGGGTGACAACATACCAGCAGAAACTTGGAAAGGAGGAGAAAAGGTCATAGTGGACCAGCTGCAGGCACACAGTACTGCGCAACTTGGTGTGGACCAATGGAGAGATCCCATTAGACTGGAAGAAGCTACCCAAGAGATGAGGCTTTTCACAGTGTGATAAGTGAAGAGGAATCCACCTCTTGTTTATGCCTAGTAACGTTCTCACAAGAGTCATCTTGGAACAGATTGAAGATGCTGTTGATAAGAGACTTAGAGTTGAGCAGCCAAGCTTTATGAATGACAAATCTTGTACCGACCAGATTGACACACTCTCGGTCATTCTAGAATAGAGAATTGGCAGACCCCGCTCGATGTCTTTTTATTGACTTTGAGAAGAAATTTGACAGCGTAGACTGTAACGTTTTCTGCGGTGTGCTGGAATTCTAGGGAAGAAATACGAAATGCATACGCCTAGTGCAGACCCCACCTTTTCAATCAAAAGGTACACGACCAGATTACTTAACACATTTATTGAACTATAAACATTAGAAATGAAAGTTGAGGAAAGAATGGTGTAGTTGAACGAATATGTAACAGTGCGTGTGTGTATATGTGCGTGACAGCAACAGTTTGTGGTGTGTAACAATTCTCTAAACAATGCGTAATACAACTAGCCTACAAGTAAATTCATATGAAACAGCGTGATATCGCAAAAGACTACTTGCGGAGGGATGGATTATCCAAACCGGAACGGAACAATTAATCCAATGTCTTTCACATTAGGTAATGGTCCGCAGAAGTAGTCCGAACAAGATAGGATAGTTGACACAGAAGATGCAGTTCGTAGAGACGCAAATGTTCTGACTGACGAGCGTAGATCTGAGAAAGTCTGTAGCAGGGTCAAAGGTGAACTGTAAATCCAGTTGTACCGTGCCAGTAGAACTCATTAGATGGAGCTTGTCCAAAGGTGTCAGGAACAATGGTTGCGAACCATGTATTGTACAGTTAGTCCGTTAGTCCTTGAAATGTCCTTGCTTAACTGTCGCAAGTTAACGCTTGTTCCTCACAGATTTTAGATCTATGAGGAAAGTCACTTCCACAAGTGGAGGAATCCGTTTGACTGTACACTCCCAGCCTACTATTAGACTGTTTACAATGAGAGACAGGTTCACGGTGATGAATACCGTCAACACAACCGTTAAGCCTTATATCACTGAAGACTTAACAACATCTTATGCTTCCTTCATAAGGTGAGGAAAAGTTGACACATAACTCGCTCGCAGAAGCGTAAAAATCCTTCACACGACGAGTAATGAACTAATTTGGTTGTCCCGCAATAGTTTGCTATGTAGCTATCCGGGTACAGCCTTCGCAGGAGCGCGTATAGCGAACGGTTGACCGTTGACAATGGATTCGAGACAGGGGGACGATTATTTCACTTCCCACTTCTTTCTTTCCACATAAGCTATTTCTCTGCACGAGTAAAGTCTACACGAGGAGACAAATTCCCTCCAGTGACCGCTGAACAATCTTCCTAAATTAACAGCGCGTCTTATTCTGTCGGAAAAACCGTTAGCAAGTTTCCCAAACTAGTAACACGTCTGACTTCCTCGCCTCTCTAGACCAAACTGGTAAAAGACGTTAAACCCACCCCAATGTTTCTCCCGTTCCCCTTCACGACCAAATTAACATCTTCTCATTGGTTCGAGAAGGTGAGTCCTACGCGTTTTATTAAAGAACACATGACGTCTTTCCATTATATTACTACGTAATTTTATACGTCACTAACGTGTCAACAATTCCTTGAATGAAAAAAAATACATTGCTATGTAAAAATGATACAGTGCTTAGACAGTCGCGCTGAAGAAAACCTTCCGTAACGTGACATAGACAGAGGGTGGCCCATTAGTTGTGATCATCCTTTCTGGAATACCGTTCTTACTAAGACATACATTTGCAAAATGATTCAGCCTTTCACGGCTACAGTACCCGAGTCCATTTGTTGGGCAGTTCTTTTCCACTTTCATGGTTGTACACAGCATCGGCAAGTCTTTCCTACGAGAGGATCTTTGTTCCCCCGTTTTATTAGATGCTTGATCCTGCTGGTAGATGTTCCTTTTCGTGGCTGTAGATTTGTCCCTTACTTGGTGAAGTTCTTCCGCGGTTGCGCCCATGCACAAACACTCATCATATTTTATTGCAAGACTTCAACGTATGAGCCTTTTCCTGGAGAAGTTTCTGCGCACAGCATCTATGTGATCGCGTAGCACGCCGTCCTGAAATCTGCTGACTGGTGTTCGCAGTGCGCCCACATATGGGTCGACGTTCCTTACTTTCGACTCTCTCTTTGCTACTTGTTTGGGTACTGTAGGCTCCCTTGGTCACATACGTCAGCATACGGTTGTGTTGAGCGCTGCCAGTACTTTGTTGGGGTTAGCAATTCAAGGACAACAAGTTTATGTTACTGAAAGCTTTGCGAGTGAAAAAATGAGCCAAAGAAAAGCAGTGTCACCCACAGAATATGGAGTAATATGCGGTTTGTTGGGACCATGGAAGAAAATGTCACAAAATGTTATTCAAATATTCCTCTAAACCAGAAACGTGCATGTGCACACAAATCAATACTTTTCATTTTACAGTGATGTTCTATGAATTAAAACTCCATACCTTTCCTCTTCTTTTATCCCTTTTTGTCAGAAATTGGAATCCTGTCAACATTTGATTTTCTTTTTTTTTGCACTTGAGGCCTTGCCTGATGCTTGTACTGGAGAACTGGAGTAACTTTGTTTTGAGAAAGGTTTAGGCTTTACTGGTGGTGGTTTCAATCCACCAGACTTGTCTGTCTTTTGAGGCTCTTTTGATACGGGTTCAGACGAATCTTCTGCTTGAAGTCCAAAAGAGTCGCCTGCTTGTAACAACTGGTTTTTTTTTTTGATGATTTTCTTACAGAACAATAAGATGATTCTTCCACGTTACCTAAGGAACCTTGATGGGATGATTCATTCTTATCTGGTTTGTCATTTCCAGTCGAAAAAGCAGTCATATTTGGCTGGATTGGTGTTGCTCCAATTCTAGCATCTTCATAATCTCCATTTACACTCTCACCGCCTGCTGAGTTCTGAACAGCTAAAAAACGGATATTAAAATATGTGAGACTAAGTGACTACTTGTGTTCTGTTTTGTTTGTTTGTTAAACGGTTTTCTTGTACTAAATAACACGTATTTCACTCTTGCAACACAGCCAAAATAGCGCTCAGAAATGCTTCCATCTTTTCAGAAATTTATACACACAGGCGGATTGTGTGTGGGGGGCGGGTAGCTAAGGAGGCCGTGCCCCCTCCCCCGCAAGACCGGGCGGGGGGGGGGAGGGATGGACGTTATATTATGGCTTTGCGTTGGCAATTCGAAATGGCCACGTTACATTCGACTAGTCCTTACAGCCGCTCAGGTGTATACTTTTATTGTTTTCTTACCCCCCCCCCCACTCCGAATTAAGAGAACCATGATCCGCCTCTGACACAGAAAAAAAGAAAAAAGAAAAACCAGTGACTGCCGCTTGGAGAAAATCCAAATTAGAATTAAAAACAAGGGAACTGGGCCAAGCTAGAACAGGAAACAGACGAAGACAATCTACATGTTTCGGGCCACTACCCCTTCATCAGGACGATACAAAAACGACCAAAAACATAAACGAAAAAGAAAAAGAAAAAGACAGCTGCAGTAATGCGGCGCGTGAGCTGGATAGCAGGAGAATAACCAAGGGACAGTGAGTAAGAAGGGTTAAAAAGAGGGGCAGCCAATCGCAAGGTTGGTAGGAAAGGGTAGAGGAGGGTGGGAGTGGAGAGTGGGCGGGGGAGAGAGAGAAAAGCGCGGGCAAGGAGGCGTCAGTGTGTGAGAGACTGGGATAGGGAGGAGAGAAAAAGTAAAAGAGAGAGAAGGAGGGGTGAGGGTTTTAAGGGAAAAGGAGGGAGGGGTGAGAGTCAGTGTTTGGGGTTGAGGCCTGTTGGTGCCATGGTTCCAAAATGGGTAATGTGTGGGGGGCTGTACTGAAATGACGTGCAGCTGGTGTGTTTCTGCGGTGTTTAGTGTCAGCTAGATGGTCTGTGGAGCGGGTGTTGAGTGTGCGTTCTGTCTCACCGATGTAGAACAGAGGGTGCATGTGATGGCGTAGACGATGTTGCTGTTGGTGCAGGTGAAGTGGCGCTTGATGACAAAAGTGGTGTTGGGTGTGTGGAGTGTTGTGTTGGTGTTCAGGTAGGGGCAAGTGTGGCAACTGGGGACATTGCATGGGGTGGAGCCGCAGGAAGGGGCGAGGGGTTGGTCGCTTTGAGTTTGGAATGTACTAGTAGATCTCGTAGGTTCTTATCCCTCCGAGATGCTAGGAGGTTGTTTTTTTTTGAAGAGGTGGGGTTCAGACTTAGACAGCAGATGCCATTTGGAGAGGAGGATCCTACGTACTGGAAGGTTGTGGGGATGGTCGGTCAAGACAGCGTTTGGCCGAGGTTCCGTGTGTCTAGGCACCATGGCACTAACAGGACTCAACCTAAAACACTGACTCTCCCCCTCCCTCCTTTTCCCTTGCCCCCTCACCCCTCCTTCTCTCTCTCTTTATCTTTTACTTTTTCTCTCACCTCCCTCCCACTCTCTCTCTCTCACTGACGCCCCCTTACCCGCGCTTTTCCCCACCCTTCTCTACCCTTTCCTACCCACCTTGCGACTGGCTGCCCCTCTTTAACCCTTCTTATTCACTGTCCCTTGGTCATTTTCCTGCTATCCAGCCCACGCGCCACATTTACCGCAGCTAAGTCTTTTTCTTTTTCGTTTTTTTTCTTCGTCGTTTTGTGTCGTCCTGATGAAGGGGTATGTCACGTTATGAAAGGTTTTCTCCAGCGCTAAGGTTTAAGCACTGTGTTATTTTCATTGTATCTCTCTGTAACTGCGTAATCTTTCATTCAAGAGAAAGTGACGCAATAATCATACGTAGGGTTAGGAACAAGAGACCTCATGTTGATTGTCAAAGAGACGTAAGACTCGGCCAATGGAGAGATAGAAAGCGAGTTGCGAAGGGAGACCAAAAAGAATTTCGGGGGGTTTTAACCCTTGACGGGGATTCGAGCAGAGACTATGAAGGGAGTAAGACGCATTTCTTATGGAAGTAACGTCAACGGTCGCTATTAAGGGATCCTGTATAGCTACTGGGAAAAACAGTCCAGAGATTACTGTTCTAGCTTGGTTCTTGCTGTAAGAAGATTTTTGGCTTCGCCAGCCCAGACTTGTCGTCACTTTCTCGAGATTTGTGAAAGTAGCAGAATACATTTGTTAGGTCATCAAGGAGGAGACCTAACGGCTAAGCGTTCGGTAGTATACATTCTTGTAACTGCTACTTGTTTAGACGACTTAACTCTTTGGCGACTATACCGCCGGTTAACCGGCGGCGGCGTAAATGACCCAAGTTGGACAAGGACGTCCAAGGACAAACCAACAGACTGAATAGTACATCGTTTGTGATCCGAGGTTCCTGATACCGGAGGATCAGACCTATCTGCTGCTATCTAGTGGTTTGACAAGACTGGATTTTAATTCACCTCTCGCCTTGCCGACAGTTCATCTCGAATCTACGTACCATAGACTGAACACTTGCATTTCTGTGAATTACGTCTACAGACTTCAACCGTCATCTCCTGCACATAAACTACTACCGCGGTCTACGTGTTAATGTGAACGAACACTGGTGTGTCTGTTCCATTCTTGACTGCATTGTAATTCTGTGCCGGTTTGGAATATCTATACACACCACCGCAAGTAGACTTATGATTTATATTTGTTCAACAGTACACCAGTTGTATTACTGTTCTGCAAGTTGTAACACACCACACATTGTTGCTATCACACACACACACACATACACATATACGCATTGTTATATATTTGTTCATCTATCTCTCTTCTCCCTCTACTATCCTTCTTATTGTTTATAGTTAAATAAATGTGTAAATTTATCTGGTCGTGTACCTTTAGCTTGAAAAGGTGGGGTCTGCTTAGTTGTATGCATTTCTCATTTCTTCCCTAAAATTCCAGCACACCCCAGAAAACGTTACAGGGTAGTACCCCGAAACATGTAGATTGTCTTCGTCTTTGTCCGGTTCTAGCTTGGTCCAGTTACCTTGTTTTAAATTTAATTTGGAAACATCTTGCTTAACCCATAATAAGTAAATCTAACATTGATGTCAAACAAATGGAAATAAAACATTATGTTTACCTATTTGCAAGGTTATTGATTGAAGATTACCTCTTTGAGCTGGATCCACTCACATCCCTATCTTTGGTTTGCTGAGCGTGCTCTTTTAACACTGCAGTGGCCAAACACATCCAGTTATCTTGACGGAACTGAACTGTACACGATACATTTTCACTTGCATATAGAAATAAAATTAATAAATATACGTAAATTAATAAATTTTAATTAATAAATATAAATAAAAAATAAACGTTGCTTGAAGATTTTGTGAATCTATCGTATTAATAACGTTAATTTAATTAAGTATTAATTCTAAGCAAACAAAATTTTAATGAAGGGTATCTTATATAACAACCATTTTCTTTAATATCCTCGTGTAATATTTTATATGCACACAGATACAGATTTGTGAATTACACTTATGAGTTGTTGAGCAACTAATATGTAATTTAGTAGTGTTTACAAAAAAAAATGTTGATAACCATTTTACTGGTAGGGTTCTGAAATGTAGGCGAAAATATAGGCTCATAAGCTCCGTTTTATAAATGCTCACTGCAGTCATTCATTGCAGCTACAGCGACAATTCAGTCTTTCTACGAAAGTCAGATTCTTAACAGAAGGAAATTTATGATGGTATCAGCCTGGAGACCACTTTTAAAAAAAGAAGCGAAAAGCGGATGACCTGGGGAATGATCTACAGTCTTTGTTTGAGTAGTTACGATGTGCCCAAAGGTTAAAAATAAGCTACATTCCCATTTCTCGTGACACTTTCTCTACACTATTCACTATCCGTACCAATTATCATCTCAAAAAATTTCACCCGTGTCTAAATCAACTTTAACTATCCTAATGTGTTTTCTGCAGCTGTTTCTTGTGCGTTCTGCTATTATTTACGGGTTCGCACTATGTCACAGGAAAGGGACACCACACGTACCCCGACAAACTGCATAAGGGTAAATTTACTTCCGTGTTCAAATGTTATGGGTGTTTGGGTACTTGCTTCATACTAAGCTTGCATAACACATCGGCACAGGTGATACAGGTGCGATGACCGATGTTGTAAAAGCTTGTCGACAGTGACAACAATGC
Source organism: Lanistes nyassanus (assembly GCA_004794575.1). Classification (NCBI taxonomy): domain Eukaryota; kingdom Metazoa; phylum Mollusca; class Gastropoda; order Architaenioglossa; family Ampullariidae; genus Lanistes; species Lanistes nyassanus. The sequence goes on along the minus strand of SMGT01013156.1, from coordinate 21,098 downwards.
GATGCACTTGCCAGATCTCCTGGAACACTTTTTTTCAAGAATTCTCGGGATTTTTTATCTGGTGAATCACAGTAATGGAGGGGAGACTGACTGGGTGTTGGGTCACTCTAATGTCACTGCGTTTGACACAAGGTAAGTCAGTACTTACAATAATCTACTCTCAATTTCGCATGGTTTGCTTATCACATGGTTTGCTTATCACCATCCAGTAACCGCTCCTATGAACACAGAACCCATTCAAAAGACAGCTCAAAATCTCTCTGAAAGATTTTATCACTACTCCGCTGCACTGCGCGTATTCTGTATATTCGGCATAGTAGTCAAAGCAAGCGGTTATAGCAACATGGCCCACTAGCGCGGTTAGTGAAAGAAGCCTAACAGCGGAAGAGTTGTCTCCCTTGTGCCATTCGGAGGCCAAGGTGTTGTGCAAAGAAATTCGTGCTATGTAAATGCTTTCTGTCGTCCATCACTGCGTCTGTGCCTAAAGTGATATCAGCAGGTGTGTATCTCTTCGGCAGCAAACATAAGGTCTTTGTGTGGAACGGGAGACAGTTACTGGGAAGTGCAAGGTCAACAGAACAACACGTTCACCTGTACAGGACTGTCAGCACAGGACACAGTACAGTGGTCTTATTGGGCGTCTAACGATGATAACACTTTCCTCGGCTCATGTCCGCCTCGTCCATCAAATGGAAGTCAGCCTGTCTGCGACATACCATATGATGGAATGTTTGTCCCCAGCAGAATTTCTGATGACACAGGCGCGATCCTCGTTAACCCCACGGCAGTTCTAAACACCAGACTGTTTGAGCAAGGGCGACTGATGTGCACATTACGTCGGCAAGGAGTGGTTGGAGCCGCAGCTGGTTGTCGTCTGGACTACATACGTGAGACGTTATATTCAATGCATTCATTTTCTAATTCATTTCATCCCAGTTTTAAATGTTTACACTTACAACTGGTAAATGTATAGCTATCCTGGAAAATCTGGTTTTGCATAGTATCTCTGTACGCAGCATAAGTAAGACTCACAATGACTTTAGTTTCGAGATTATTTTAGTCCAAACCATTTTTAAGCATGTTTACTAGCAACTGGCTTATAAAGCTATCCTGTAAAATCGTGTTTTACCTAACATCTATATACTCAACTTTCAGTAATTTTCCTTGTGAGAAATAATAAGACAAGGGTGCGCTAAGAGGCAACAACATATACAAGGCAGACAAATACATTACTCAGTATATCCCAACCAGAGTCTATGGTTTTTTTTAAACTTAGTGATTGGCTTTTTCATGTTTGGAGAAATGACTATTTGTCTATACCTCACGAACAAAAAGCACGTTGACAATCTGTTTTGTTTTCTCGCCTTTGTTTACAGATGCAGGTGAAAATATATCATGCACAGTTCAATTCAGAAATGACACCTGGAACGTGTTTGGACAGTGTAATATAGGAAAAACCTATTCTGCACAGAACAGGTACAGATGCGAGTGGATTCAGACCAAACAGGTGAGCATTGGAACAATCTTGTTTCTGTGCAAAAGAATTTTTAACGACCTACACGAAGTAGATTATGCGAGTGTTTTCAGTGTGAAAAGTTCCAAACAAAAATAATTTTTCTTAGAGATGAGGTAATTCTGTGAGCTTGCCGCACTTGGGCAAATATATTTGTATGTAATGCTTGTTACTAGATCGGAATCTTTTGATTCAGAGATCTGATTAAAATATGATTTAGTTAAAAAAATGGTATTTGACTTATAAAAAGAGAATGTCAATGAAAAACGCAACAGAAGATTAAGCTGTAAGCTCCAGAATAAAATATTCATCATCGATAAATTTCATAAAGAAAATCTGAAAAAGAAAGAAGCACGTTTCTGTGTAACAGAACGACAGGCAAATACCTGAGGACAAAAACACCCTTTCTTCTTATTGCGCCAATAAAATTCCAGGCAGAGCTTTTTCAATTTAGGTATATTGCACAAATTGGTCTCACTGTTACGAAGTAAGAATAATTAACATTATTTTACTTAATACTAGTGCCACAAAAAGGTACAATTTTATATTTACAAACAAACCCTTTGAGTAAGCAAATCTTTTCTCTTCTAACATGTGTGTGTGTGTGCGTGTATGTGTTCGTGCACGTATGTGCATCCGTGTGTGTGTGTGTGTGAATGTGTATGTGTATATGTGTGTATGTGTGTATGTGTGTATGTGTGTATGTGTGTGGTTGTTCGCTTCTGGGCGCACGTGCGATCTGAAGTCACCAAGACAAGAAATCCTTATTGCCAACGCATCAATGTCGAGCGTAGCTTCTGTTGGTACGAAGTACGTCATTGGATCGTGTAACATTACCAGTAGCCTGCCACCTGACGGTAACTACACGTACCGTGTGACTGTTGTGCCTGGAGAAGTGGGAGTCATTGCAAGTTTCATCGGAAGTAACGAAATACGTAAGTACATGATGTGGAGAAAACTGCTATCAACGACCTACTGGCAACTTCAAACCATTGTTAGTCGGACAATCCCTTTGTCACGAGTTGGGGTCTAGTGGGTCAAGGAGATTACACCATAGATTCTAGGTGTGACCCATCCACGACCCTCCGGCCCTTATTAAACCCTTTATCCCCTTGTTCAAGCCGCCATCTAGCTATTCACATAATCACCAGCCCAGGTTAGGTTCCTGTTCACGCCTCTAATCAGGGGTGCTGGCTCTAGAAGCCAGCGGCACAGCTAGGAAGGGACCTTAGCTCTAGAGCAAGTATCAGGCTGACCAGGTGTGGGGTAGTTTTACAGAACAAAATTACGCATCAGGAGGAAGCCACTGGCGCGTAGTGTCAGGAGTGTCAGGAGCTGGTGGTTTTGGTTATTTAAAGGGACAGTGCTTCCACCTCGCGGTGATTTCGCACTATGGGGGATGGGGAACCATTACTAAACTATGCACTGAAAGAACCAGACTGATAGCTGCAGTAAGATGGTCAGTGCGGACAGGCAGTTTAATGTGCGGGGAAACGGCCGAATAGAGTTTGCACAATGTTCAACTCCAGGAAATAATCCTTGGCCACACCAGGATTCGAACCAGCAATCTTCCATCTGCTAGTCCGCAGCTCTACCAACTGAGCTAACCAGGCCCCTGGTCAGGAGCATTGATGTAGCGAGAGGTGTAACCTGCCAGGAAGGGGTGGGAGCAGCGACGTCCACTCGAGGTGTCCTCTTAGGGGCGTGTTCTTGTACTTGACACGGGGTGTGGCTTCTGTTGTCTCTGTCCTGATTGGTTGAGGTATGTAGCCATCTTGATGACCACGAGCGAGGAGATAACTGCAGAACGTAAAGGCGGGAGATCGAAGACCGCGGACAGACAACCGTCTGAAGCAGGGGGCGAAGGTCCAGCCTTACAAGGAGGCTGCCTGAAACTGAGCTTTTGGGGTGAGCTCAAGGGGCTGTGTGTCGGCCTTGAGAAAACGCCATATCCTTTTTCGATGTAGAGGGAGCGAGTCGGAACTAAACCTCTTAGTTGAAAAAGATTTACTCTTTTCGATACTTACTTCGACAGGTCGTCCTTCAGCAACACCCAGCCACACCTGTCCACAATATGTACCTGAAGGCAGTGACCTCAGCTGCATCTGTCTGGTCGGTGACCTCGGCAGTCCGCCTGGCGTACTACAGTGGGACTCAACTCGATCAACGTTGTTACTTCTTTCTAACGTCCAGGCTTTGGAAACTGGGACACATGTCTGTCAGGTGCTGTGGAACAATACGGTTGTCCAGTCTGTGCAATACACCTTACACGTGGCATGTACGTGGAAAAATTATTTTTGCTTCAAATTACAATTCAGATGCGTTATATATTAATTCGGGTTTGTCCTTCATTCTCATTGCACAAAGCTGTGCTATTCAAGAATATCACAACATAAAGCTGACGAATGTTATTTATTTTCAGATGGACCAAAGAGTGTGACACCAGTAGTAGTCAGCCCTCAGCCCTTGGATACAAACGGATCCCAGATTATAACCCTGAGTTGTTCAGTCTCTGGGTCCAATCCGCCTGCTAACATAACCTGGGTCAGATCCAGTGACGCCAGTGTTCTGTGTAACAGTCAGCTGTGTGACGTGACGCCCAGGCCGCCTGATGATGACGGAGCCAAGCTAGAGTGCCGAGCCAGGAATCCTGTCACAAACAGAGTCACTTCAAGCAGCGTGACAATCTCTCTTCATTGTGAGCATCTCTATACATTCAAGCTGATGAAGCAAATTAATATTTTTTAAATCGTTGTTTCGATGCAAACTTAAATAGAATCTGTGAGGATAACTTCCAGATCAGGAAAAATATGTTTTCACTCTTCAATGAAATATTTGATACTCCTACAGATGCCTCTGTTATATGTTATATGTTATATGCTTGATGTTATAATTTTCGCAGTTCATGGTAACGTTTTGAGAAAAATGCCTTTAATTTTGTCAACAGACCCTCCTGCGTCTCCCCCAGTAATCACCGGAAGTGCCATTCTCACTGACAGCCAACCCGTGTATGAAGGTGACAACATCAGTTTGACGTGTACAGTCAGTGGGGGTAAACCTGTGAATGCAACGGTCATAACGTTCACCTGTCCCAACAAGCCTGACATGGCTGACAACAGCAGGGACAGCTCCACCTCCAGCAGCCTGACGCTAGATCCAGTCTCTCCTGACAACCACGGCACCTGCTCTTGTAGAACGAAATGGAAAACTTATGATTGGCACGACAGGACAGCGAGCTGGGTTCTCAATGTTTACAGTAAGTTGTGTACGGTATGAAATTTCATATATTATGAATGGATTATGGAGTGAATGTGGGAGAGTTGGGCAAGAGTTAATAATATGCGGGAGAAAATCATCGGATGCTGCTGTTAATTATTCTTTAGTAAACAGAAAAAGCAGTGTGAGTATAGGGATTGTCCACTTTTCTGTTCCAGGACCTCCATCAGTTCCATTAATTGTTCCATCCAATGACACAACAGGAAGACCCAGTTACCCTTTTATGGAGGGTACAAATGGTACCCTGAACTGTTACAGCAATCAGACAGGTCGACCTGAAGCCACTTACACCTGGCCTGTTGCCGCCTCTGGTCACGTGTCTGGAAGTAAGCTATCTTTCTATCAGTTGACGAGAGAAGACAATGGGAGACAAGTGACATGCCGGGCGAGCAACAGTTACACAGAGAACAGGGGGCCTGTCCGTGATGCTACGTTTGTTGTAGACGTGTACTGTGAGTTAATTCAAAATACTGTCGCATCTATATTAGTTGTGTTGGTGCAATATCTGAGAGATTGAGCTAGTGTGCTTTGAAATCACGCGCATAAGGAGATTAGCACTTATAAGACCTGGTCACATTGTGAAAAACATTGTTTAAGGTTCTCTGCTGGAACTGTTTTGTGTATGTTTTTCTGACATGACAGAAACAAGGAAAAGGTGGATAAACAGTGAGGTCATTTACCTTAACATGACTGGCTTGTGGGTGGCACCACATGGCTTGTACCCCGAGTTTATCGTGGTTTTTCTCTGGTCTCAGCACTCAGCTTAGAGGAAGGGACGACTTCAAGAGCAGACGCAAAAAGATACTGGCGAAAAAGTCCATTATTGCTGTTGCTGTGCTTGCAGCGCTTGTCGTAGAACAGACAATGGAAGAAGATTTCCGTTACATTGCTTTCACCAAAGTATGGCCCTGTGTGTAGTAAGCAATTCGCAGGCAAAGAAGCACCAAAGGACCGCTTTGCCTTACCTGTTTCCAAACAGCGTTTAAAGCAACTGTTGTAAAAATGCTTTTTCTTGAAAATAATAAAATTCCTTTGCTGTGCAAGCTAGAATATTCATTGTGTCAGATGCGTTATTAATTATCAAGTCGAATATTTTTACTATCCAGTCGTTCAGAGTGAAAAATTTAGGTACTCATCTGTTTTGAAAATTTTAAATAATAAACTTGATATAAACTTAAACCCTAGTTAAAAGAGGGGATTTTTTATAACAGATCGAGAATAACAACCTGAGAAAAAATATATTATATTTTATTCTGTTTGAGATGAGCCTCGAGTCAGCTTCACAAACATCTCCCCGACAAACGACTGTTCAGAGATCTCCAACTCTAACAACAGAGTATGTGTTGTCGCCGAAGGACGGAGGGTGAACATCAGTTGTACTGCCGACAGTAACCCACGCCCCGAATCATTCAGGTGGTCGAGCAAAAACAAAGATGTCTACTCTGACACCAGCGAGTTACTGATCAGTTCTGCTAACCGTTCCGTTCACGACGGTGACTACAATTGCACAGTGGTCACACAACAAACAGCTAACGACAACCGGCTGCCTCTGACGTCATATGCCATTTTTACTGTTATTGTTGGTGGTAAGTATGTGGTCAGTTTAGTGAAAGGATTTGCCCTATCATGTGAATTGTTACACTTAAGTATAAATCCACCAAGCATATTATCTGCTTATTCTGAGATTGTAAAATATTAGTGTTGCTGTTGTTTCCATGTCTTCATTACAAAGCTAAGGGATCTACTTTCGCTTCCTGTTTGTAGCACAAATCTGACTAATGAAATGGTTAGTTTTAAGTATATTGGGTCAGCTTACCAAACAGGAAATGGCCCATTCAATTGGTTGTCGTCGTCATCACTTCATCCTCTTTTCTCTTCTTTTCGTCTTCGTCTTTCTCTCGCAGTTTCTCCCAAAGTGGCGACCTTCAGCATAAATGGTCTGGATAACGTGGAGGTGAGTGTCAGGGAGAATTCCTACCTGGACATGAAGTGCACCTGTAATGGCAGACCAGCCCCAAGCATCCGACTCATAAATGCAGCAAATCCTTATCAGATTCTGAATCAGAGTCAACCTACAGGGGACTTCTCTGTTGATGAGCAGACAAGGGAAGTAAGCCTCGTCGTAAATCGAGTTCAGTGCGAGGCCTCAGGAATGTACAGATGTCAAGGGCGGAACGCTGTAGGAGATGACATTCAGACCCGCATGCTGCTTGTTTCCTGTAAGAATTATCGATATGAATTTCCGGTAATTTTGATACTATAAAAAGCCCTGCAAAGAATGAATCTTCATCGAGAAATATCGTTGGCAACAATAAAAGCTGTGTTGTGCGTCCGCTACTGATAAGAGATTTTCCTTTTACCCACAGATTGTTGTTTTCTAGACTGAGATCGGTAATTAGAAGGCAGGAATAGATCCACAGAACTTGACCTTTGGGTAACGAAAGCTTTGTGTTTAAGAATAACAAAAATAGCAGCGACTATAGACGATGCAGAATTGTTTGAAGCAGAGAAAACACAATTACACTTGCTTGTATCGTTTACAACGATGGGAGCGATGATTAAGAGTCACAACTTGTTTTGTGCAGGCTCTCCAAGAAGGAATATCAGTGAAAATATTCCAGACATATTTACAAAAGACGGTAAGGGACAACTGAGTGTTAGCATGACGGCGTATCCGACCCCAGAGGTAAAGTCTGTGACGTACATCGGCTTCAGTGACAGTTGCGATGGACGCCCTGTGAAGGAAGACATTTTGCAGGTAGCGTGTTCTGCCAAACTTTTAGCCCCGTCTCTGGTCATATGTCTCATCAATGTTATCAACGGAACAAGCAGTGATGAATGTTTCTACAGAATTGCTGTAAACAACAGCGTGGGAGAGATGGCTTTCAGCTTCTTTATCAAAGGCAAGTGCCTAAGGCCATGAGTAGGTGAACTGAGGTAATGACATACACAGCTGGTATTCATAAACCGGATCAATCACTGTGAAAGGGATGCTAGAACCTATTTTGAGGATCTGCAAGAGAAACTGCAGGGGGGGGGGGGGGCGCAGCACATCTACTGAAAACGATGATTTTAAATTTTGAAGCTATTCTGAACTCCTCTCCTAGGTATCACACAGCTAACCCTCGGTACACAACGTGTGCATACAGAGAATCCCCGTCGTTATAAAGAAAGGGATGGCAGAGCCTTTTTTGAGGATCTGCCGGGTCCCTTTCTTTCGACCCTCTCTTTGCTACGAGATTAGGTACGGTAAGCTCCCCTGGTCGCATGCGTCTGCATGCGGTTAGGTTGAGCGTTTCAAGTACTTCCAGTTGGAGTGATGTTTCATGTGCACAAATGTAAAATGCGCCGCTCTGAAACACGGTCAAGTAGGTCCCAATTTCTGCTTTGTTCCTTACTGAGACATGAACACTCAGGCAAATAAACAGATGAACATCTCAAAAACGAAGCAACCGTTATATTTCCAGATGCTGTGCAGCCAGAGCCAGTCACAAAGACAGAGAACAACACTGCGGCAGTCGTCGTGCTGGCCGTGTTGTTTTCAGTTGTCATTGTCTTATTTGTTGTCGCCGCTGTCTGGTCCTGGCGACGGGGTTGGAGTTTACCGTGCGCTGGTAGGGGTTCATATTTCATGTTGTTTATATTTACCTATATTGTAAACATATACTTGTCAAGTCATTTTTCTGCTATCCCCTTACCCCTCCTCCTCTCTCTCTTTTCTCTCACCTCCTTCTCTCCCACACTGACACCCCCTTACCCGCGCTTCTCTCTCCACCCCGCCCCCTCTCCACCCCCACCCTTCCCCACCCTTTCCTACCCAACTGGCGATTGGCTGCCCCTCTTTTTAACCCTGCTTACTCACTGTCCCTTAGTCATTTTCCTGCTGTCCAGCCCATGCACCACATCTACTGAAGCTAAGTCTTTTTCTTCTGTTTTCGGTTTTTTTTATAGTTTTTTCGTCGTTTTTGTGTCGTCCTGATGAAGGGGTAGTGCCCCGAAACATGTAGATTGTCTTCGTCTTTGTCATGTCTTAGCTTGGTCCAGTTCCCTTGTTTTAAATTTAAGAAGGGTTTTTCCTCCAAGCGGCAGTCACCTGTTTTTCTTGTATATTTAGGAAAAGTATCTTAGATTAAAAAGATTAGGTTAAAAAATCTTTTGCAGAGTAGATGAGATTGTCGCTGGATAGTGAGAGATAAGTAACTGAGAAACTAAATGAACAGGTAAGTAAGTGCTGATTGAAGCACGAAAATGTTAAGGGCGTGGGTGTGTGCTTAAGTGAAATGCTTGGCTGAGTGTAATAGTTTTAGTGATTTACTTCATAGAGTATCTGGATAAACATTGTACGTGATAAATGTTGGCGGTAAAAATAAACTTGTTTGGGACGAGGTGATGATGCAGACAGAAATGGAGATAGTATATATTACAGAAATGTATTACTTTTCAAATGTAGATGCCAGTCAAATGTCTGCACAACAAAAACGTCGGTAAGTTAGAACATTTCTTAACTACGAAAAGTCATAGGGTAGTTAAGCCTCATCGACTTCGTCACATGACACGCATAAACAATTAAACCTATCTGCATATCTACCGTTTTCAAATCCATAATGTTTACTTCTGGTTTAGTTAATGTGGTACTGTGAAGAAGTTATATCCACAGATTAAAAAGATCCCGGCAGTTTGTTAAATTTTACTGACTCTCTTATCTGTTATTTTGTTACGGTTTGAAAATCTTGTCCCTTTAGAAAAGTGTGTGTATTAGCATATTGTTTTGATATCGTTGAAGAATTTCACGTTTTTGAGAAATTCTCTACATGCGGAAAATTATTGCATGTTACCGGACACCGGATTCTAGCCCACAGTCATCTGTTCTGAAAGGGTTGGGGTGGGGGGTTGGGGGGTCGGAAAACGTCAGTTTCTAAATTCTCCTAAATGTTTTTTCAGCGGTGACGTATCGGAAGAGTGTTTAACAACTACAACCACAAAGAAATCTGACATTAGAGAAGGTAGGAAATTTTATCTGAATGTTGCAAGATTCATTTTATTTAATAATGATATGTTTATTTATTTATTTGTTTGTTTTGTAAATGATTTTTCTCTTATTTTGCTTTTAATTAATGCACATGAAAAGCGAAATTCTTGTAACATATAACTAGACATTACCCAGTTTGTTTAATTACTACCTGTATTTAGTACATGGTGTACTAATCTCTTACTGTTCCATCTGAAATTTTAGAGAATGCATTGACAGCACAATATTATAGGAGTTCGATATGAGGATTATAAATCATTGCGGATTGGAACATAAACTTTCTAGCCTTAATTTTTTTCTTGTTTGTTTTTTTTTTGGTTGTATTGTGTGTCCCCTCTTTGTTTTGGATTTAAAAAACCAAGCTTACTACCATTACATAAAAAACTTCAGACGTGAAGCATGGAGAACAGATATCTTTAAAGAAACCTACCTTGGCGATAAGCTCACATTTAAGGAAGCACTCAACTCACACCTGACGCATTATTTAGTCGCACTATTTGTTGCAGGAGGAGCAGCTGGGCTCTATGACGGCTTACGACTGGAGGACGTAGGAGTGAGGTCACCGTATGAAGACATTATGCGAGATACGAACACACTGGAAATGTCCCATTATGAAGGTACTGTGAGTGAGAATCTCTATGGAATGGTTTTAAGATTTTTTAAAAAGGGTTTTCTTTTTTTGTTGCACGCACAAGATGCTCGTGTTACCAATCTAACCTTCAATGGCTTAGCTTGTTAGGCTTGCAACTCATATTGATGTGTGTCACTACACTCTTCGAGTTTCATCGGTAATGTTCTGACGATCGTTGTCAGAGTGTGTGAGGTATTATATTATAACGGGAAGAGAGATTTCAAAAATGGAGACGTACAAGTGCAGGCAGGTCAAACTTGCTGCTGATGATCTCAAGCAAAAAGGGGAAAACGCGAGCAAAGTTGATAGTAGTCAATCACTTATCGTATTTTTTCCTATCCATTTACATCTTTCAACATTGAGCTCAAGGGATCCCTTTCTGGAACAGAAAATTAAAACTGACAATGACAAATATAAAAAAAATTCTCACGATAGCCGGGCTGCTCTGAGCATCTGTCTCATGCAGGCCAAATGCGCCGACAAAACAACAACCACCACCACCACCACTACCATCACCCCCAACCCCCCCCCCACCACCATCACCCCCACCCACCCCCACCACCACCACATGCTGTTTTTCCATCCAGAACTAACAAATATACGATTAAAAATCTTAAATAAACATACGTTTTAATGGGGCCAACGTGATCTAAAATGAAAATAAAAACGTCAAAAACTTTCAGCTCCTTTTGAAAAGGTTTTTTTGTGGCAATTGTTCTTTTCAGTGGTGGCGAACAACAGAAGACGAGAGGGGAGAGAAGGCCCTGACTATGTGAACAGATAACGTGTGGTGTTATTTCCAATGACTCGTGGGTTTGTTTAGAAGCAGTAGTTTCCTCCCTTTTTTAATACACCATTCGAATGAATCGTCTCTTTATGTTATTTGTTCAAATTAGCAAGTATGCAGTTCCTGTTTCATATATAAAGTAAAACCAAGATGAAAACAATTAACTGTCTGATGAAATATTAAAAATTATAATAAATACTATTGTTAACCTGACTCAAATTTGTTAAAATTATTGTAAGTACTCACTGGGTATGTTTTTAGTACACTGCCGTGTATACGTGTTCATACATGGATTGCATATCGACTGTAAATGCATATACACACTTTCCAGATTGCTAAAATTGCCGAGTTCTTAAGCATGTTGTTGTTTAGAAGACATTAATTGGTCGGATCTGATGGAATTAAAAACCATACAGACGCCGAAATGTATACTATTTCCAGCACACTTAGACACCCACTTCTTCAGTATGACGAAAAACATTAGTTCTACTAGAAAACTTATAAATTTTTTTCCACAAAGTTTACATTGGAAAGGTCTATGCCTGAAACCTAGCCTTCTCATTCTCCACTACCTCGTGTGTATCCCCTACGCGGGGAAGGTTCTGGAAAACCGAAATTGGACAAATCATTGAAATTTGCTCTCATGTCTTTGTACCCGCAGAAACGGAAACTTTTACTTTTACTTTTTCCTGCGAATTGAATATTTCTATCATAGTCTGCATTTTGGCGCACATATATACTAGATATTTAGAACTAATATCCCCGCTGACATGGTAATATCATTGACAGGAAAAGAAACATGAATTTGAATCTGCCAAACAAAGTCTACAGTTTGGTGTTGAAAGCTCTACCGACATGCATAAATCGCGTTGATGTACGTATGGCTAAATGTAAAAAAGCCCCTGTTTTATAAGACTTACCTGATAGTAGCGATGATTAAGCAGTCATAATTCGCAAGTTAATCCCAGAGACAGCATGCTCAATTAACTGTCAACCAGTTCTGTTTGATGACAGTGAATGCCGAGGATTCAGTTCAGTGTGATAAGGAGAGCAAACTTCATACTTTTCCACTAATCAATACAGCGGAAACATTTACAGAAGAGTTCTTTATTTTTGCTTTAATGATGGATGGACTTTCCCTTCATACCTGAACTTTTTTAAACGATGACCGTGGTAGGGCGACAGTACACGAAGTGCAGGTCGGTGTAGATTATTTGAAATGTCAAATATGGTAAGTAAGGATCGATTGTAAACTTTGTACTATTCCACTAATGAAAACAGAGGAAACATTACAGAAGGGTTCTTGAAATTTCGCTTTAGAATTGGATGGCGCTCCCTCCAGACCTGTACTTGTAAGTGCAAGTTGGTTAAGATCAATTTGAAATATTATATTGTAACAGGAAACATAAATGCTGGAGGTAATCTTCTCTCACTAGCTCATATTGCAACATAGTACATACCTCCAATATATTAGTATAATAAAATGCAAAACAAATTTTCAATAAAACTAAACGTAGCCTATCTCCGGAATCTCTGAGTTGTACCAAAGACCCTTTATACCAAGATATTACAGATAGCGCTTTATGGTGAAGTCGCTACAAGAGTGATTTCCCTTAGAACTGTGCTGCTTTCAAAGTATTCTAAAGATCCCAAAACTCAGTGCTAGTTGCAAATGAAGTATCAATAAGAATGAAACTGCTCAGTATTTTTGTTCAGAAGATCTTGACACCAGGTGTTTTGAATGAATTGGAATTTTTCACTTGTACACATTCGGGCTGTCTTATTCTTCTTCTCTGTGCGCGCACGTGGGTGCACGTGCTGGGAAACACCTTTTGTGGGTGGTGTAAGAATAATTTGTTTTCACTTTTTTGGTCACTGTACAATTGCTGCAAGTTTTTTGGAATGCTGCTTTTTAAATTATTAAACTGTTAATGTACTCTTTATTGTTTTTATTCAGGAACTATTATATACAAGTGTCCTTTCACAAAAAGTGTAGAGAGTGCGTTTGTGTGTGCATATTGTTTATATGTGTAAATGCATGGAAATTTACATTTAAGGGTGAATCTTATGTAAGGGTGTATCTTATCTGATGTAAAAAGTACTTATGACAAAACTTTTCCATAGCTGTCGGAAACTATGCATAGATCCTAAAAATATTAAAATAAATTTTAATACATTGTCAGATCACTCAAATTACCAGAAACCCGATTATCCAACTTTTCTCTCTCTTTAACTTGGTTTATTTATAGTGTGTGGTATGCCTGAATGCGTGTTCGTGTTCGAAATTTATTAGACGCCTCAATCACTCGAAGGAAACACAAGCGTGGATCTCTTTCCACCTTTTACTTACAAACAATACAAAATTAGTATAAATGAATTCAAAAAGACTTACGTCGATATAATGACTCCTTACACACTAACTAGATACACAGTTATGCAATCCAAAGAAGGTACTTGGTCGATAAATGAGTTCTGTTCCTTACAGTTCCACACTAACAAAATGCAGCAACTCTAGTGTCCACGGTTCACTCACAGTTGCGTTCACAGTTCAAGCTTTGAAAGCGTCAGACAAGTTCTCGTAGATCAGTTAACGACGTTTACGACGATATGGAGAGAAGGGCGATGATCCGGAAGAGAAGCGATGATAGTGAAGACGGCGGTGAATTGAAGACGGGCGATGTTGTTCAAACTGGCGATGATATATAGACGGCGATGATACTGAAGACGACGGTGAACTTGAGGACGAGTAATGTTGTAGACAAAGGGAGATGATACGTAGACGAGCGATGACGCGACCCACCGGTCCAGTAGTGGTTGTCGAAGTTTAATTACAGTTCTTTTCACAGCAAGCCAATGTTTCTACGCTGAGTTCAGTCTAACTATTCAATCTCTCTTTCTTGCAGTCGTACGTTGAGGTTTCATATACATTCAGACAAGTGTATCAACCTCTTCACAACTTGGGTTCCTTGTCGTTTGGCTTTCGGAATCAGGGACAAACTCGGCAAATCCGCGGATTCCTACGTGCTCTATATGTGCTTTCCCTAGCACTACTGTCCGTAAGCCCTAGACGCTCTAGCGGACGCGAACTCAATTCTTCAACTCGCAACTACCAGAGCTCGACTCTGCAATAGTTACATGAAATGTATAACCTCTCGGAGAAATACATTAATCAACAGAACTCCAATTCTGTTACGCTGGGTTCCAGTTCTCGGACTAGAAACCTATCACTAAATCTCGAGTTTGTTGCTATAAGGCTCAATCACCTTTGATAGCCGACCACGGGCTTCCTAACGTCAACGGTTTTCGATGTTACCACAGGGTGTGTAAAAATGGACAAGCAATTTTTGGGGTGCTGCCGAGTGCCGGCCCTATTAAACTATCTGGTCACGTGATGACTACATCCCATAATATTTGGCTGTTCGAGAACATTCTAGAAGGTTTGTTTCTACTGATTCGGCGATTTTCGTGGCTTCACAGCACCTATTGTTCTTAGAGCTGAAGTGAACAAAGGAAGACCTCGTCACTCTGGACAGTTCGAATTAGTCGCTGACCTGCGGGCTGAACTCAATTCCTAGTCTCTCTCTCTCTCCTCTTTCTTTTAAAGAAAAGCAGTACTGTGCGCTCCTGACATCCCCTCCCCCCTTAAGACAATAGCGGTACTATGCGTTCCTGACATACATTTAGACAGTCAAATAACATGTGATTTCCAAAACAGTTGATAGGTTTCTCTAAAAAAAAGTGCACAGTGCATGCACAGTTAAAATACAGTCTAATACAGTACTGATATCTGGGAAATACGTAGTGCATTCACCCTGAAAATATAGTTTAATACAGTACTGATATATTTGAAATAGTTTAGTACAGTATTGATGTCTGGGAAATACGCAGTTTATGCACACTGAAAATACAGTCTAATACAGTACTGATATCTAGGACATATACAGTGCATTCACACTGAAAATATAGTTTAATACAGTACTGATATCTGGGGAATACACAGTTCATGCACACTGAAAATGTAGTCTAATACAGTACTGATATCTGGGAAATACACAGTGCATGGACACTAAAAATACAGTCTAATACAGTACTGATATGTGGGAAATGCACGACTACATCCAAAAGAACTTCATTTCATATGACAACAAACTCAGTTACAAAATTTCCTGTAGTTTGAATCTGAATTACTGGCATAGTTCTCTGTAGTCTCGAAAAAAAAGCTTTTGTTGCCGTTTCTGCTATCGGCAAGACTGGAGCGTTAACGGACGCACCTATAATGTTATAGAAGGAACCTTCAATCTGAGGTTCATGCATGGTTATTCTTCAGTGTTAACCTGCTGACTGACGTTATTGGGCCCAACCCTTAACAACGGGTGGTTGTAAAACAGTCCAGGTATTAAGAATTCTAAAACTCAACTTTCATAGCCACTCTTTTCAACTTTACTACCTAAAAAGGATTTGTAAGAGGATATCAGCTGGGAACGGGTGGGTGGGTGTGTTGTTTTTTTTTTAATTCCTAAGATAAGTTTGTATTGCATGGCAGTGTGTCATGGGAGAGTAACATTTGATATAAATCAAGGATCATTGTAACCCCAACAAAGTACTGACAGCGCTCAACACAACCGTATGCTGACGAATGTGACCAAGGGAGCTTACCGTACCCAAACACGTAGCAAAGAGAGAGTCGAAAGTAAGGAACTTGGCAGATCTTCTAAAACAAACAAAAAAAGATCTGCCGTCCCTTTCTTTTTAACGACGCTTGTCTTCACACAGCTAGCCCTCGGTACACAACGTGTGCATACAGCGACTCTCTTTTTGCTACGTGTTTGGGTACGGTAGGCTCCCTTGTTCACATACGTCAGCAAGGTTGTGTTGAGCGCTGCCAGTACTTTGTTGGGGTTATCATTTGATGATTTATGGCGTTCGGTCCTCATTTATTCTTTAGTAATAGTAGTAGCAACAGTAACACTAACAAATAGGTAATAGTACTACTACTGCTCCTGTTATTAACATCATCGGGTTTACTTCAAAACTTATATGATCATCGATTCCTAGAGAACAACATCGATAAATACAAATGAACTTTAACTATGAACAAACGTAATATTTTTCTACACTTTTAGAGCTTTTACAGCTGCTCATGCGAGCTGCCACAGGCGTGTATCTAGCTCTTACATTTCTCCAAATTTATAGGTGGTTTTGGAGAGGACACAAAGAAAGCGCCACACCCCAGTCGGGCTGGGTACCATGTATGTGAAGTTCACAGTCCCCATGCACACTCAGTGTCGAAGCCCAGGTGCTTATCCGAGAGTAAGGAACTTCACACCCTCATAAAAACAGCGCGAAAGCCACGATTGTAGTCATTGTAAAGTAGGTTTACACCCTGCACTGCAGAGTCGAGGGTTGCAACCATTTACGCTCTTCTTCATTCTGCACAAGTAAATAAGTTGAAGGATTTTCTGATGCGGAAGTGAACAAGTCAGGTGTGTGTCATACACTTAAGTGCTAATAGTTACATTTCGGGTGCAGCCTTTGGACTGGGGGTGGGTTGCATGAGCAGCGGTATTTGAACTTTCGGTCATAGGAGCGGTCGTAAGGCCCGTTCGCCCTGTGTATTTTACGTGCACTTTTACATTATTACAGGAGGTACGAACGCTCATGTAAGCAAGTCCAGCTAGCCTCTCTACAGTGAAGTGATCAAGTGCTTGATTTTGTTATGAAGCAGTTCTGACTGATCCGGATTACCATACCGCGCCATACGGGAATCCCGTGAGGCCAGGGAATAAAAAGAACTGATTGGGGCACAATAGTCAGCAACAACTGAGTGCCCGGTTTAACAAGGTGAGGTCGCAAGCCTCTAGTGCAGCTTAGGGAGGTAAACCATTGCAATTACATCGAAATTTAAAATATGTTTCAGTTCTATTCGATTCTTAGACTCAAAGTTAGCACTAGGCATTATCTTTCTTGAAGATTTATTGCCTCGAGAAGCGACACCCTAAATAATGGTCTGCGTGAATGAAGAGAAAGTCTGGAAGCTTGACTTTGTTGAGCTTGTATTTATCTGCCGCTATTCTCGCGTCTCTCTCTCTCTCTCTCCTTCCTCCGAACTGCCTGAAATGTGTATGAATGAGCGTTCGGTAAAAAGTGCTGTGGGCCGTCTCAAGTCCCTAACTTTCCTGCCCATATATTATGTCACCGTTGTGTATTTCGACGTCGGTTCCCGACAGCAGAAACCGTGAAGTTCCCAGGAGGTGCATGATTGTGTAACTCTTCAACGTAAAAAATACAGTCCTTGGGTGGTCCAAGAATGAAACCTGAACTGATCGTATTTAGAACATACTGTAACTTGTGAAGTCGAAATTACTGCTACGCTATCCGTTGAAGCGAAATAAACAACGGTGACGTAATATAGGGACAGGAGAGTTGGTGACTTGAGACGGCCCACAGCGCGGTAAACCCTGTCTAAACATGTAGCGCGCTACAAGCGAAACGGCTTACTTCTGAAACTACATTGCTGTGTCTGACAAACGCAAAATAAGACTTGCGCGGAAATCCGTTATGTGATCGCTTCGAATGTTTTATAAGGAGCTGTGTTTACTGCCAGTGACTAATCCCTAACTCTTGTGTCAGCTCGGCGGAAAAGTAGAAAACTAAAATACAAGGAGATTAATAATCAGAATTGTCGTTTTCACTGTTTTCACTCGCATGACATCATGAAGCAATTGTGCTGAAAATAAGGTTTTGCTTTTTGGTGTCTGTAGTTCATTCAAAATGCTCCCACAAAGGCAAGCTTCAACGTGGATGCACGTTAAACTGGTTCCAGCGATGCTGTGGCTGGTGTTACTAATGGACACATTCGGAGGTATGTTTTAATAATGTCTGTTTCATTTGTCTTTTTTTAAATTCCGTCTGTGACCCTGTGAGCTAAGGTAGGACCAATACTTGGAGTGAAAACGGTGAGAACAACAGAGTGTCCGAGCAAGTAAAAGGAAAAAAAAACAAACAAATAAAGTCAAGGTTTCGGGGTATTTGTCCTTCATCAGGACAAAAGAGAACAAAAAGAAACAGACAAAAGGCAGACCAAGAGAGAGAATTACATATCAGTAGCACAACACTTCAACAATCCACTTAAAGTCTGCTCTATCTGGCAAATAAAAGGATTATTCATAGATCCTAAAATTTTGTAATCTTACCTCATATCCATATTTGTACACCGAAATACTTGACAGAAGATCTAAAAGAAATTATTTCTCTCCCAATTACCGCCAACGCGCTGTCAACAGACCTGAAATGAATAGTCCCGCCTACAGGAATGACCTGAGTTGTGTCTGTATCAAGTCTTAGCTTATTGTCTATCCACCCTAGTGCATCATCAATACATGACTGAGCATCAGACAAAGCAGCAGAGAATTGCGCAGGAGCTACACACAGAACTTACAATTATTCCATTTCGCCCGACAAACGAGACGCAGATAAATCCGCCAGAGTAAATAATACAGTGGTAAGCCTAGATACGCCTTCCACTTCATAACCCGTTCACATGGAGAAGACTCCTTAACTTCTGATGTCAGGACACATTAGGGAGTCTTCACGCAGGCTCTGACTGCAGTCAGCTTCCTGCTGACCACGTTGCCAACACTCACCCATCGTGACGATGGAAGAAAAATTCCAACGGTCCACCTTGACCCCGTAACACGTTCGTGTGTGTCGAGCGGAAAAAAGGTTAGCAGACTTCTTTTTGCCAAGGTGTTCACTGAGAAACGCGAAATGACGGCCCCAAATGCCACGAAAAGCGCTAAACAGCTGTTTTAAATCTAGAAAAGAGATTGAAAGTGGTCATAACAAAGAAGCAACAAAGAGAAGTTGGCAATAAATATTGCATTCGACATCCATTTACGACTTTACTCTTAACGGACTGACGGAAGTGACCAGTTTTGCAAAATATAAGACGTGTGTCTTTTCATCATTTCACAGTAGGAAAAATAGTTTATATCACAGATTTTGTTGTATTTCATTCCTGAAAGTCGTATTTCATATTCTATGTTTATTAAGCCATTGTTTCGGACTATTCGCCGCATTCAGTAACTGCCAGGTCAGGTAGACACAGTTGCCTCTCTTTCACACTTTCTAGCCTAGCGAAAGCTAAGTTAGCCGCAAGTGTCCAGCCTTTACGTCTTTCATGTGACCCGCTGGCCTGCAGGGATCGGGTGTCGCTTCTTTGTTGTGAGGAATGTAACGTGACGCTACATACGCTTGTCTCGAAGATCTGTGATTTACAGCGTCACAGTGAGATAATCCACAACTAGTTATCTAATTTGATATGGGGAAGAAGGGGATGCTGTCACGTTTTGCAAGGTTTCTTCAGCGCTATTGTTTAAGAACTGTGTTCTTTTTATTGTATCTTTCCGTAGCTGCGTAATCTTTCATTCAAGAGAAAGTGACGCAATAATCATACGTAGGGTTAGGAACAAGAGACGTCATGTGATTGTCAAAGAGACGTAAGACTCGGCCAATGAAAAGATAGAAACCGAGTTGCGAAGGGAGACGAAAGAATTTTGGGGAATTTTAACGTTTCTTCAGGGACTCAAGCAAAGACTAGGAAAGGAATAGGACGCATTTCTTGTTGAAGTAACATCAACGGTCGCTGCTAACTGATCCTGTATAGCTACTGGGGAAAACAGTCGAGAGATTACTGTTTTAGCTTAGTTCTTGCTTTGCGAAGATTTCTGGCTTCCCCACGGCAAGACTTGTTGTCACTTTCTCGAGATTTTGAAAGAGGCAGAATACATTTGTTAGGCCTTCGAAGGAGGAGACCTAACGGCTGAGCGACCAGTAGTATACATTCGTGAAACTGCTACTTGTTTAGACGACTTAATAGTAGGTCGTGAGTAGGCAGTTGAGTGAAATTCTCCCCACTAGAGAGTGTGGATATTTCTCATAGATCTAAAATCTATGAGAAACGTGGAGTTAACCCGTAACGGCTAGACAAGGACGTCCAAGGACAAACAGACTGTGTAGTACGTTGCTTGTGATCCAACATCCTGATACCTGAGGACCAGACCGATCTGCCGCGATCTACTGGCTTGGCAAGACAGGATTTTATTTCACCTTTCCCCTTGCTGACAGTTTTACCCAGGTCTACGTTCCATAGACTGAACAGTTGCGTTTCTGTGAATTGCGTCTACAGACTTCAACCGTCGTCTCCTGCATATAAGCTACTACCACGGTCTACGTGTTAATATGAACGAACACTGGATTGTCTGTTCCATTCCTGTCTGGAATATAATTCTGTTCCTGAACGGACTATACATCCACCGCAAGTAGACTTATGATTCATATTAGTTCAACTGTACTCCGATTGTATTACTGTTCTGAAAGTTGTGACATACCACACATTGTTGCTATCACACACACACATACACACATTGTTACATATTTGCTCATCTACCTCTTTTCTCCCTCTGCTATCCTTTTTATCGTTTATAGTTCAATAAATGTGCTGAAATATCTGGTCGTGTACCTTTTGCTTGAAAAGGTGGGGTCTGCTTAGGTGTCTCCATTTCTTATCTCTTCCCTAAAAATCCAGCTCACCCCAGAAAACGTTACAGATGCAGATAGTACCTGAAATGCTTAACACAATGTAGACTGTGCGAGATGCGAGCGGGTAGAGAACTGCGTCACACCAGAGATAAGGAGTAGAAGGATAGCGCGCTCGCTGTGCGAGCCAGCGACAAGCCTTGCGCGAAGTCGCGTTACTGGGTCACGGGCCGATCGAATGCACTGGTTACTTCCGGTTTTGTGGCTGTCGAAGAAAATGATAATGGAAGGACTAGATCTAGACCAGATTTTGCGGGTAAGTACT
>SMGT01013155.1:0-82764 GCA_004794575.1 Lanistes nyassanus | reverse complement strand
TGGTTGATTGTTTTTTGTTGTTGTTGTTTTGTTTTTTGGGGGGGGGGAGGGCTGAAAGTCCCGCGCAGACTGTTTGCATATCAGGACAGTGTTGCTTGAGACAACGAGCTGCCACACTGGGACCTCTGTCACTAGACAGGCTTCACCGGATCAACCAGTCCTAGTACTGTTCTCTGGAAGGGCAGCTCCTAGATTGCCAATTTTTAAGTCTTAGGTATGACTCGAAGAGGCGCGTACCACTGACCTCCCGCCTCGGAAGCGGAAGTGTAATGAGTACTCACATACAGCCACACATAACGCATGCGTGTACCTGTTCACACGCTCTTGCTAAAACGTCCAGACATAAGCATGTACCGACTTGTATGTACGCACGCACACACATTGTTTCTTACACATTCTGTGTACATCTGAATTTTTTCTGTTTTCTTGTTATGACACCAAATATTTAATTGCTTTTCTTTATTACCAGACGATCGTAAAAATAGACCGTTTAAAAATTAGGGTACCGAGTTGACTATCAAAGCTGAAAGAACCGGACTGGATGTTAATAGGAAAACAACGGTTGATCTGCCGTGGGTTGCTTTTAATGAGGCCACTGCGTTAACTTCGCGACTCTCGAAGGCTAGCCTCTGGCTTATTTAAGGTAGATATTTATTACACCCAGGTGGCACACAAACATTTTTCAGAAAACCTGTAATAGATATCGCCACAAGACAATACATTTCATATGACTGTCATTTTAAATTGTAAATTAATGCCATTCACTGACAACTCTGAACAATATTTGTATACCATGATTGTAGGAAACATTTTCCTTGTAGGAAACATTTTGAAAAGTTTTACTTTATTCATCTCTCCTGACGCCTATCCCGGTCTCCGCCTTAATCAATGGCTGCCACCATTGACCTGCAAAGCTCTCCCGAAAAGACTTTCTCAAACGGAGTCTTGCGCGTGCTGCGTGGCCGAACCTAGTGTATAGACATGTATATAGCTACGTATGTAATCAGGTATTTAGCCATGTATGCAATCATGTATTTAGCGACCAAGTTCTGCAAAAAAGCAACACCGGTTTGTTTAAACAAAGGCCCTTAGGTTCTATCTCTTGGATCTTCCTGGTGGATAAACAGAAATTATTATGAAAATGGAGACAGTGGTAACTTCGCTTGTTCACCTGTTTAAGTGGTGACATGTAGCTCAGGTGCATAATTTCCAAGGTATGATTGAGTCTGACCCCGTGTTCATCAAAAGCTATTGGTCCAGTCCAACCTGACACCTTGACCTGTTTAGGATACAGCAAAGTTGATAGGTCACATTCAGTGTTTAAAGCTTCAATACTAATAACTTCATAGTGTATAAAGTTTCAGTACTGATAACGTTATAGTCAGTGTTTAAAGTTTCAGTACTGATAACCACTCTAAATGAAATAAGAAGAGATAGCAGATACAGAGAACACTTCTACTGAAGCGACCACTAGTATAGCCTGTGCAGAAGCAGAGAGAAAGTAGATTTACCTGCCTAGACAGAACAACAACAAACATGGCGAATATTGTGGTGCTACCTATTTGGGAACGCCGCAAAAGCAACTCTGTTCTTGTCAAAGAGGATAAATTCTTTATGCGTGTCTCTGCTCATGCGGCTTTATGCGAGTTGCATTTTCACATGATTAAGCTTTAAGCCTGCAAACCCGGAGTCCTTCCCCCCAAGACCTGTTCCCACACTCATTAAAACCACTCCCAGGCAAAGCGCGCGCCAGTAAAGCAGGAAAGGAGGAGAAAAGGGAGAGTAGAAGGAAGGGGAAAGGTGTCTCGAAGATGAAAAATTTTAATCAAGTATTTGACATGCGCGTTATGCTTCATTCGGTATCGGAGGAAATCTATACAACTGCACAAAACACAGACACAAAACGACGAGGGAAGAAAAAAACTTACCTATATCCGCCCCTCCTTCTCCCTAAATATTACCAATCACACCGGACAAACTAAACCAAAAAACAAAACAAAATAAAAACCCCAAATCAAACAAAAACCCGAAAGCAAGCAACCAGTCAGCCAGACAGCTACCGAGCCAGCCAGCTACCCAACCAACCAACCAACCAACCAACCAACCAACCAACCAACCAACCAACCAACCAACCAACCAACCAACCAACCAACCAACCAACCAACCAACCAACCTTAAACTTCAAAAGTCCAAAGTCCAAAGTCAAAAATCCAAAATCCAAAATCATATGTTAGCTGACCCATGAACGAGAAGAAACAGAACAAACGAGAACAAAGAATAATTTCTCTGTCTTTGTCTCTGCATCGCACACATTCAAAATCGCGTGCCCACACATGCAAAGTCGCACGCATACATACAGCTGTACATTGGCCAGCGATAATGATGATGAGGATCGTGAAGACCAAATTTTCCAGTAGCTGTTTTGGTATGCACGTGCACAGAGATTAGAAGAGGAAGGTGCATGTCAAACCACTCAGCGTACATTGAGAATTATTTCTTTCCTAATTCGAGGAAAGTGGTTACTTTGATACTCTTGTCATCTGGTAAATCTTAGAGGAAATACTGGCGAAGACAGAGAAAGGAGATTCCCTGCATATAAGAAGGCTTGTGTATTTCTACGATATTTTTAGAAATTGTTCCAAAATACAAAAAGCCAGATATCAACACTACATAGGCATGTCAGTTAAAGTGGATAGGCGTTTTCTAGGAAATGCAGGAAGTCTTAAAAAAAATACAGGAATACGTGTTTTTGACCCAGTCCCTCAACAAATGTTAGCATGAATAGCTGTATTTCGTTTTAAAAAAGAAAATGTTCGTATTTTAAAAAGCTTTTCTCAAATGTTTGGTCACTTTTAGCTCAAAAGTTACATTCTGAATATCTTTTATTCCCCCAAACCCTGTCACACCAAGAGTTTCTCGATACCTAAGACACAACTAAGCCTCAGAGAACGTCAACAGTAACGGAAATGTTCGAAGATCAGAGCCGACCTTTTCCAGGGCTCGTCTGATGGCTGGACCGTGCGTCCAGCGGGTGATGTTGCGGTTCCAGCACTGGATGCCTTTCATGTCGACGTTGTACATCTGTCCGCGGCGAAACGTGCTCTTGTAGATCTTCACCCCTTCCTCGTCTGCGAGCAGGTCGTTCAGCGCGCTCAGCACAGCCAACATGGCGTCCAACGCCAAGGATTCGTCCGCCTGCACATCGATGTCAAGAGAGACGGGTCAGTCCACTGGCACATTTCTGTCTTCTCAAACAACGCTATCACGAGAGACGACTGTCACAATACTGTCTTTTTAAACAGCGCTATCACGAGAGACGGGTCAGTCCACTGTCGCATTTCTGTCTTCTTAACCAACGCTATCACGAGCGACGAGTCAGTGCACAGCTCACTAATTGCAAAGCAGGGGAGACGCGCGTTCTTGCTGATAAGCTGTTGTCTGGTTTGGGAGTTGCAAAGGGGAAACAAATATTTTTGCATCTATGTTTCTGTCTGGTTAGGCAGCAATGTTAAAGGAAGCAAACGTTTTTACTGTTAATTTCCTGTCTGCTAAAATCAATGTCAGGGGAGACAGTTCTCTTTACTGATGTGTGAACATTGCTCAGTGGGAAAAGTTTCTAGGAATTAGGCCTATTCTGTTTACTATATAAGAACTGACAGAATATGCATAAGGAGTATCTCCGTTTCACGTCTTCTTTTGCCTAAATGTGATTTTAATTTTGATTAGAGATAGATATTCCCAAGAGCCTAATGCCTCTATTGTTGGAAATCTTCGTGGTACCGGGGCTTTATTATGTTATCTGACTGGATATGTTGGGAAGACACAAACTTGCATTAGCATTACAGATTTAAAAAGTGGATGTTCTATGTCTGTACCCCTCCACACTACACGAGAAACTTGTGGATAATATGCGTCTGTCTTATATACGTGTTGTGAACTGTCACGTGGATGTTTACTCACAATGGGAATCAGAAAGGTTTTATTTCCATATATGTACACATATATATACATATATTTGCATGGGTGCTATATACGCACATGTATGATAATCCCACACACGGGTGCATGGACAGGTCAATGGAGAGACCAGAAGAAGGAAAATAAGATTGGTGAATGTGTTTCAATGAACAGGAAACATCAAAGATGCAAGTAACCTTATCGAAACAAAGACAATTAGAAAAATATAGGCCTTAATACTTACAGACAAACTGTACTCATTTTTGTTTCGCTTAGAGTTAGTCAGGAATCGCTGGAACATGGATGCAAGTGAATTTTCTGCAATCGGCAACCGGAAACCAGTAACATTCACGCCTCCAAATTCAAACGAACGTAGTTCCAACTTGTCGATGTCCTGAATAAAAGAAAAACCAGAATCAGCAAATGAAGCTCAGAGTTTATCTGCCTTGCCATTTGATTGAGCTTTTTGCTTTTTGCTACTTCTTGTGTCACAAATTTCATGCAGCATTTCCTTTTGTGTGTGTGTGGGGGGGGGGGAGGTACAGAACCAAACTTTTTCTTGCGAGTTCAAATGCAACCAGCCCTTAAAAGCTCCCCGTGTCCCAAAGTCACACGTCGGCAATTCCAGGACTGGCACTGTAGGCAATGTCACTGAAGCAGCGATGAAGGAGACTCGAAAGTTATTCCTTCAAACTGGGGACGATGTAAAGGTGACGAATTGGAAAGACATTTTTCATATGTATGGCTCTTAAAGACGTAACCTTTCTCAATCAGGTCATAAAACTGAAGTTCGTTGTTGAGTGATCTGTCTACAGTCGTCACTTATCCGATAATGTAATATCTAGTGAAGACATAATAGAAGCGGCGGTATGTGCTGGAATACCCGTAAATACCGGTAGAGTGTTAAAAAGGTACGGTATAGTGGTACGGGTCTACCGCAAGGAAAATAATCAGGTTAATAATAAATAATCCTTATTAATTAAAAAAACATCTAGTGCTCGATAACAGTGATTACAACTATACTAGAGATTATCCCATACAGCAAATACAGTTACAGTTAATTCAACTGAATGATAACCCATTTGTAAGCATAAAATTAGCGGGAAGGCGGCAGACTGCCATCTTAACAGTGGCGCTCAACACCTCCGACCTATACCAGAACATCGAACTTTTCACGAAAAACTAGTTGCAGTGATTTCAAGAAATCCGATCACTTCTTGACAGACTAATAAAGTTGACTGCAGGTGAAGCTGACTTTAAACGACAATTGCATTAGAGTTAACAGCTATTGTGTTTTATTCTTTAAGAAGCATTCACTGATCAACCATGCAGATAAGGATTCCAGACTTATATGAAATACTGACCCTTACTGAAAAAAATTATTAACGGTCGGCAGCAGTCAAACAGGGTAGGATAAAAAGAAACAGTCACTAACATACATAAATAAATACTTATGAAAAACCCAGTCACTAACAGACATAAATACTTATAAAAAGAATGTGAACTGTTTAGACATTCTAAGTCTGCTAACTGCTAGCGAAAAGGGTAAGTATTGGCAATAATATTAATATTAAAGGGTTCTAGCGGTTGTTTTTAAAGGTCACCATTTGACTCGGCCAAGTGACAAACTATTGGCGCGTGGCCTGAGGTTTGTGTTTTAAATTAACTCCCCTCCCCCTCCCCCGCAAAAATAGGTGTGTGGTGGTAGTGTGTGGTGGTGGTGGTGGGGGGGAGTTCTCGTTTCCGGGATTCTTATACCACAGACAACGATGCACTTGGGTTCTGCTTGTAAAGACTTGCACAAAATATTGGTTTGTTTATTTCGGCATTAACTTTGGTTTCCGCTCCTCTCTCTCTCATATGCACGCACACACGCACAAGGACCCCCGCAAACACAGTCGACGACGATTTGTTTCAAAGAAACCCCGCTTGGCTGTACGGCCAGTACACCGGGATATACCGGCATAAAATACCGTACCAGACGGAGGTAAAATACCGTTTTGCTTACCGGTACGGCTTTCCGTTCCAGCACCCACCTCTAACAATTATGACTCCACTTCCAATTAATTTTGCTCTTTAAGTTTTATAGGTTTAATTATTTGCGACATATGGCTCACAGATGGCAGGAATTCTTAATTAAAGCTCAAGATCCAGACCTTATTTGACATATGGCGCTCATAACGACACAGTGTTATTTACAGTTCACGGGCAGAGCCGATGCACTCAGAAAGAACTCCCGGATACTTTCGATTTCTCTGGGCAAAATGTAAAACCAGCGTCAACTGGTGAACAAGCACTTGAAGAAATCTCTCTCATGTGCTGAGCACAAGGACGGTAACCTTACTTTATTTGTCATGTTCTTAACGTAGTGCAGTCGTGTCCTTAAGGTAATGTAGTTTCATCCCTAGAGTCATTCAGTTTTACCGGTGCAGTTGTACCCTTAATGTAGTGCAGCTGTGCTGTTAATTTACTGCAATTGTATCCTTAATGCGGTGTCGTTATTTCTTTATTGAAGTGCAGCTACCGAGAGAGGAAACTGGAAACTTATTACACCCTTAATTTTTGGCGTTTCTATGTTTCACCATAACAGTCGTAAAAGTCTATATTTCACTGTTTTCTCTGCGTCTCACCATAAACTGATCTCATCCTATATTTGCCTTATCTCTGGGTCCCAACATGAAGTCCTCTGGTTTTTCTAGTTCTATATTTTCTCTGTGTGTCTCAGTATAAAGTGGTCTAAATCTATATTTGACTTATCTCGGTATTGTTTTTTGTTCAGTATTTGTTCCTGCAATATACAACATTTTTCGTTGTAAGTGAAAATTTAAAAACGAGTTAAATGCAGTGTCTCATTTCATTTTCAGTAAAATCGAAAATTAAATTTTTAAATAGTTAAGCCTAGCCTCCTATCGGCATCTTTCACCTTTCTGTTACTTGTCTATCAAATTCCTTCAGGAATACTAGCAGTTACGTTTATAAGCCGACATAAACATGTAACAACAAAAACTTGCCGCGTGTTGTGGTCATAACCAATAAATTCTAATGCATTTTTCTTGTCTAGTAGGAAATGTCTTACACCTACTGTGATGTCATATCTTGATATAAGCCTGTAATTCTAAACCAGAAGACTGCAGGTATTTGAGCCAAATTCTCAGATGTAGCTGCCCACACTGTTGCCAAAATTCCTTCATGTCTAACAATCAGCATCCACAGTCTGCAGGTTAGAGACAAGAGTTAAATCATGCCAGCGTATCTACCAGGGTGTGCTTGCGAGCCTGCGCCATCTTAATATCTCGCTGCAGCCCGATGATGGACGCTGTCTGGCAGTCTGACGGGGACATGGTTGTCGTCTGATGTTGCAGAGAACTGCAGGCGACACGCTGTCTCCCAAGTCGGTGCCTGGCCGTGTCGTGCATTAGCCGGCCATCGTGCTGTGCGTCAGCCGTTTGTGTAGTGCTTCTTGGGGCGAGCTACAGGTCCATCACTCTGCTACTTGACCTGGCTGAACCTCACCTCCGACTCCGAACAATTTGTATTGCCGATATTCATGACAGTTGAGCACAGCAGTCTGTGACGATTTGTGGCCACAAAACACGAAAGTCGGTACAAACACAGCCACGTTACACAGGGCTCGGTACTCTTGACACCACATGCCCCGTGTCTCTAATACTTTTTGTTTGATACCTCAAAATTGTAGCTCTAACCTGCCACTGCTTAACGTTGCTACCACTGAACATATAAGTCATACAAGGTGTAAGAAATAATGGGTTTTCCAAGTAAGCTAAATGGCCCTTTCATGTTTGATTTACAAGTGAAAAAGTGGCCATATGACAAAAACTTACAGCTCCTCAAGGAGGGGAAGCGCAGACTTAACAGCAGAAGAAAAAATTGAGAAAGTGCGACAAGGATATAATTTTTGGAGAAGTTCAAAGGCTATTTAAAATTCGTCGTGTTAACTGTGAGAATAATTGCATGTACCCATTGATTATCGTGCATTCACTATCAAGCGGATTTACCGTCCAGAGCAAAATTTTTTCTTAATGACAAGCAAACAACTTCCATTAGTTGTTACCGTTCTTATTTCAAGAGATATTTTCTTTTTTTAAAGAGATCTGCATAATATTTTATTGCCGAATCGGCATTAAGAATTTCAAAAATTGCAAAATTTTAAACTGACGATGAATGCATAGCACATATCACTGCCAACAGAAAGGTCGAGGATGTAGCACGACTGTTGAAACGGAAGTGTTGGGTTCGGTGGTGAAGTTAAAATAAAACAACCGAAGAACAAAAATCGGATCTTCAAACATGGTGTTTCCTCATACCGCACACACCACAGCCACCGAAAATTTTTTTTAAAACATAGAATTAAAATTTACCTTAAACACGATAGAACTTTCTCAACAGGACATAAAAATAAAGAAGCTAATTGGGCACATAGCAGCTTAGATAAATAAAGTACTTACAAGTACATTTCAAAAACTGAAACTGCTACTACCATCACCAGGAAGAGAGGGAAGTCGGGTTTTGTTGCTTAGTCGCAGACTAGGTGCCTATCAGGACGGTGTTGCTCACTCAAGTTAACGTGCTGCCACACTGGGACTAGTGTCGCAACACGGGCTTCGGTCCCACCAGTCACATTATACTGACACCGGGTCAACCAGTCCTAGTACTGTTCCCTACAGTGCCAGGCGTCTGGCAAGGCAGCTCCTAGATTGCCAATTTTGAAGTCTTATGTATGACTCGGCCGGGGCGCGAACCACTGACCTCCCGCCTCGGAAGCAGATTCATTAACCGTTATACTTCCGAGGCGGTCTGAGAAAGAAGAACAGCAGGAATCAAAGGAATAAGAGGAGGAGGAAAAGGAATACTTTTTTAAAAATCACAAGATTTTAGTAAATTGCAATAAGATCTTAAAATAACAAAATAACACAGACAATAAGTGAACGCCTTTAAAGCAAGTTACTCAAAAGAACTGCGTACAACCAACAGAACTCTTTTTCAGTGACGTGCTGTGCTAGTTATCTCCCATTTTTGGAGACAATCAATAATTAATTCGCCTTCAGCCAGCAGCTGGCTCGACAAACGACAAAGCTTTGGCCTTTTATTTACGACAGGAAAAAGCTTTCCCTGGTACACACACACGGGCATGAGAAGGAAATTGCTTGCTACTGTACGACTCACTTTGCCGCAAAGACCCGCAGCTGCCGCCGACACCCCGCCCTATCTCTTGTTCTGTCCCTCCTTTGCCGCAGTCGCACACTGGATCAGGGAGGTCGAAACGCTCCTGTCAGTTCAAAATGCAGTCGTCCTGAAAGGCTCTGTGGTCCGATCCATTATTTCCCAGGCGGGTAAACTATTAGAGGCAGAACGTGTTTCAGAAGCACAGGGGGGCTCGTGACAAATATGTTGTCTGAAAAGGTGGTCTGCTCCAGGTTCCGTCTCATTTGTCTAATGTTTGTTTCAAGCTGTCCAGGAAGCTGAACATGACCTCAGTTGACAATGTGGGGAGTAATGTTTTGTAATTCCGCAATCAGCAATCAATACTAACTTTTTATAGGTTCTCGACTTTCATTCTTTTTCAAAAAGCCCAACAGCATTTTGATGAAATTCTGAAGTCGCAGATTATAAATAAAGTCTAGAAAGCGCAATTAAAAAGTAGTTGCAGTGTAAAATGATAGGATTTCCAGTGAACTTTATTGTCATACTGACAATTGGTAAGATTGATAAAACTTTTTGATACTTTTTATAACAAATGTTTCAAATATTTTTATGGAACTCTTAGATCAATTTCGCCCAGATTATTTTAAAATGTTCCCGCTAAGCACTTGTGAGCTAGTCAAGCTCACAACACCAACCAATGGAAAATTGTCTACAAAGCGGGAAAAATCTCGGTCTACAATTTGAAACAAGCAGTAAAGCCAAGCTTTTAAAGGGGAAAGAAATGAACTAACATCAGGATATAGACCTTCAAAGAACCTCAGACACAGAGACTATAAGGGGTCTGTCAAGAGATTGAACTTCCGGTACTATGTATTGCATGTGGAAAGCCTGGGAGCTGACCCTATGCTCTGCACGTGAAGTAGAGTGCAAAGGGCACTCGTTACCGCTGCCTGCTCACAACTCGGGAAAGAGAAGTAATCAGAATGTACAGCTATACAGAATGTCTGGGAGTTAGGATTAGAATACAGTACTTTCAGTCCCAGTAAATTACTATCTTGTCCCAGTGTAACTTTTTACTATCTTTTACGCGAGACAAGTCAAAATATTACTCATTACGTTGATTTAGTTAGTTTATCATTTTGAAATAAAATAAATCATGTTTGTAAATTGATGTAAATATTTGTATTACGCATGCTGTTGCAGTTGCAGAACACATGGTTGCTATAAGTGCCACCACGAAGGTAAGACCTTACAACTTTGATTTTAGACTAATTTTATCTTCGGCGTGTTTGATGCTCAGTTTGAAAATTTACGCTGTGTGAAAGTGGATCGAGGGAACAAATGATACCAAATCTCGAGAAAGCAGGCACAAGAAAGGGCTGTTTCGCGAGTCCTCAAGAGCTATAAGAAACACAGAACAGTTCTTTCTGAAGACGTTTTCTGTCTGGTAAGGCGAACAGGCTGCCAACCTATCAAAGATTATTCACGTGTGTATTCCTAAATTTCATATGTTCTATCCCTTTATGTCCTTTGTAGGACTCCCTCTCTGCATCTTTTAAGAGCCTTGGCACCTATCAGAACAGGGAGGGTGTAAAGAGGGGATATATAAGAAAAGTTGCTCCTTTTCAGGAGGAGAATTCGAACCGAGTATGCCTGAACACACAGGTTACTCTAGTTAATCTCCTCTTTCTTCCTGCTTCCTTTCCACTGACTGCATGAAGGCATCGTAAACATGTCAACGGACCAAGCAGCTGAGATCTAAGCTCACGAAATCCTACAGTGTACACTTCACGAAGGAAGTCCGTCAAGATAAATTTCTTTTAGGAAAAGAATCAAAGAAACCACCACTGCTGATAAAATGAAGGTCGCAACTAGTCGACTGCTCTGTCTTTAACGGTTATACGTTGTACGTGGCAAAAGCCAACATCACAAAGTCTTAAGATGCGCAGAGAGTACACCGGCAGACCGCTAGGCTTTACTACCATGTACGACAGTGGCTTTCATCACTAGGAAATACGGGGCCCAGTTTTCCCGACAACAAGGGTGGAGAATTATAACTGGTTCAGAAGGTCCCACAGGTCAGTCTTGTCACGTTAGCTGCACAGGGAGAGAGCTCATTAAGTCAGGCTGTTAGCCAGTCAGTCACGTACTCGCTCACGTGTTCAGTTGTTCAGTCAGGCAGGCAGTCAAATGCTCGTTCAAGTGTTCATTTGTTCGGTCAACGAGCTAGTCATTCGCTCAGATGAAATGTTGAGCAAAAGTTTGTTTTCCATTTTTAAGTCGCTGCTTAGGAAACGGCTACACGAGTAACTGAGGCCATGTTGTGATAATACTTCTAGCAGACAACACGAAAACTGCTACACGAAAAACCGAGGTGGTAATATTTACCAAGCACAAGATCTCTGGAGACAATAACGTTTTTAAAGACCCTATCTCTATGTTTCTACATTTCGATTATTCGGTTAGGCCTCACAGGCACATCTTTTTCAGATCTTATTATAGGAATTGAAGGGTTTTACTTGTCCCATGCCTGAAAATGGCAAGTGGTTTGTTCGTAATAGAGATTTTTTTTAAAAAGTAATAACTGGCGAACACAAATATCTCACTCGCCAAATGCAAGTACTGCATGATGAGCGCGCCTCACTCTGGCTTCACAGTGCCTTCCAGTGGCTTCAGTCCGACAAGAGCGAATTTCAGTTTGGCTAGTAGATTTTTGGCATCACTCGCATGCGGCTAGTATGGAGAAATCTATGCTTGAAGAGCTGTGTACTTGTAGATATATATATATAACAGACATTTTCTAAGTTTGAATGATCCAGTTTCCTGCATGATGCATAGAAAGTTTCTGAAAACATCAACGCCTCCAACAAGAACAAGCAAGAATAGAAGAAGAGAAAATGCAGACTGTAAAACAACGATATGCACCACATTTCCGATTCAGCAAATAAGTTTAATTTATATTTCAAAGAAGAGCAGAAAAAGATGCCAGAACACCTTATCTTCTTCCGTCACTTAGTTCAAGTCCATTCAATTTCAGCTTCGCTCATTTATAAGGTACTGTGAGGCCAACTTACCGGTCCAGCCAGAAGATAATGATAGTTCTCTCTGTTCATGCCGACATCGACAATCTACGAGAAAATAAAGATCATTTTATTTACTTTTCAAAAACGAACTTTATTCATTGCGAAGTTTTACTTTTCGCTTGCATTTTCGCTCAGGTAGTCACATACGTAATTAAGGGTTACATACAGCGCTGACATTTTGTACAACAGGCTGATCATCTCGAGGCAGATATCCTTAACATCTCCCTGCTAGTCTTTGGCGATGTAAACTGCAGTACATATCTGGCTGACGATCGTATCATCGGCTGTCGCACGTACCTGATTGAGAATCTTCTGATACACTTCCGAGGAGGAGAAGTTCAACACGATGCGCTTTCTCTCCGCTTGGCTGACGCGGTCCAGACGACGCAGGAAGTCGTGTGCGTGGTTTGGGTCGCTCACCCGTCGGGCGTCAACCAGCAGCAGGTGTTTGGGGTCTCGGAAAGCCTCGTACAGCCGCTGGAGCTGCCACAAACCTACGACATAACAACACCAGTGTGTGTGGCCACGTCAGCACATGGACGCACAAAGGCTGTGTACAGAGAAAACGAACAAAGACCTAACATGCGTTCAAAGATGCCACTGAGGTTAGAAAGACATTAAATAACTGAAAAAGGCG
Organism: Lanistes nyassanus; assembly: GCA_004794575.1. Lineage (NCBI taxonomy): Eukaryota > Metazoa > Mollusca > Gastropoda > Architaenioglossa > Ampullariidae > Lanistes > Lanistes nyassanus. The sequence goes on along the minus strand of SMGT01013155.1, from coordinate 69,924 downwards.
TAAAGCATGTCTGTTTGACTGTATTTTGTTCGTTCATTAGTTCGCCGCTCGCTAGTTTCTCTTTCATTCATTCGTTCGATCGTTTGTCCATTTCTTCTTGTGTCCTCTATGCATCATCTGTTTCTGTCCAGAAATAGAAAGAACGTGACTTTCGAGCGTTTAGTCTTTCATTGAAACAAGATTCATGATCCAACTCACACTTCATCTTCACCTTTGTCCAAACGACCCTCAAATGTAAGAGGATTCTACTTCGGGATAAGGTTTATTCTCCTTCACCAATATAGTAAGGAAAACTTTGGCCCATTCTTTCCAGAAAGCTACTCTCGTTTTATGAAAGGACTGCCTGTACTGCAGCACCTTCAGGCTGTTAATAAACTCTTCAATTGTCAAGGACAAAGACAGCTTACAAACAGCTACCGAAATCAATCAAATACCCGAGAAATGACCTTTGCTTTATTATCTCAAAAGTCAAACCTCTGCGGTTACTGTACCTTAACAGCCATCCACCAAAGTTATATCTGGACACAACAGATCCGTTATATCCGTCTCTCGTGTTAGTTCTTCATGTATCAAACTGCGTGTCGATCAGTCTTACCGTCATCCGAGTCAAAGAGATAGTAAATCTTTCTCCAGTGGAAAAATCGTATGAGGTCGATAATAGCATCAATGTAGGCAGGACTGACGCTGAAGTCATAAGCGTAGCCGTCCGCCTGCTGATTGCGATTGGCTGTGTAGATGACGTAGGGAACGTGCAGGGCGTGGCTGAACGACTGTATGACGTTGAAAGATTTGGGAGAACTACCGCCCATGATGAGAAACACGCCTTTGCTTAGCTGGTTGCAGACTGCAATGACAACAAAGGTAAAAGGCCACATTTTGCAGGAATTTCGATAAAATAAAATAAAATAATTCCTGTCCATTATCTCACATAATCAATGGCCCTAGGTCTGAGGGAAAGCCTTTCTTTCCTACAACATCGGTCACTCCCAGTCACTACCAGAATTTAAACATGCACTCAAAACGTCTCCCTTTCGTCGTTTCGGATGACGCGGTGTCTCTATGTCCTCACCACATTATTTAATGACTGTTTGATTTGGATGCAGGGTTCTTCTCGCTTGTTGACATTACTTCTGGCCTTACTTGTGTACTTACTGATAATTTGCATCATTTTAAGCTTTGTATGTTAACTTTTATTAGTGGCTAGAGTCTTGTGCTATTGTTCCATTATTTATGTCGCTGGGATTTTGTTCTATTATTTTATCATAGTGACTGGAATCTATCTAGCAATGACTGTCAGTCTTGTTCTTGTGTTTTATGTCTATATTATTGTTGTAGACTTACTAGCAATTGTTTTGAGCATTAGGCTGGTCGCACAGCTTTAATCACGCCATCAACTATGGTATACATGTTATTTAATGTAGTATGTTTTAATGGTTGTTTTTATATTTGTGTCCAAGCGCATCTGTCATTAGATGTGTTTTTGCGCGTTATAATTATCGTTATAATTATTCAAACTAGATTAAATTAAATTAAAGTGATGCCTTGTAAAAAGGCATGAACTGTTAAATATGTTTTGATTGGAGAGTGTCAGCATACCACTTCTAATATTGCAATGCGGCCGGGGCTGCACCTTTGTGTGATATTTGCATGTTTGTAGATACAACATGCGGCCACCGTATGTTCACAAATCTTTTATTGCAAACTCTTTACCAAATATTAACAAGTAAATAAACTATTTTTTCAACACACAACAGCGTTTTATGTGGATCTCCCCAGCTTATCGCTGTCTAGTTGTTCAAAGCGATCTAAAGATCAGGACAGCTCCCATTTAGCTTTCAACGACTAGATCTTAAAATCGGAGAAAAACACAAATCCATAGTTAAAATTTATATAGAAAGCAACTTAAAATCAGAATAGAAGATGGTGTTGGAAAGTATCGAAGAATTCTTTCAGCTTATAGATAATCGAAACAGATGTTAGCAGGTATTATAGTCTGCCTCCATAAATGCTTTCTTTTGTATATTTTGTCAGTTGATGTGACTCAGTAAATAAATCACAGCAAAAGATGTTCCAGGGAAAATTTTCGCATGCTACAGATATTGCTCAGAAAGGCATTTGAGAAGCAGCGATGTAAGTGCTTAGTTCTTTGGAAGACGCGAAAATTCACCTGAAAAAATTAAAACTCTCTCGCATCCCAGGACAAAAAGATCGAACAACGATTAGCACATCTCCGTGATGTACACAGAGCAGTCGTCCACATTCCGATCCATTCTGACGGATTGTGCGACTTGGGTGGCGTCCGTCCAGTTATTCCCTTGCTTCCACTCAGTTTGTTATCCTTAACACTACAACTCTCCAGGACCCTTTACAAACTTGAAAAATCAAATCGATCATGGTCCAAACTTACCGGAGGCCTTGCTCTGCCTTTATTTATCCTTTGCATCGTTTGGGGGCAAATAACTATATACACGTCAGAAATGACTGAAAAGTTTCTAAGACTTTCTCAAGCAAATATCACACGAGATTACACATTTGCGAATGCCCCATGCAGTTTTGGGAGACGTTACATGGGAGACGTTTTGAATGCCCTTTCCTCATCGGACCCAGGTGATTCTGTCGGATGCGTCAGGTCGGCGCGGGGTGGTAGAAGCAGAGTCCAATGGGGGAACCAGTGGCAACCGGACATCACGTGTGAAAACCCGAGTGACAGACCGGACAGAGGCATTTCCTTCTGTGGGAAGCTCTGACCTCTATGCCCATTTCAAACATTACTAAGCTCTTTAGATGGAACGACCACTTATTTCGACAAATACGATTTTTAGTGACCTAGAACGTTGGTTTACACGCAGAAGCCGTTAATCAATTTTGCCAGCAAGCTTAGCAGAATTACGTCTTCACAAAAGCCTCTCTAAATCTGGTAACCGTTGTATACACGGCTGAGGTGAGCTTGTCATAAATACAAATGATTTTAAATGCCTTATATCACAGACTTATTGACAGAAGACAATTGTACATGGATATTTATGTACAATATGTATCTAGATAGCCATACAAGTGTGTGTGCGTTCGTGCATGTGCTCGCTTAATATACTAAGTTCTTTGACAATTTTAATTCTATGGGGTTTTTTAAGTCAGGTTGTCAGGAGACTTCAATATTGTGAGTCAGCTATAGCTAACGCCATTAACGAGAAGATTTAAAAGATATAGAAAATAAAAGGAAACACGTGACTGCCTCTTGGAAATAAATTCTTAAGTTAACAAAAAGGAACTGCGCTACATGAAAGGGCGTAGACCATCAACAGTTTCGAGCATTACCCGTTCGTCATGACAACACAAACACAAGTGGATGCACCATTTAATGTGAGATCTATCCTGTCCCAGCATTTTCACCGCACGCTGTACGATCTTCTTCACTTCATTTAGCTAAGTGCTTGTTTTTTGTCTTGATCTGTCTCTGCGTTTGTGTCGTTCTGACAAAACGGTAATTCCCCGAAACTGTTGATTGTCTATGTCGTTTCTTGTAGCTGGGGGCAGTTCGTTTTTATTAATAGAAAAGATTACTGACTCGTTGAACTGAGCCTAAAACTGTTGTCTATGTCCACGGTAATGATGTCCTCCTCTATGACGATGCGGGAGTCTGTTGTGTCGGTCCTGTTCCGGTTGTAGTACTCCACCATTTTGAGGAGAATGTTGCGAACATCCACTGCGCTTTGGTCAAGAATGATGCCTGCACAGTTAACGAACAAGCCAACATGCATACGTGTACACAAATATACAAAAATACAGAGGGGACTAACTAGGTATACTTTAAGCTCAACATCTACTTTCACATTTATCACCTTTTAAAACAATAGCAAGGAACAGGAGTTGGTAACGAGGATAGAAGCAGGTAACGCACTACATGTAACAAAGAACAGCACATACAGACGACAGAAATAGAGAGGAATCAGACCCCCGTATGCAAGAAACCCGAATAGCTTACTTATTTCAGAATATCCGCCATGACAGGAATAAGTTTCTTCAATTTCCCATGCACGAAAACCGAAAAGCTTATTTTCCCCTCGTTATTCCGTAATAATCAAGTTATTGGGTCATTCCACGAGCGAATAGCTTATTCCAAATTCAACGAAACAGTGTTCTCAGAGACAAGAAAAAATATCCGCTATTCGGGAATAAATTTAATATTGTTTACATGAATACCTAGACAGGGTATTACTGGACAGACGCGACCCACAGGCTGCTTCAACAGTTAACGCAATAGTCTGTGCGTTGCAGTAAAATTTGTTTCCGATTTCGCTTGAAAAATATGTCATAGTATAAAGTGGGAAATTATAACTACGATCACAGTCTAGCATATGGTAAGTCAGAGCCGGCTTTAAAATATTTACTGCCCATTGTGTGTAAAATTCGAAGAATCACAGGAAGTTCCAAAAGAAGTTGCTCTGCTCCAAGGTCGCTGGCCAGGTCACACTCATTTGTTCTGATCATTCTTTCCAACAATTTTCCGAGCACCCCGCTGTAATTTCAGTCTTCGCTGCTTTGCTTCCTCAACCAATCAGTAAATCCAAGACATTCCCGCAGGACAATGGCTATAAATCTTGTTTGAAGCAGTTTGTCTCTGACGACTATAGACTGACATCGTGGTTGTAGCAAGTAGGCTTCGGTGCACCAAGCGCAGTGAACAGACACCAAATACATTGAACAGACACGAAGTAGAGTGAATAGACACATGTAAGCACAGAAGCAAAAATTTTGTCCTTGATCTTCTTTTTATTGTCTTAATTGGCGCTGTTACAAACTTCTTTTTATTGTCCTGGCGCTGTTACATAATGAGTTTTGACTTGTCTGTATACATAGCCAGGATAGGAGGCTTCCATCATAATTGCCATAAGACGCTAAAAAAAGACTGTCTTTCCCATAATGGTTCGACGTTTTCACCATTTTGTATTAGTTATTACTGTAAGTGTTCATCTGCAGTTTCTTTATCCCTTTATGTCTACATGCTACTTACCTCTGCTTCTGATCTGCTGTTCTTCCCTGCTGGCCTGAGCAAACTGAAAGCTCCCCGCGTGCCATGCAACATTGTCAGTGTCAGTTTATCGTCTTATGCTACATTTTATAAGTTCACCATCTTTTTCTAATTAGATCGGGTGACGCTGAGAGCAAATCCTGTCCCGCCTGGATCAGGAAACTTCCGTATAACGCAAGGTAATGTGCGTAACCTACCCAGACACATTGATCTCCTGACAGCGGAATCTCATCAATACGATATCTAAACTATATCCCAGACGCTGCTCTATCCTAATACGAATAACCAGGCCGACATTAAGATTCTGGGATTTTGTAAACCAGTTCACCTCGACAGTGGCAACGCGCACGGCAGTGTGGCCATTTATCGTTTTTTTTAACCCACTCCTTTCTGCAAGGCGCGACCGATCCGCCCCGTTACCAACTTAGAAACTGTATGGACTTGACCCAAAGCTAATAAGGCAAATATACTGATCGGCTCATTTTATCGACCACCAAATCAGTCAATTTTTTACTGGGACCTGACAAGGGAGAGAATCCTCAAAACCAACAGCACATGGAATAAATTTATTCTAGGCTATTTTAGTAATGACTGGCTATCTACATCCCCTCAACACTATCTCGATGTACCTTCGTTGTGCCAGTTGCATTCCTCTAGCATTTCCCTCGACCTTGTCATTGTCCAACGTCCCGGAGTTATCGAATCTATACAACTGGGCCAACCACTCTGCAGAGATCGATCACAGTGTACCCTATGTCACTGCAAATTTGCAATGTAAGTACAGTCATCCCTCTCTACTTCGCGGTTCATTTATCACGGCCTCAGTACATCGCGGATTGTTCAAAAATATTCATCAAAATTCAAAATTGAATGATGCTTAGTCTCGAGGTGTGCTAATTTTTGCTGTTCTCTTGTATCTTTTCGTGCAAAATAGTGCTTGTGAAGCCCTTGAAAATGGCTCCTAAACGTCTTCCAGCCTCTAAATCCTCTAGTGAACCCAAGAAGAAGAGAAAAATGTACCTATGTTAAAAATGAGAGGGTGACACTACTTCGCGGTTTTTCACTTATCGCGGGCGGTTCTGGTCCCTATTAACCGCGATAACTGAGGGATGACTGTAATGAAATTAAAAGCATAAAGACTAGAGGAAGATTTTTTATGTTTCTTTCAAAACTGCCTTTCCGATCGTCTTCAGGCAGTAGGTGTTACAGGCAACAAATCCATTTTAAAGTAAAGGATCTGTTGACCCTCAAAGCTATGTCTTCAGTCCCCTTCTAATTTGATCAATATTAACGATATCAACAAGGGCGTACAAATTCGTGGTATTCGAAGGCATCCTCATTATTATTGCAGAAATCAGAAGTTTTACGAACAGCGTAATGGCACAGAAAAGTATAAATATTCATAACACTGCAGAATCTATAATGATAACGAAATCTAGTGAGCAATAAAAAACAAATAACGATAATGAATTGATACAATCCCACATCATACTAGTATCTTCGATTGTCGAAAACTTCAAATCAGTTCGGGTTCTTGTCTTTAGCCAAAGTGAGTTATGCTAGATTGGGTCTGGCCCTGGTGGCGTTGTGCTTGAGACGTGGATCAAAACAGTTGTAATAACCTTTAACATTTACCATTTCTTGAAAACTACAAAACTCAACACACCAGGTCTAAATCGCCCAGTTGCAACACAGACAGCGGCAAGAAGCCCTTAGACGATACAGTGACACAGACTTACAATTTTCTGTGATTCTCGGCCATGGCGTCATACACATATTGCCTTCTGCCAGAGATCTAAAAGGACTGAGTGAGGCTCACACTCACTAGTTTTTATCTCCCGCACTTTTACAAAATACTCCGTTGCTTGCAACAACAAATTGTGTATAGGCTCTGTACAGCTAATCTGTCGTCTAGCTCCATGTTCAGCAATTTTAGTACATAATCTGACTTAACAGCAGCTGTGATGTTGCCGCCTGATTGAAAATACTGCACCACAAATTTGTCGTTTTTAAATTTAATTTTGAGTACATTTTTACTTACTGCACAGTTTTTTAATCCCCAGCTTCAGTGTTTTAGCTTTCCTGAAAAAAGCTCCTCGGCACATTACTTACATTTCCTTTATGTGTGAATGTTTGAACAAAATGCCATTAAAAAGGAGAGGCGATAACACACATAGTGCTAGATACTTTAGTTCTCTTAGTGTGTAACGAGTGGTAAGCCTTCACCCGGCTAGTCCCGTGTGAATCTGGTTTAGTTGGATTTTTTAACATTGAAGAAAAGGGAATGTTTGCTTGAGATTATCTTTCTTTTCTTTCTTTCTTTTTCTCTCTATTTCGTTTTTTCTCTTTCTCTCTATTTCTTTTTTCTCTTTCTCTCTTGCACACGCTTGTATGTATTGTGCTGTTGCATCCATGTCTTACTGTTGCCTTTCCCACTGTTGCGCCACTCCCTTGTTAGTTAGGAACAAAAGCAACAATCTACACGTGATTTTTTATTATTCACTCTACTGGTGGAAGGGAATATGTGTTCACTGTAGCTGGGCTAAGCCTTAGCGGAAAGGTAGAACCACTTGCAGTCGACATGCTATATCGTTTGAAACCGAAGAGAACAGCAGCCGTCGCTATGGAAACTGAAAATGGAGGGGACCAGAAAAGCGCCAGCTGACGCTCTGGCGTTTAGTTCCACGAACGGCTGACACGAGAGGAAGAACTTCATGCTGGGAAATAGGAGGTTGATGACCGACTGGTGAAAAACACGAGGAGCAGCATGTAAACTAATTAAAGGTAGACGAAGATTATCGATTAGTTGCCGAGGTTCGATGATGTTAGTAGAACTGCACGTGAAGACAGCGCGGAGGAGATGACAGCATCTAACAGTCTGCGCAACGGCATCACCACGACCAAACACGTTCAAGTCGAAATGGTAACGCACATCTTCTTGCGACATCTAAATGTTGACGCCTGAAAACCCAAGCCTAGTGTAGTGATCTCTCAACAAAATTTTCCGACATTTTACTCTGCATGCAATCAGTAAGCCAACGGATTTGAAAATGAAACAAAAAATAGTTGCTTGACGCGCGACGTTCATTGAGCCTGACAGCGCCTAGCTCCTAGAATCCAGAGCCGCACGCTGAAAACATATCATGTTGCACGTGGAAATAAAGCTACCTCCGCACCTTAAATGGTGATGCATCGAGCACCCGTTACCATGGAAACGCAAGACGATGCAGGCTGTCCATTTCAGGACTGTATGTTTAGGTGAATGTTGCTTAGCAAACGACATAAAAAAGGAAACGAAGGAGGAAATTAGGAAAAAAAAGAAAAAGGAAAGCTGATTGGATGTAGAGACTTGATGGCTTTTCTGGAGGCCTGGCGGAGGAGGGATTGCTTGTGGAGGGGGGGGGGGTAGCAGTGGAGGTAGAAGGAAATAGGTGTGCATTTACAGAACACGCGCACGGACAGCAAGTCTTTCAAAGCATCTTCAGCCATCAGAGGGCAGGCGGTCTTTGTTGGAAAGCTGTAATCAACAATTGGAGCCAAGTAAGAGGCAAAGACTACCACGAGTCGTCTTGATTTGACGATGTAATTCTACTGTAAACCGGATGTGGACAACTTTTCTGGGAATTCCTTGATCACCCACTGCAGCTGGTTCAGGCCTCGAGCTTTTTGTGCTGGTGTTCACAATATCTTGGTCTTTGTCCTTCTTGTAATCTCTTCTTTATCTCGGTAAATGATTACTTTCTGATTGAAAACGCAGTTGAGAATACAAGGCAATACTTCTGAATGGCAAGTATACGAGACTCAGGAGAACTCTAGGTCTGAAGATGAAGACTCAAGACTCACCCAAGACTCAAAAAGTTGTCATGTCTCATACCCATAACAACAGGGTGAACAACGCAATATATATATATATATAACCATTACCAGTCGTATTAAAATGCACAGGTCATTCATGGGTCCCTAGACTGTACGTCAGCGTTTCAAAGACTCTAAAAACATATACAAAGTCTGCTGAAAATATATTCGTTTGTAATAGCAGCAAAGAAAAGTTCAACAGCAATGGGGTATGGGAAATAAGACTATTTCTTAGGTCGGAATATTTGGGGGAGAACAATAGAAAGTGCATTTCTGTCTCTGGTGGGTTGACACAAAGGAGACAGTTTGCATTCATGACATGTGAATTTGTTCTATACTGCAGAAAGTGACAATTCAGATTTGACATCCCTGAAATGACTTTTCAGATATTAATGTTACGATGTTTAAATAAGAGATCAGAGACAATGAATGTTTGCACAACACATATACAGAATAATACTGATGCGATTCTAAATCAGAATCCCAGTCCTGGTAAAAACAATCTGTAAGACCTTGCTTAAATTCTGTAATAAATAATTTCTAATTTCCGACAAACTGGCCTTCCCAGATCTCACACAACCATATAGTTATACAAACTGTGGGGCGCATCGCATGCCCATATGGAATAATTTTGATTCTGCAAATAGATTAGTATATTATATGTTTTTCTGTATGTCTTGATCGGACTAGGTGCCGAGTAGGTGGGATAAGATTAGAAATACATTATGTAGCCCATTTTATAATACAACGAGATTAAAAACGCTTCACTCTATAAAAAAAAGTTTCAGATCTGACTGACCTTGAAAGTGCCTTTGTCTTGTCTAAAACTAAAGAAAGTACAAAGCTGAATGAAGTTCGTCAGCCAATCGTTATTATCGAAATGCTTGGTTTACCGGCCTATATTGCCTTGGTATCGAGCTACGCCCGCATCCCATCGTGCACCTCACTTGCTGGTGAATGGCGCACGCATGTCAGAGTGTACACGTGCAGTGGGGTGTATACAGCCTTCGTGTCTTGATCGGCTTGGTAGAATAAGATTAGAAATGCGGTGTGTACACCATGATATAATACAACTAAATTAAAAACGCTTTAGCTCTTTAAAAACAAGTTTCAGACCTGACTGATCTTAAAAGTACGTTTCCTTGTTTACTGGAATAGTTTTCTTTTATTATTTACATCTTTGAGTCTCTCGGATTACATTTCAATCTTCAACGGTGGTTAAAAAGTGAACTGTAACGTACAGTTTCCCTATAATACAGTGATCAAACGATTAATATGCTGGTGAAAGAAGGAAGGTTGTAGCACCGAATCGCTGTTATAGTTCCTAACGATTCACCATAAAAGCGGACCGACAATGAAAAGCCGGTGTGGTGGGGGGAGGGAGCAGAAAGAAATATAAATATGAATAAAGCGACTTTTGTCAGACTGTAACACACGTCAGAGATAAAGGGAACGGCAGACAGTCTGTCAATATTGTGAGCGATAAATCTCTCGACATGCAGTCAGGAAAGGAACTTTATGCTGTGCCTATTACTCGCTCTCTGCGGCAAGCCTCACAAGGGACTGGCTGAAACACCGTCCACCTGGGGCCTAGAAAATGCTGCTAAGCGGCAGGCAGTCGGTGCCATGTAGAAAATCTTTGAAAGTGATCTTTCCTGGAGTGACCTTGGGAGTGGCGCCACTTTATGAGAGAGAAAAATATGCCTATCACCAGACCAGTCAACCGGTGTAATATCCGAGAATGTCATTCCCACCCGCCCACCCCCGCTCCGTCATTTCTACCCTGAAGGAAAGTCCTGGTGTACTTGCTCGAAACTGCCACAGGGGTCTATAGCTATAAGCACTTCCCGTCCTAAACCAGTTTGACCCCCTCGTTATTGTCACAAAACGCCAAGTTCTGCGGAATTGCCCAATTCTCACGGAAAGCTTAAAATCCCGCAGGCCAGGATTTCTAGGATGTTTTTCAAGTATCCCCCACCCCCTCCTATTGTAGATGCACCCCTGGAGGGGGGAGGAGTTGGGCATCCTATATTCACCTTTGGGGATATTTTTCTAGTATCTCCCACATCTACCGCCTTAAGGATCAGGGGAGAGGTTCGAATCAGGTCATACTATGACCAGGGGTGTTTCTAGACCAGAAAGGGTACTTAATGGATAGCCTCCTCTGATTTTAATGTTTTAATGAGAGTTAAGGCATTTCGTTTTACATGATCGTGTTTCTGTCTTCCTGCCACTCCAGGGGTATACTTGTTGGATATTCTAAAAACCTTTCCTTTCCCGTCTTTTGATTTTAATATTTTAGTGTGAGTAGAGAAATTCCATCTGTTTCTTTAAATTCCATCTTCCTTCTAAATAAGGAGGGTACTTCTGAGACATCCTAAAAATATCTCACATTCTTTCTGATTTTAATATTTCAGTATGACTCATACTATGAGTAGACAAATTTAGGGAGAGGGTGTCTTTTCTTTATGCCATATTCCTTTAGTTGTCCGTCAATTGTGTAAACAAACTGGAATAAATATCAATCTGGAGATATCAGACCCCACCGGAGTCAGTAAGAACAAGCTAAACCAAGTGTGTCACTGACTGTGTCACTATCGGTGACTGCTTTGCAGTTGTGTAGAACTTTAAAAAAAAGTTCGAGAAAACGAATTGCGAAGAAAAACCGAGTCTCATGGTGCTTTGTCACAACAGGACAATGACATAGTGACGAGTTTTGATCAAATTTGTAGGTATAATTCACGGTGCGTCTTAGAAGAGATATTTGCTGTTGATGACACTTTCAAATTAAAAGTTAGCAAGAAGAAAGCAGAAGTTCCAATAAATACACACTAAGCAAAAGTGAGTTAGCTGCCAGGAGGGTACAGAGCACTGTGCAGTCTTCAAGAGCTTACAAATAAAAACTACAGACACCCAAACCTGACATATCATCTTACTCATCATTTTCCTCATCAGACCTCAGGCACCCTGAAATGCAGCTCATTTTTTCTTCTGACGTATCATTCTAAATCGATCAAACTGATCAACTGTCCCGCCTTCTACTGATATAAGCTCTGCTAGTCATTTACAAAGAAAAACAAATTTCGTCCCGCGAGCTGCTCGACGAACCTGTCAAGTCCCACACGCCGACGACCGATCGAGAAAGCAGGGCGAGCTAGAAATGGCTTAGGGGTGGGGTGAAAGGAAGTTGTCTGCTGAGACATTCTGACCCTACGTGTACGTACACACAGAGAGACGCATTCACGCAAACACACACACACAAAATGTCCACGCGCGCATACACACACGCACACAAAATGTCCACGCATGCACACACACACAGAACCAGACACAATGTCCACCCACGCTGGCGCGCACACACATACACAATGTTCACCCACACACACAGAGGTACGTACTTACGCCCACCTCGTCTATGGCAAAATTAGTACTTCACATGCGTCAGGTCGATTGGTGTGATGGATAGACACGATGCTAAGCTCCCTTTGAGAATGAAAGGTGAGAGGTCAGCAGCCTGCGCGATAAATTGTCGGCTGTTTTCAGCCCTGACACGGCAACACCAAGGGACGGAAAGAACAGCCCCAGCCCCATCTCAAGATTATCGGGCTCACGAGGAGAAAAGTATACACCCCCCACCCTCATGTAATTCTCTGTGGAATCACTATGCAGACAGCGGCGGGGACTAGAGTTTTTAGAGATGTGTGTCAAGCTGACTGTCAGAACTTGTCAGACTTTCCACAAGGAATGGCAGGGAGTTTATACTGCAAGGTACCAGTAGGCATAACTTAATTTTTATAAAATCCGAGCAACTCTCTTTCTCCCCCTTTCTCTCTGTCGGTGGGTGGGTGTGCGTGAGAGAGATTCGATTCGATTCGATTCGATTTCTTTATTGTCATAAGACCACTGTCCTTTAACAAGGGGGAGATAACTAGATAACATGCGTGAGAGAGAGAGAGAGAGAGAGAGAGAGAATGTGCGTGAAAGAAAGTAAGAGAGGGAGAGATTGTGGGAGAGAGGGAAAGAAAGAAAAAGACACGAAAACAGCCAGCAATTCTACTACCCTGTAAACAAGAGATGAAGCCGACAGCTGAAATACAAAAACAGGGGGAGATAAAACGAAGGGCTTACCATGGGGGACTATCAGAACAAAGAGACAGCAACCGACGCGTGGGATGGCCGAATCTCCTGTTGCGCGACGTCACACGTAAGTTGTCCTGCTTGGGTTAACTGTAGACAACTGATGTCTAACCATCGAATCGCCTTCATGCTGTCTACTAAATCTCTAACTATACAGAAATAAAGCAATAGACCTCTCATACATTAACGAATCTTTCAGTGTAAAGCAATAGTCATGGTCTTAAACGAAATCTTTTAGCTTTGTATGCGTGTTTTAACATCGCCAAAACAAGCATACAAACAAGCCAAGCAACAAAAGGTCGTATATAGCTGCTCATTTGAAGTTGTTAACGGCAGGTCAATGACCGAGAAAGATGCGTGATCCATTAAAACACAGAGAGGAGGACGGTAAGCGCTAGACCTATTTGAGTTGCTGTGTCGATGGTTTAACAGCTGCCAGGTTTAAACGTAAGCAATGGATGTGTCATGTGTCGTGGATTCCGATCCCGTTTCCGGTGAACTGCTTGCTTTGTGTGTGGGAGCCGTGTGGCGCCTGTCTACAGGGTTGGCCATCGGAGGGGCATCTCCGAATTCTCCAGTTTCCTCCCCCCCAGGACTCTCTTTCTCCCCTCCCCTCCTCACTCCTCTCGTGAAACAACATTCCTTGTTGACTTGTAGTTATCAATGTGGTTACCCTGAACCTTTTCATTTAAGCAAATGACACACCATGCCCAGACATTAAACTGTTTCTGTTTGATGTTTCACGCCTACTCAACAACTAAGGCCAACCATCCGGCCATGAAAACATGGGCCACATAACAGAGGAGCACGTGAGGCGGAGCAGAGATTTGAACTCACAATCCACGAGTCTTGCTGTTTTGGTGGCAAGAAACCCCTGACCCCCTGCTTCTACTACAGTTGCAGTCCGAGTGACCAGCTTAAGAATAAAAACGAGCTGCACTTTGAACAGGGAGCACATCTATTCGATCTGAACAACTTGGACTAAAAAAGGAGCAAAACTATTTGCATTTTCTAGTGTCGCCATTATCTGCAGAAGGAAGCATAAAAGCAGAATTCAAATCTCGCTTCGATTTTGCGTAATGATTCAAAAGAAACTCGGGGCTAGCTTTACACGAGTCGCCCACAACGGAGCTTCTGAGGACATGTTTATTATCTCCTTCTCACGGCGCACGTTCCATAACTTGCGTGAAGTTCGTGAGTACACCCAGGAGTCTTCGCAGACTTTGTGTGTGCATCTTTCTGGGGTCTCCTTATAATTTGCAATTTTAGCTCTAGGATTTTTACGCTCACAACACTAAATTGGCCCTGACTGGATAGGTTTTGGTAGGTTTAAAATCTGCAGGTGGACAGTTGTTAAAGTATAAAGGAGCAAATTATAGATAATGTATTGTTTGAAGTTGGTTGAGGAGGTCCTATGACAGTCGATGAAGTCTTAAAGTCAACCAGGGATTTATATAAAGTAACTTGAAGATAACCTCTAAGGACGATGGATGTAGGCCTACAACCTGAACTTTACAAAAAGCTATCTGCTGGTCTTTTTACTGTGTAACTTACGTTTTGAAAAAGTCGGTTAAAAAACCCAAAATGGTTCTGTAAACGACTTTTCTCGATTGTTTTCCACTACTCGAAATAAGTCAAGGCAAGGTTTATTCTTAATACCGGAGTATTAATACACAACAAAGTATACAGCTAATTCACGTGGGGGATAATAATACAGAGAGTTAAAGAGTTAAGGAAATCCTGATCGTGTTATAACCGTCTTTTTTTTAAAGATAAGAATCCCTGAAACGAGAAGGGAACGACTTCCTTTCCTTTAAAACTTGCCGTAGACAACACATCCATTCGCTGAATTGTCACTTGCCCATAAAATAGCTGGAACACTTCGGTATCAACACACTGGCAATGTTGACAGTTTTCCCTAGCAGTTAGCAGACTTGGAACATCTCAATAATGTCACTTTTTTCAAAACTATTTATTCATGTCTGTTATTGACTGGGTTTTGAGGTCTTGTCTAAGTCTCGCTTAATCAAGTTTTCTTTGTTGTTACCTTAAGAGTTTATATATTTTAAAAACTTGCTGGATATTACCCATTATTTAACTTTTGCAATTCTTTTATGGTTACGTGTGCATGAACATTCAACTAAATTAATTTTAACAGTACTAGTTGTAAGGGGTAACCTCTTGTGTAGTTGTAATTACTGTTTCGGAGCACTAGCACTAATTGATAAAGATATAGTATTAATCTGATTATCTCCCTTGGGGTAAAAACTGGTACGAAGACCAATACCAGTATACCTTACTGTTTTAAGACCGTACTGGTGTTTGCGGGTATTCCGGTACTGACCGCCAGCTTTACAAATTCTACTGTGCTCTTGGAAAGTCATGTTCTGCACGGCTTATGTGTTGAGGTATTTAAGACAGAAAGTATATAAATCTCATTCCAGCTGGTCAACAGCCCACTTTTGCCCTCATCCAGCCACCTATGCCGAATACTCCTCCACTCGCTCCCTCACCCATTCACTCACTCACGCTTCTGATAACGAACTGTTCCTCAAGTTCGTGATGTTCACAAACGAGTTTTCTAGCAGCCTGCGGTGTGAACAAGAACAAAAATTACAACCCATTTTCTATATAAATATGACAATACAGATTTTTAACATCTAAAGCGCCTGACCACTCCAATAACAAGATTTTTCTTTTGATTGGAAAATATAATTCTAGAGGAAATATTTTTCCTTGACGAATGTCACATCACGCTTCAGCTCCCACAATCTATCAACGTTTTTAACCATTTACTGTCAGCCCACGTCCGACATTATCTCATCAAAAAACAACAGTCAGCTGCGCACATTCCCGGTGTCAGAGGCCATGTAGTTATCGACGTGCCATTGTCGAAAATATCCACTTTCTCTTCACTTCGCTTAATAGCGTAAACAAATACTCAATAGTAAACATAACCTAGACTGGGTTTGATTCTCTGTTTGTCTACCTGTCAATGGATCTCTCGGTGGGTTGGTCAGTTTGAATCTTACAAATCCATAAGAGAAAAGCTAACTATAAGATGACGCGGCTTGGTGAGGTCTGAAAAGTGTCAAGTACGATAAAAATATTATAAAACAAATATTGGAATAAATAATGCTTGTAATTTCGCTTCTCTTGCTTTCCTATTCACCCACCAAGCCAGCCAACTAGCCTTTTGACTATCTGATAAGTAAGTAGCCTCGACGTGCAAGACACCAAACCGTAGACCCCTTCCGCCCTCCTCTTCTCCCTTCTCCACACCTACCTCCCTTCCCCTTCAGTGCGAAATCACCCCGAGGTGGAAGCACTTTCCCATCCAAAACAACAACAACAACAGCAGCAGCAACAACAACAACAACGTGACTCTCGCAACATAGGCTTGTGTTCATTTTTCCTTTACCAGGTTCAGATAACGTGGTATTTACTTTGAGTGATTCGTTGCTGCTAACAAACAACTCGATCTCTGGCTCTGTGAGAACCCTGGCTCCCCTAACTTAGGGTCCCTCCCCAGGCCTCCGCTTCTCGCGCATTTTTTCGGGGGTACCTTTGAGGGGCCTTGAATGCTGAATGACTTCAGCTCAGCTTGGCCACAGGCCCGAATCACGAGGCACTCTTCGGGCCATAAACGCTTCTGAATGTCGTGAATCTGAACTGAAAGACGTCAGTTTAAAATGCCATCTGCTGCGCGAGCTGACGAACACACATGTAATCATGGAGATTTCAAGTGTACCTGTCGAGGGAGAAAAGTCTTTATCGTTAAGACAGGAGAGCTCTAAGAGAGAGCGAGCGAAGGATGTAGCCAGCCTCGTGTGGTGCCCGTATTGATGAGCAGAGGGGCTTTACTTGATCACGTTTAGGAGTGGTGCATGAAGGGTCGCTGCAGGCTGCCAGCAAATGCAGTGGAAAATCAGTGCTGCTTGACTTGCAGCGCTGCACCCTCAATCACTGTGGGAGGTGGAAGTGACGTGCTAAAAACACCAGTGCCCAAAGGTTTGGTAAAAAACAATATCACTCTGGGCCTTAAGTTCTGTGCTGGGAGATTTAAATGCCCACAGAGATCAGAGATAAACCCAGTGCGCCACAAAAACGTAATTTGCTGAACTCAATGACACGTTTGCAATATTTTGAAATGAAACATCAGAAATATTATTTTTGCCCCTTTGAAGCGAAACTTTTGACAATGCTATACGATCAAGTTAATACAGTATTTAACAACAGTATATGTGCAAGTACAACCCGCACGATACACGCGCACTACCAATGAGTTACCTGCGTGTATGCTATATTTAGCACTGTATACCTCTTAGTGTTTGATATGTTACACTCCCAAGTAAAAAGTGTTTAAAAATGACATACGTTAATGCGAAACACTCTTTTTAAAAAAAAATGCAGACGCTCAGATGAAACCCGTGTTTTGACCGCACATACACTAATGTAAACCTTTCTAAATGTACGCTCAAGTAAAACCAATACGGGCACATTTACCCCAATTTCAGTACATCTTTTCAAACAAGACCTAACCTGTCTGATAGTTTCCACAGCTCAAGACTTGGGAGAGACTTGAAAGTCAATGCTAAGTAGAGGATTTCTCAATTCAAAAATTTTAAAATCCGCCAGGCAGAAACGTTTGCAGTCTTGCAGACTGTAAAAAAAAGCTAGAAAGCCCTTTAGTGAGTGAGAGTTCGATGAAGCATTTTCCTTTCTTTTGCTGTCTTCTAGTTAAAGGAACCAGAGAGTTTTGTCTCCGGTCCATTCGCTTCCCCCTTTCCCTCAGTTTTGTTTGTTTGTTTTGTTTTTTTGGTCGCTCCTTCACTTCTTTCGGCCTTTGGGAGATTGAGATGTTAAAATGCATTTGTTATGCAAAGAAACGTAAGTATGCTCCTCCTGCAAAAAGGAAGTAATCGATTGACAGAAAGCACTGGATTTGAACCGTTCAAAGGCACTTCGCACGGTGGGCCGTTGTGAGGGCAATAAATTACACATGAATCTAAAGGAAGAAAGGTGACGCAACAATTTAGCAGAAACTGGTTTTCCCAGAAAGAAACGGCTTCCACGACAACAAGAGCAACGAAGCCTTTTGCATCTTCGGTGGGTTTTCTTGGGTCTTTTCTCCTCTGGCAGCCATTTGAAAACGGCATCCACGATCTGAACAAGAAGAGTGAACACGGGACCTTACCACAGACTCAACAGAGTTGGCGTCGTTAGGGGACGATTACCGCCAACGTCTGTGACGACGATTATTTCGACAATGAACGTGAAATTACATGCTGCAGAATTGTGCGATTGTAAGATAATGGAAGCAGTGGCTCAGAATCGGGAAAGCATAACTAAGAATGCTCTCGATGACTATTTTTGCCACAGATTGTTGGACGTCGCTTCAACTAAAGGACATTTGTAAACACTCCTTCCCATGGCTTCCCCGATATTTACTGGCTAACTCTTGGGTCAAGTTGTGAACATTGCGCAAATGCAAACCTCTCAAGGAAACGTAGTTTTGGTCTCCAAGTCAGGTCAGTCTCAGAAATAATTAGATCCAAGGCAAGCCGACAACATACAAAATTTCAGACAGGAAGCAGTTTCTGGCATGATACCTCAGATAGGTCACCTTTAGTGTCCGGTGAACAGCCCGTCTTAAGTCAACTGTAGTTTATAGCTCCGTTTTTTTGTGTGTATAATTTATAAGCCTATGTGTTATGTCCATTATGTTCAGGCTTATGGGGGTATTTTAGGACGCTGACGCGTGTTCCTCATTATTTCCGCGTCCAAATCGAATTTTATAATTATCTCAGAACCAGCTCTCGTCAGGGTGCACACAAGTGTAGTAAATAAGACAAGGTTCTCCAAGCTTATTGTGCACATTACGCTCCAACAGATAAAAAAGTGAAATAATTTTACAAAATATTAACTTCCAAACACATAAAAAAGCTAAAAGAGCTGCATGATGTTACCTTCTGAAAAATAAAAGGAAGAAAAGAAAAACGAAAGCCCCATAAAAAAAATAAAAAACCCAGAAGCATATGGGATCGATGGACGGACGGACAGACGATGGACGGATGGATGGATGGAAGGACGGACGGACGGATGGATGGATGGATGGATGGATGATCTGCCTGCCTGATAGACTGATTCAGTGGGTGATAATTTACTGTCTTGTGCATTTTGTACTACGTCTCTGGAACTCAAACATCATCAACGCCAGTATAACGTTAAGTGAGGAGGGGAGGGGAGGGCACACCCGTTCGTCTGCCGTCTGACAGGAACGATGTGTCGGTCGAATTTGCCGAAAAGTGAAGCTGGATGGTTGGGGCAATAAAATTAGTCTGGTAGCTATTGCTAAGAGCCCGGGACTCTCCTGGGACTGTCTGACAGTGTAACGAATGTGTAAGTGTGCGGGGGGCGTGGCCAATGGTGAGGGCCCGGCTTACAGCAGGGGTCACAGTTCGATGCTCTGGTGTCTGCCCGAAAACAGGGTTGAGCGAATCAGGTGTCCGTGTAAATAAAATAACTATAGAGACTGACTGGGGCCATCATGAACTGACATAACGCGGATATCCACTGACAGACACCGGACTGAATAGCGGACATCATTCCTTCTTCACTTAAAAGTACAAAAACTAAAACAATAAAGCAGCGTAATAAAACAACGTGTGTAACGTATGGTTGTAGCATGTGTACTGTGGAACACTAGAATGTGTCGTAGCTGTCTGAGAGTTTGATGTGCCAAAAACTAAGCAAATCAGGCAGAGCAAGGACTCAAAGCATTTTGAAACATTAGGTCTAATGCCCAGCTGAAAATTCTCAATGATTTAAAGAAATATTTTCTTGGAAGTTAAAACCCGTTTTTGAAATTGAAAACTATTGAAAACTTGAATAATATAATTGTAATGTTTCAATAAGCACACTTGATTCATTTTGAACTTCGAAGACAGCAAATCATAAAACCGTGGACTGAGAAAAGGTACATAGAATATTTAATAAAGAACAAATGAGGACAGAGCGCTTAAATCATCAAATTATCACTCCAACAGGAAGTACTTGAAACGCTCAACATAACCGTATGCAGACGCATGCGACCAAGGGAGCTTACCGTACCCAAACATGTAGCAAAGAGAGGGTCGAAAGAAAGGATCTGCCAAGTGTTATATACCGAGTCGGCATCAAAAGCTATATAAAGGCAAGCAGCCCGTTTCAAAGAAAGTTATAACGTAGAGTTAGAGTAGAGTTCACAACTATCACTGTCCAGCAGAAGCAGTAGAGGGAGCACAGCTCACGAATCTATTTAATAATGATGCAGCTGACTTGATGGGAAAAAATATTACTAGTTTGACAGAGGAATATCAGGACACAAACATGCCAGTACTCTCTTCTGGAAAAGAAAGACTTCACATGTAGGTTTACCGTCTTCGTGCGAAATTGTGTTTCATGCGATTGGTTGGTTATTTTTAACATCCCGCCACAAACTGGGTGCATATCATGACGGAGGACTATAGAGGGAATAGGGTCCAGGACGGATGACAATAGAGGCAACGGGGTCCTATTACTAAGCCAAGCACTCAAAGAACCCCTAGCTACATTAAGATGCCAGGAACCGAACCAGGAACCTTCCATCTGCTAGTCTCCAGCTTTACCAACTGAGCTATCCAGGCCCCGTATGTGTCGTACGAAGAGGTCGAGTTCAAACAGGTTTGCTGGCTTCAGCATACATTGTTTGAAACTCAAGAGATTGTTGGTTCGCTGAAGATTCCAAGCCACCAACATGAAGAAGCTGAAGATGTCCCGATGGGCAGCGACCCATGTCCTGGCACAAGACGAACGCCGGAGATAACTGTTCATAAACAGAAGGCTATCAGTCGGAAGACATGCGGAGCTCTGTACTGTCTTGAACTGGTCCTGACCACCCAGAGCCTTTAATGTCATCACCACAGAACTCATCACTCGCAGCCTACATCAGATGTCATTTTCATAGTATCAGGGCACTTACTCGCTCGCTAGCTCACACTCACTCGCTCACTTACTCAAATACGAATCGCTCGCGGAAACAGATAGGAAGGAAGGCGGGCAGACAGACAAATACGTAATATCGATGACAAACCCCTAGAGAAAACATAATTACATCTTTACGCCTGCACTGATTGCACGTGAAATACCTTGCAAGCTACAGGACTCGACAACAGTATCTGACCAAACAGTTTAAGATAATTTGCGGTTTTTGTCTTTAAAAGTTATTTGTTGTTTGAGGGAGAAGCGATCCCCGATAATCAGTTCACATCATTCGATGCATATCGTGCACAGTAGATAGAGAAGATAACACAACGACACCGGTATCATGCGCAGCAGATAGAGACAACAACACAACGATACTGGTATCCTGCGCAGCATATAAAAACAACAACACAACGACACCGGTATCGTGCGCAGCAGATAGTGAAAACAACACAAGGACAAGCGCACAGCAAGAAAGGCTAAGGACCTACCGACTGGCACTTTTTGCGTGAATGTGTCTGTCCGTACAATCCAATCAGTGACGAGGAGAGCGGCCGCAAGCGCACGCCACATCCTTGCCTTCTGTCCCCAACAAGCTCCAGGTAAACGATGTCTGGAAAGACCTTTAAAAAGTTCAGCTTCAATCACTTCCTGAAGAGGAGGGGCCTGTGTAATTAAAGAGCAGTCTGGATGGAGGCTGGGCTGCCTCTAATCAAAGATGTCTTTGAGGCATGCGCGACATATCACATGCGTCTCGAACTAGGAGAGTACGGTAACACGCTTTGGCCACGCGAGAGAAACATTTTAATCCCAGAAGTCCTGTGCGTTGCGGAGAGTCGTTTGGGCGAGAACAATGTAAACTGCGTGGCTGCTTCCCGAATAGGAAAACATCTATTGATTCATCTCCGTCTTTTCGATGACCTAGCGGTTATTGTAGCGATGGTTCATTTCCTCAGCATGTTAAGCATCCCAGCGTTGCACGAATCCTTAGTTGAAACTGCTAGGAATTCTAGAGTATCGTGAGATACTTGCCACCCGCTCTTGTATCTCCATACGATTGAACGTATCCATTTTTTCAAATCACTTTATTTATAATTATTTTAAACTGATATTTGTTCGTATTTATTTCTTTCAAACTTTCAAAATTTGTGGTTGATGAAATCTTTTTAAAATCGCTTTTCTGAATTGCATCTAGTCTTTTCGGCAACAAGTTGCAAGTGCTTTGGGATTTGTGGCTAGAACTGTTTAAAAAGAAACAGTTTTGTTGCAAACAACGAGGCCGCTTCTTTAGACATCGTGATCATTTCGATTGGGTACACAGTCGGTACCTGATCACACCCACTTTGCCACGGCAAGAAGTTCAATCAGCGATGGCAACATCTCCATCTCTTCCATCTGCAACAGCATGAAGCAGCACACGTCTTCGCTAATATGCTGCCTGCGTGTGATGAGTGTCATACAGCCCGGAATCAATGCACTGCGATCAGTTCTGACGGATCAATACATCATACACACGCCAGGAATGAACGACGTCAAAATTCGCATTCAAGCAGTCTCCTTTGAAGTGTCCGATCAGTTGGGGAAGCTCTCTGAAAATGATCTTTTTATATGTAGAGAATCTTGAGGTAGCCACGTGAGTCTACGAGATTATTCTACAGCCCGCAGAGCAATTTTTTCCTACTAGCGACGTGCAAAGTGCTTCAGTACGTGGGCCTACACGTTGCACGTGCGACCAGGGTGCCAAGATAGGCGCCGTCTGCTATGAGAGTACATTAGTCACAGCTTTTCTCTTCGCTGGTTCGCCTTTCCTCTGCGGACCCCCTCCTCCCTCTCTCTCCCTCTTCTCGTTTTCCCTGAAATCGTTGAGACGTCTCGCTTCCTCCAGTCTTTGACACTTGCCTCGATGCTGCGTTCACAAGGGGGAAAAGCCACGGGCACGCCTTATTTGTCACGACAGGGTGTGTGACTGTTCGTACCTTCTGCTTTCCTATGTCGAAGGGAGATTAAGGACGCTGTGCTAACCTTGGCCATCTTCTTATTCTCGGTGCAAGGTAGCCACTGGTTTCCTCGGTTTTTATTCCCAAGTGGACATGGCGAGAGCGCCGGGCCGGCCACAAACACCTTTCACGCTCTTTCTGGTTTTACCGCCAGGGCTTTCAGTGGTGGCAGCACGGCAGCGCCCACGTCGCGATGTTCCCTGCCGCTACAGCTCTTCACCATTAATCGAATTACGATGCCAGGGATGAATTGTGTTTTGTGTCGAACAGAATCGCTCACTTTTCCTTACTGGCGGAGATGCTGGCCACATGTATGAATCCTGTGCGCAAGAAACAACAGCAACGTGTGAGACAGACTGCAACTGCTGCATGTCCGTCGTTCAGTAGCTAAACCACACGCGAAACTGGCATAGATGTTAATCAGCTAACGGTGACTTACGCGCTGTCGCTGCTCCCTGCACACTGCACACATCACCAGGCTCGCTCCTTAACACCTAGATTTTCCCCCTGGCGACAGCAAAACAAAGACAAACAAGACATGACAAGACAAAACAAAACCAGACCAAATAAAGAAAAAGAACATCCAACTTAGCCCAGTCCCTGAGCGATCACCAGACGAACAATAGTCATTTATACTTCAGTGGACATCCATATGAAATATGTCAGAAGTACTGATGAAAGCAGAAAAATTATATGGCAATTACAAAAGAAACAACAGCTCAGGAAAAGAAAAATGATGAGAGAACGTTGTGAACCGGTAGTCTGGTGTCAATGGTTCCGTGTCATCTGAACGAGTTGACAGCTGAACATTGCACCTTCCAACTCTTATCTCTTCTGAACATTCTATATAAGTTGAAAATACAGATATAAATAATAGTGTTGGTGTGTATATATGAGTATTCACGCTTGTGCGAGTGTGCTTGCGTGCGCTTCTGTGAGAGAGAGAGCTTGCTCTTTGCTTGTGTGTCTTTACCACAATGACCAGAGACTGATAACAAGCTGATCCCTCTTTGTCAAGAAGTTAGACTTTGTTTTGCAATTCCACTCCTGCTTTACAAAAGAGGCTACTGAGAATCTTGGGCCGTGCCTTCTGATTTCCTTTGTATGTGAGGTCTTGCTACAGGGCAGGTTGCTTGCCATAGTATAGCTTGAGTCGGTGACTTCGCGTAAAACATCCCGTCCCACCTAAAGGGTTCACCCAGCACGCAAAAAAAGGTCGGACCGTTTACGTTGCTGTGAGAAATTCTTCATGGTTGGGGCAACCATGACAAACTGGTTGCTTTCAATCTTCAGTCTAGAAGGTAGGAATGGTACTTTTGAGTTGTGTCCTTTTAAACTTCTGGACTTCTGGACTGCAGATCAGCACATACAGACATATATAAACACCCTGGTGTAAGCGAACGTTTGGTGTAAGTGAGTCGGTGGTCTAATAGTTAAATACTCTCCTGCCAAGACCCGAGTTTGATTTCTTCAGAATAATTTTCAAGAAGTTTCATTCACCCTGCTGTTACCGCACTAAACCTATGGATGCAATCATTTGGAGCATTGTGACCCAGCAGTCAGAACACGTGTCCCCCCTCCCCAACCATCTCTCTTCTTTTCTTTTCTCTCTCTCTCTCCTTATTTCGAGGTTGTGCTTTTATAGTGATTTTCCTTTGCTTATCTACATCAATTTGTTCATTATTTATTTATGTAACCACCAGTCAAATACCAGGCAATGTTTTTCCATATGGGAATAAAGCTGAACTGAAAACATTTTGGTCTCATTGCCTGCCTTTGATTGTAAAGAAACGTGAACCTCACACTAATTCACATCTCAGGTAAATGTAACGAAATTGAGACCTGGCGTGTAAAAATAGCATTGTTCACGCAGTTTAAGCCAGAGGGTAGTTCACTTAGTTCAGGGAAGTAAATTTCGTGCTCTCTCAGAGAACAATATGTACTGAGGAAGGGGGTAGTCAACCTACCTCCCAGGTCCAAGAGTCAGGGACAGCACGGCGACAACTGATCACGAATGTATTAGTAATGTCCGGTCGCTGGCCTTGGAAACTCGTGATGCTGTTTACAAGAATAGACCATGTGATGTAGAGGGCGCTGGAGTAGGGAGAAATAAGAACAGGGGGACATGCGAGAATCAAGAGATTCAGACAGACAACAATAAGGGAGAGAAGGATACAGACGAAAGAAGCTTGCTCGGGCTTACGCCCAGCCCATAGGGCTATGCTTGCCTGGCCATGGGACTTAGAAAGTTTTGACCATGAAGGCCCAAGGCAGGAGTTAGCAGGCAGAAGATCGGAGGGGCACAGTGGGAGGATGAGTCACAGGGCTATTCTTCTACATGCGCCTCCGCTGCAGCTGTACAACGGAGCTTTATTCTGGAAGAAGCCACTGCCTTTAGCGGCCAGGAAAAGTTAGAGAATAGAGAAGAGCAGGCTTCAGTCTGTGTCACTAACAGGGTAGACAGTAGAGATAGAGAAGAGGTCCTATAATAGCCACTAGACTATGGAATAGGTTGCATGGTAAGCCGACCACCACCTGCAACGGTTTATGTTCAACAAATAAAGTTTGGGACGTGCACTCCCGAGTTGGCGTCTTCACGATTGAATGAGAACTGGTAGAATTGTTACATAAAGCAGTGGGCAGATTGTTCAAGACAAGAAAAGAAAGCCGTCACCCCAGCCCCAGCAGAAGGGCCATTTTATTTCAGTTTTAAGGGAGATAAGCGTCTGAACCCAGAGACGGGCATTGGGGGTGCCATCAGCTTGTGGTGCCCTCTGTTCAAATATTTGTTAAGATGTGTTTTGCTAGCACCACAAAGTATCACACTATGTTTACAACTTCGAAAAATCGCCAGTTAGGATGTCTGTTGACTTCTGTTGTACATGCGTCAAGACGACGCAGCTCTTTCAGACGACTATCATCACCAGAGAGTCGTGACGAGTATTCGCTGAGGTCCGTCAGTCATGGGTGTACGCATTCTTGTATTTATTACAATGTACACTGCTCTGCTAAAGATGCTGTTTCCCGATCGACTAAAAGTCGACTACAAGTTCAAACTGATTCTTCTAGAACAACTTTATACAGAGCATAAAGTGGACAGAAAAGGAAAAAATGGAAAGGTTATGGCAACAAATGTAGTTTAGGAAAACAATCACCCATCCACACACCCACTCACACTCTCTCACTCAATCGCCCACTCCCCCGCCCACCCACTCATTCACTCTCTTTCTCACTCTCTCTCTCTCTGTAGCTCTCTCTCTCTCAGTATCGCTCTCACTTGTACACTCGTCACTACGGAAACAGTGGAATGTGTTGTGTCACATGCGTCTCACGTTAAAGTAAAACAGTGTCGGTCTTGTTAATGAGAAGACGATTACATGCAATATGGCCACCATTTTACTAATTGATATTTACTGAAGCTACATCGATGAATCGCGCCTCCTGCAGCTCTAGGATTTGAACACTCGTCCAGTCTAATCAGGGAGGACCTCACTATGTATTACCTCCTATATCTCTGTCTTATCTGAACTACTTCGCGAACAACACAAATAAGGAGAAGCGACGTTTTCAGACAATGGGCCGCCATGTTGGCAGGGGAGATTATCTACAAAAAATCTGGACAGCAGCACTGGCTCAGACGAGAGCTTGAAGGGATCATATTCTCTTGTAATATCTCCATCTGTGGGTTCAAGGCGATATCTCAGAGGGCTGGCAGGCCACGTGAAAGTGTAAATAGCCAGTAAGCCTGGCTACAGATTCGTCTGACTGGCGAATCCTGGCGGCATGGCGCAGTCTGTGCTACACGTTATTTGTGCTAAGATTTTATCTAGTTGGAAATACCAGACGGCGAGCTGAGAAATCTCTGCCTAACTTGGTGATCAATGCAGCACCATGTAACGGTAGGAACTCTGGTGCTCAGGAGTTTATCCTGCAAGGTACACCTAATGGAGGATGAAGAAGAAATTATGCGCTCTCTCTTTCTCACTCTCACTCTCACCCCCCTTCTCTATCTCTCTGCTTTTGTATATGTATGCGTGTGTGTGTGCATGCATGGGCCTTTCTAAGAACGGATGTGATGACATTTACCTGTTTGTTTCTGACGTTTTCTTGCACAATGTACGAACGCATGCGTGGGTTTTGTTTGTTTGTTCGTTGTTGTTTGATTGTGTATATGGATGCATTACGCTTGTCTCACACTCTAATCTCTCCTCCCTTCCGTTCGCGAGAACATTCTCTTCTTTCCTTCTTTCATTCTTCTTTTCTTTTTTTCTTTCATTTTACTAGTGCTCTTTTCCCCCTTTCTTTCTTTTGCTGCTCTTTCTTTCATTCTGTCATTCCTTTTTCTTTGCGTCTTTCTCCTGTTCCTTTACTGCTTGTCCGCTTGAAATGAGCGTGAGGCCAGCGCTACAGTGTAGAATGATACCTAGGGCAGCCAGAAAACGTCGTCCATTAGATGATTGGATACGCTGTTAGCTCCCCTTAGGGCGCACCACGGCTGTCTCCTTCCGTCCAACGACATCTTACTTTCCCTGAGGTGACCGTCGCTCAGATCGCACCTATTTCATCTTCAATGTTTAGCAATAACGCTTTTTCTTGAATTTCTTTTTTCTTAAAAGATTGCGTTATGAGTTGCCCTTAAACGCAAGGGAGAGTGCAACTTGTTTACTTAACTAGAAATGCCAGAGTTCCTTTGGCTTTGATTTTTCTCCCCAGTTAAAAAGTTACAGGGTGTAATAAATAAAACGTGAGTAACACAAAGGGGTTTTTAACTTCTGGATTATGAGTTGTTGGACTACAGTGAGGTGTTCCTAGGGTTAAGACGCCCAGACGGGCCTGCTGGTGCACAGCCGAACATGAAATTCTAAGGTGTACTTGTGTTGCCTTTCACCTGCATCTCCCTATCACTGACCACCATATCGAGATTCTTTGTGTAAACGATTTACCACATACAGGGTCGTCCGTGTACACGATTTACCAGCTGGTGGATTCTCTGTATAAGCGATTTAGAAGATATAAGAATTATTTGTATAAACAATTTACCAAATACAGGGTTCTCTGCAGAAACGATTGACTAGATACCAGGATAATCTTAAAAATCGATTTACCTAGATGTACAATCCAGATACAGGATCCTTTGTTTTAACAATTTACCGGCTGTTCGAAACGAATAAGCTACAGGTTAAATGAATTCACACACACACACACATATACATTACTGTATTGAACAAAACACACCCATTGTTCAGAGTATTAAAACTAGTTATCCCACAGACATAGGTATTGTTTGAGCCGTTTCTTCTACATTTTTTTTTGTTGACAATGTCTGCAACCATGAGATATTTTTTTCGGTTGGCAGGCGTCACTATAAACAAGGAGTTACTGGACTGTGAACTGTCTACAACAGTGAGAAACCAGACGCATTTCCAGATGCCATTATTTTTTTTTTGTCGCACACATATGTCTATTGTATATTAACAAAATTCATATGAAAATAAACATCCACCCGCCAATACATATACCTGGGTGGTGCAAAAGTAGGTTGACAATTACCACTACCATTTACTATTTATTACTGCAGTGAGAATATTCCAACAAAAAAGACACGCTGTTAGTCTCGTAAGTGTTCAAAATTGACACACTCTTGGAGTCTGTCACCCACACTGCGACAAACAATAATGCATAGGCCATGTGAAAAAAGTGTCAACATACTTTTACACCACTCTATGTATATATAAATATACTGAAAACCAAATGAAAAGCAAACTGAGTTGGTGACTTTTTTTTCCCTTTTATACAAACTGGTTTAAATCGATCAATTTTCTAGAAAATCGGCACAGTGAGTCCTTTCACAATACATGATTATCTGCCCTGCTGAGAAAGCGTTCTAAAGTCTAAAGTCAGTAGCAGGTGTGTCATCTATTGGCGTCGACAGCGGCCTGGCACCTGGTGGGCATGAAGAACACCAGACGGTTCACCACCACCATTTGCATGTTTGCGCGTATCTGCCTGAGGGCCTGCTCCAACTGGCGAGCTGTTGTCATCCTCGGCTGGACAGCGTTCAGCTCCCTCTGCAGATGATCCCACAGGTGCTCGTTGGGTTGAGGTGTGGCCTCGTGGAGGGCCAAGGCATCACCTGAACGTTGTTCTGCTTCAGGAAGGTCGTGGTGAGCCTTGCCATGTGTGGGTGGGCATTGCCATGCTCAAAGGTGAGGCTGCCGTGCTGCTGGAAGTATGGCATGACAGTACTCAGTTCACATAGCCTTGTGCTGTCAAGCTGTTTCCTTGCCCAGGGCCGATGTTCTGGAAGGCGACGGGGCACGAGTCTGTTGAGGCCAACTCCACCCCAAATCCTGCTGGTGCCTCCCCAACTGTCGTGCTGCACGATGATGCTGGCGTACCTCTCGATCTGGCTCCATTTTTTGTGCCAGGCACGTCATTATCAAGGGCTGCACTGTACAAACCATGCGGCCCCATGTCAGTTTAATTTTTGTTGCTATCATTCTACCCCAAATGCATGAAATTTAACTACTTCTTCCCCGTGTGCCAATTTGCCTTGGGATTTTTTTGGGGGGGCGGGGGGGGGGTTGCCCACACACACACGCACACACGCTAGTGACAGAAAGGGATAGAGATAGAGAAGATGCCAATATTCTTATTAGCACAGAAAATTCCTGCCTGGATCTAACACAGAAATTTCTTCGCACCGTTAATAGTTTATTTGACTGTAACCTTTGAATCCATGTGGCGATTGATCACCTGACTGTTTTATCAACAAACAGCGGCATGATTTGTGCGGCAGTGTTCAGGCGGTAGGACGCCTGTTAAAAGCACAGCCGCATCTTCGTCACAGCAAAATGTGATCTTCCTTCCGTCTTTTCTTTCACGCTTGCTTTCTTCCCATCCTGTCTTATAGCCCAGGCCGCACGTATCTTATACAACGTTTGATAACGTCACCTAACAGCTTCCAATTAGGTGCCTCTTGTTACATAGTGGATGCGTGAACAAACACTTGACAGAAAATAAAAAGAAAATCGTTTGCGCTTGTTAACGCGAGAGGAACGATATGTTTGGGATTTTGTAGTGGTCAAACATTATTTTTTAATTGCTGGCTTACATTTTTTCTGAAATCGGATAACCAGCGCAAGTCGGAGCTGAAGGGAGATAAAAATTTCTGAACAGCATACTAAGGAATTATTTTCCAACGCAGTGATATGTATCCCGGTGATGAGATCCCGGCCTTCTGTTGATATATGTCGTCAGTGTCTCCCTTTCAGTAAACGCTGAACATTACTCATCCTGTCACAAAGAACTGAATACTAGCTGCAGTATTTCCACAACACAAAAATGCAGCGCTCAGAGCCGTCAGTGCGTGAAATACACCACTTTCCATCTATTTGCACTACCGATTTTCTTTGCACTTGTCCCCTGTGATCGCGTACAGTAAAATATATAAAACCCTTATGTTGCATAGTTTAATCTAATAAAGACGACTCAAGCAAGTTGTTCACCAGAACCAAACGGTACTTTTTCCATGTCTACTTGTCATACCCTGAAATGCTACAAATCCCAATGGAATCGCAGTGTCGTCCTTTGTGTGTGTGGATGTGTTTTTCATTGATGTGCTTCTTTAACTTTGCCGCGAAAACAGACGATTGCGCGAGTATTCTGTGTTTATATACACAACAGATAATACTCATTGTCTTAGTTACCCTACTGCCTTGTTTTCCTGGAGACAGAAGTCTAGAGCAGAACCTCAGTTGTTAACACCAAAGCCCCCCCGCCTTCAGATCTGACAGTGTTCTCGAGATAAGCGCCCCTTTGCGTCATCAGGCTGCTTTCGCCAGAGCCAGCGACGCCAGCCGCCGTCACCATAGCAACCGGACAAAAATAACAGTTTGGGCAGGCAAGAAAAGCAGCTTCTAATCTGGCGCTGCTAATTCGTGTAGTCAGCCCATCCGCTGTATAGGTAAACCTTATTGTCACCTGACGCGAGAAGAAAGTGGCCATCGTCTGCTGTGACGTCAGAGACCGTCTTTGGTAACGTGCTCAATACTCTGAGTGGGTTGAGAGTGGGCGTAGTAAGAACTTTCATGTCAACTTTGTTCTTTCTTGCTGGCGATGTCTGCAAGCTTGAGGTCCTGATTTGAGATAAACCCTTTGAGGGAGGTCGCTGTGTATAGAAGGATGATAGAGAAGGGAAGCTGTCAGCTACTGCAGTCTCCATTAATCTCTAGTGCTGAGTCTTTCGAGGGAGATCGCCTTCCCACTCGGGCATCTCTGATCAAATCCCTGTCGCTGTTTGCCTAGCTGTCTCCAGGTAGTCACACATGCTCTCCAAAATACCTCAAGAGCTCTTTCAGGTGCAAGGGCGTTTGCCGTCACGTCACCGATTGGATGTTTTTTGCTCTTCCCTATAATATGGCGCAGATCTCTCTCTTTACTCTACTAAACCATCTGCCAGGGCTCCCCAGGACTCCCCAGGGCTCTCCAGGGTTCTCTAGGGCTCTCTTGGTGCGCGCATGTACGTGATATAAAACTTTACCAAAAAACTTTGAAATACACATCGAATTTTTACGGTGGGCGTACGAATGGGCAATAAAGTAAAGAGTGGAAATGCCTACCATTGAAAGAAGAAAATCAAAATGTTTGATTTGCAAGCAGACTTTGCATGCATTTTATAACAGTGACATGTAATTGAACCACATTTGACTATTTGTTACTCTCTTAAAATCCAGATATACACTCTAAAACTTTGTTGTGGGGGCAACCTTCCCATGTTAAAAATCCTAAATGAGAGTACAATAGTCTTTAAACAAAACTGGTGGGGAGCCCTGAGCAACATAAAAAATGGATGCCGCATTGCGTGTTTTTTTGGTTATTTAGGTGCCTTAAAAGATTGGTTTCACTTCTGCGTTCCTTGGCGCTGTGCAAAGCATGTGGAGCTCGATTTTATGATCATGCTCTGAAATTCTTAAATTCATTTTAGTTTTGCATCAGATAAATCGACACAAATAGACACAACAGGTAACTCGACACATCTACCCGCTGTTGGACAAAATCGGCCTCTGATGGATTTTAACGTCAGCTTGTGAAAAATAAAATAGTTTCATAAGTCTGAAACGTTATACGACAGCTTAAGCTATTGTTCAATGTGGGTATTTTTTGACATTCTTGTTTAACTGTGCTGGCGCAACACAAACTTTTAACACGCTGATGTGTGACTAGAAAATATAGGACGATGAACTAGAACGGTCACTGTACCAAGGAGCAAGGAACTGATGTAATTTTGAAGGGGCTAACAACTCATGCGTAAAGCCCTGACTTTCATTTCTAGCAAAGGCCACTTTCTGGCGTCGCAAGCAACACCAGCATACAGCATGCACTTTGCTTTGTTGCAACAGCAGACACCTTTAATTTCAGGAGCGCCAAGAAGAGTTACGGCGAAGGGCAGTCGTGCAGAGGGGAGCCTGATATCATTAGTGAGTCTATACCACCTTTGTCTTCATCACAGTATGGTCGCCTGCACAAGGGAAAACTTCCGCTTTGTCGGTCTGGCTCTGGGAGCGAGAAGTTTGGTGCTTGGTGGGCGGACGCTTTTTTGCCAGGGTGATATTCCAGAATCAACCTCCTAAACGTGTGTTGCCATGGAGGTAGATCGGGAATAGCCTCTTAAACTACACCCATCGCGTGAATTTAGCAATGTCTTTTTTTCTATACCGGTCTCACCTAGTTTTCCTACGTTACAAACAACAACAATAATAATAAAGTAAGAGAACGTGAAAAACAAAAATTCTTTGATTAGAATATAACATAGAATTATGACCGTCAACAAAGTACAGCAACAATGAATATATTTTATCTTTCCTAATCCCATCGTCCTGTCCTGTCCTCTCTCTCTCTCTCTGCGTGACAGTGACGATGATTTCCAGCGTGTGACCACTTCGAGTTTTGATAAGTGACGTTCAGGCAGCGTGTAAAAGTATTGAAGTGACTGCATCCTTTCTCATTTTTTCCGTGGTCTTCGTAATAAGACGTTCTCGATTTTTGTATTCAGACAATAACAACTCTTATTCCTACATAAGACTGTGGCAAATGAACTTCTCGGCATAGCGCCTGCTCTAGCAGCACGCAGCAGAGGACTGCGCAGTTAGCAGTTCCCCAGGCTGTCAAAACCCACATCTCGACGCAAAACTGGCCGAGATCGGTTATCCCCTATCTGTGAACTTCTCACGTGTAAATTCAGCTAGTGAAAGGATTCGTGAGCTTCCTACCTAAAGGCATTTCCATACATTTGACGGGTTGAGAATGGCAAAGCAGAGCGTGTAGAAATGAAATTTCTAAGGAATGTAGAAGAGCATTGCAATGTGCGCACAAAGACCCCTTATGCCGAGCCCTGTTCCTCCCTTCTCGCGAACAGCCTGAAAAATGTAAATCATAGGCATTAAAAAGCGCCAAAATAGCGCTCGCCTCTTTTGAAGACTGAAGAGCCAGAAAGGAGATAGGAGAGAAGAAGACGCAGAGAGAAGAAAGAATAAAGACATTATCCAAAATTTTATTTCAGCGGCAATAACTTCAGGAACGACAACCAAAAAAGCAGTTGGTCGACATGCAAAGGTTGCACCATCAACAGTTCGTAACCACCATTCACAACATCATCTTCACTACCAGTAGGCCATTGTCGTCACGTCGTTATGTTTCTCGGATCCTCATCCTGCTTTATCCTGCTGTAATCAGAACCCTCGGCGCTGTACGAGATGGTCTGCTGCACCTGCAGAGATTTATCTTTTTGCATCATGCAAATTTATGATAGCAAATCTATCCGATTTCTCCGAAACTGTCCGAAATACGTAGAAACGAAAACACTAATAATAACCAATGACACACGAAAAAGTTTGCAACAGAATGTAGGGACAGAAAAAAACTTGAACGAAATTCCAGAACAAATTCTTGATACCGTTATTGTATATCAAAGACGTAGAAATTTCTGAAGGTTCAACACGTGAAACAAACAACATTTTCACAACTTCTTTGCCAGAACAACCCTTGTGGCCTGATATGTGTGTGACAGCTAGTAAATTCGCGGAAAATAAAATATTAATGTTGGCTAAGTTTGCCAACGTCAATTAGCGCTGACAGAGTGTGTGCAAAAATAACTAGCTCTTTAGAAATTTGTAATCACCCGAGATATTTTAGTGATCCTCCTCAGCATCCAATCATTAATGTAACAATTAAATTGATAAATATTTCTAAGTTATAAGGCGTTTATTTCGAGCTTTTTAGTTTAGGGTTAAAAGCACAAACATTACATTTCTGTCTGTCTTTACTGTGCTATAGATCTCTTATACACAGAACACTGAAGTTCTCAAGCTTCTAGAGATAAAGAGATTCAGTTCCCTATGGTGCTACAAAACATGTTGAATTAGTTAACTGTCAGTACAAATAACCGGCCTTTCACAAGCTTCTGCTAATGGAAAGATTACCCATCTATAAAAAAACAATTACAGTGATAGTGCTGTGGTGTTTTTCTTTAGTCTTCGTCTTGTAACCATCAAATTAAAAGTGCAGTTCCGCTGCGATCAGGAGAATAGGGTTCGAATCCAAGGTTGCTCTTTATATGGCAATAATAACATAATGTGGCGTTCGTGCTGGATTATTACATCCAACTGAGAATACGGCCACGTTCTTCAGACCCTGTCCGCTGAGGTGGCAACCACTCCTTCTTCTGGTGTCTACCCGCACTTAGCGGACATCACTCGTTCTTGACGAGGAAATACTTGTTATTGCATGTACGCTTACATTTGGAAGAGATTCCATCTCTTTTAAAGGGGGATCAGGAAGGATGAAAACTTCGATTCTACGCAAAAGGAAGCCCATCATGCTGAAAGGTTGATATTTTGATGTGGTGTTGTGAGTACTTAAAATGTGTATCTGTGATTATCAGTTTAAAATGATCCATACATTTGCAGGAAATCACAGTTGACGTCGCATTACGTTTTTTCCCGGAAAGAAAATAATATAAGATGGAAAGTTTTGAATGTGGGGGAAATCCTTTAATGAGCAAAGTTACATTCCACAGCCAGGTAATAGAAGGGATGAGGAGTGACCCTTACGACCCAGAAGATTACACAGGCAAACCAGACACCGACATGCACCTCTCACACGTATCGGTTTACGCAGATTTATTGTCATTATTACCTCGCTTTTCAAATACTCCTGTGTTCAAAATATGTTCTCTTTCGCCTTCGTATCGGTGAAAAGTTTTTATGTATTCGATATTGCATTCTCTTTATAAATGTGTACTTACGTAAATGTATGCTTTGTCAAAGCTAATAAACTCCCCAGGGCTTTTAGCTAAATAAACAAATGTTCAAATGTTCAGATGTATTATTGCTGTGCAGTGCAGCCACATCAAGGTGTAACACACTTAACAAGTTTAAAACATGGCAGTTTATAAGTCAACAACTTTTACCCAGCAACAAACTATTTAATTACATTTTAATAAATATATTACTTTTCTTTTTTTAGATGTCTGTCTACACAATCGTTAATCTGGCTCTTTGATTAGGAATATTCACATACACTCACCGACAACATTGAAAAGATCCGTGAAATTTCCACCGGCAACTCACGTATTGGTCGCTACAGCACCGGCCTCCCTAGTGTTGACTTCACGCACGCACGCACGCACGCACGACACCACACCACACCACACCACACCACACCACACCACACCACACCACACCACACCACACCACACCACACCACACCACACCACACCACACCACACCACACCACACCACACCACACACATCAAATCACTCAGTACATCTGTTTGAAGAAGAAGAATGAAAGTTGTGTACCTTGTAAAAGATTTGTAAGGCCTTCTTTTATGTTCTTTGAAAGGTACAAGGGTGGAAATGCTTGTACGTTGTCGGTTTGAATGTCACTGGCTGCGCTGCTCGTAGATGAAGGAAATCGGTATGTTAATGTGTGAACCTTCTCTTGCATATATTAAGATATCTGTCTGGAGTGGATCTCATTCTGTTATGGTATCCACATCTACCCTGTGCAGGTAGAACATAAAAACTATTCATATCTCCTTCCACATACTTTATAGAGAGTTTTCCTTTTGTTAAATCATAACTAGAATGTTGTAAAATATAAATAATCCCTTAAAAGTTTTTAGACAATTGTGAGGTTGTGAGGTGGAGGCAAGAGGCTTTCCGTTGATGGTGCATGACTGTTGCCTTGTGTTTAGCAGCTCAAGATGATCAGCCATGTTCTCTTGAAAGTCAGCAACCGTTTGTGCCACGTGAACTACTTAGCAACTTTGTAAACAGTTTGTAAACTGTATTCCAAGCTTCAGCTGAGCCGTTTTGTTTTGATTCACGCCCTTCTCCCAGCCATTGCTGATGAGAGATGCACTACCTTAAAAACGGGTGATGCGTGAACTATGTCCCCACCTGTTCCCTTAAAGGCACCCAGGTGTTTCAGGAAACAGAGCACGCCAACTCCAAGGGATTTTTTGTTATTTCCTCACAACACAGCAGACCTGTAGGATATCCAAGTTGTCGGATAGACAACTCTACCTAGGTATTTCCTCCACTATGGACAAAAGGACTGCCACAACACCGAACCACAGTTCGTATCGTCACTAAAGAAATTCACCGAGATTGTCATGTTCAACAGTCTGAAGCCCTTTACTTTTTATTTGATAGGTACCTGTGTTTAATCTACTTGTTTAAAACACATTTCTCTCTCTCTCTCTCAGACTGAGTAAAGGCCATTTAGACTCTTTGGTGAAGGCATAAAAAGTTTAAACCGTAGCTTGAAATCCATCTGTATTTTTAATTTTACGGGGCTATGGCTTTTAGAAACATCGGGACGCTTCATTTCGATTACAAAGTGCACACACACCTTTTTACTTCATCCTTTCCACAAGACGCTCCCTGGCAAAGTGAAACTGCCCCGGGGCCGCCCTTTTCAGCTCCATTTACTGTCAGAAAATCACACGCCGACACGACCTGGCCCCGAGTTCCCGTGGTGCGGACGCGAAAAAGCAATTTCAAAAGTAACGCAATACTGTTCAGCTGCGTGAATACGCGACCGCTTAAATTCATGATCTAATTCATTTGAAACAGGCGCGTGTGACACGAAATATTCCAGATGAGATTACACGAGCAGAGGCTGCACGAAGAGTTGTGACAGATCAATGATGGTGTGCATTACTGGAAGTAAATTCCGAAGTAAAACATAGGGATTAAGGTTTTGGAGACTTCCAAATGACACACGACACAAAGTATGCCATCTTCAGCGCAGACTAAGCGTTAAAAGTATTTTATATACTTGTCATTAAATCTTGCAGAAAAATCTTTCGTCGGCTTTGAAGAGTGATAGTTGTTGTAAGTGTAGTTCTCATTAATTACCTTCTGATTATTTGTGTTTGGATTAACTCTAATTCTGATTTAAAGTGATTCTGATTTATTGTGGTTCTAATTAATCGTCGTTCACATTAACTGCGATGGAATTATGAGTTCGTATACAGGATGCGTCCCATATATCTGTATGTCTTTTGTGGAGGTCTGCCATTCTTGTAATGAAAAAATTTCATTCAATACTTTAAAAACTAGTTGCTGATATTCCTGCAGTCAAATCTTTCGGGGGAATATGCCGTTAGGTACGACACAAAGCGTGTAACAAAACATTCAGCATGGGCAGTGGATTCAAGAGCATGGTGGCATTTTCTGGGACACATCACAATTATTGCATATCTGTAAACACTGATAAATTCCAGCAACGTTTACAGTGCAGTAGGAATTCTAAGCAATCTGGCTGATGTTTCCTTGAGCTGGAAGAACTTTCTAAAAGCTAACAATTATTTTTCGACATGCTAGGATAGTCGAGAGACACGCTAGATGATTTTGTTTGGTTTCCTTTTGTCTTTTACAATAGCGCTTTCTATAGTGGAACTTTCTGGAATGGCGCCGAAATTTCCAGAACTCTGTCGCATTGTCTAGTCACCATTGAAAACACGTTAGTAACTTATGGAAACAGAAACTTGTGAAAGATGGCTCAACTTTACTGCACTTGATAAAAATGGGTCTCCCAAGCAAGATGGCGCTGTGCTAGAGTGAACCGGGAAACTAGTGAAAAGCCCACGAACTTTCCGTCTATGAGGAACACTGTATTTTCATCTCCAGTTAGATTTCTCCGTCCTCTGTGTCTCCTGGAGTGAAAGTCTCCTACAGTGTGGTTCCTGTTGTTGTGGACAGTGTTCACAATCTTCGCATCGGAATTCTGCGCCTTGGTAATCGCATTGGTAATCTTCCCGTTGGCGTTCGTGGCCAGACGATCAGAAGGCAGCTCTCCCTTTATCCCTGGACCAGGTATTGTACCTTGGGTTTTAAAATTTTTTCCGAATCCTTGGAAGGACTCGAAGTAACTGTTGACTCTGTCACGCACCCCTGACCTTCGCCAGCACACTGAGAACCGATTTCAGACAGCTCGCAATAAGTGTTTACCCTTGGACTTTACCCTTGGATCTGCCAAGTTCCTTTCTTTCGGCCCTCTCTTTGCTACGTTTTTGGGTACGGTAAGCTCCCTTTGGGCACAGGCCTCTTCATACGCCTATGTGTGAGCGCTGCCAGTATCTTTGCTGGAGTTATCTTGGACTTGACACTTTTGTAAGTACGACTAGAGGAAAGTCGTCCAATTTGGTTAGTAGTGCGACAAACCTTGGGTTTGTCCGGCACTTCGGAACACTCGTAAAGGTCCGGTTTGACCTGTGTATGTAAATACCCTTGGCTATGGGTATCATTGTCTTATGTACTGAGGAACGAAATAACCCTACCAGATCTCGCTGCTTCACAAATACGCCGACACGCCTGAAACCAGTTAAGGAGTGCGCCTGGTGGGGACAACGAAGGTGGACGCACATACGCACACACACACACACGCACACACAACCACGCACGCACGCACACAAACACACGCACACACATACGCAAACGCACATACGCACGCACGCGCAAGCACACGCACACGCACACGCACACTCGCACAGCTTTATTACAGTAACATACTCACGATGCCCCAGCCGGCTGTGCTGATGATCATTCTCGTCACATTAGCAACTGTGTGTATGGAAGGGGAGGGGGGTGGATTTGTAGAAGTATAATTTCTGGGCTGACGAAATAGATCGTACATAAAATCTCTGCTTCCTGATTGAAATGAAACTAAAGATGTCTGTACCCCAAAAAAGGAAGATTCTTGTTGTGGAGCAAGGCTAACGTCTTTGACTTCATCTATGTGATTAAATTAAAAACAAAAATCTATGTGAAATAAAGGCTGTTTTTCCATTCTTTTATCTCATAAACACATAAAATTGTTAGTTCGAGTTCTGTAAGTCTCCTAAAACCTTTTGTGCTATGGTTTATGTCTTTCTGGTGTTTAAAAATCTTTTGTGAGTCGGCATTGACAAGCCATTATTCATAGAGAATGTCCTTAAGGGAATTTCCTGCGGAGCTACATTTTTATTTCCTGTTATAATGGCACTAATCAAAGTCCTTCAGTATCCAGGTGATAATCTCATGTATCTTTCGAGAGAACAAGCTGGCTATGAAAGCCTTAAATCACCCCGCGAGATGAAAGAACCTCCAACCACCAGAGAAAAACGAAAAAAGCCGTTAGCCGATGGCTTTGATTTTGCCATCTGTAAAGTGAGTTGAGTAAGAGAACCTAAGGAACAGAGAAAAATCAAACAATACTAATCAAGGGTGAATAATAGGTAGCTTAATCCTCTAATTAACATCAAGGGGGAAACTATCCAAAGATGTACACTTGTTCTTCTGAGATGTGAGATTGTTCTGAGAGGAGACAGAATCTTATGCAACCAATAGGATTTTCACGCCTGATTTAGTGGTTTTGCTGTGAAAGCTAACTAAAGTGTACTAATAAAGTATTTAATGTTAACTATCACCGCATTCTTATTCAAGGCAGAACACAGAATATGGCATCCAAGTTTTAACACCCATAAAAATAAAGTACCAATACCTACTGCTCTTGAACAAATACATTGTTGTTATAATTATAATTAATAATACTGCTTCCGCTGTCAAAGACGAAATAAAGAGTATATTTCCCAGATGCCAGTCATGCTGATATATGCTTGTTGAATGTGAACAGTAATTTTTGTGTATTTACTCAGAGAAGCAGCGTTGGCATAGTCGGGGTTAAATAGGGTATGTTTAGATGCTGGAAACAGCACATGTGCATAGATGTGTGCTTGCAGGCATGTTGATGCTTTTAAGTACTCTACGTATAATAATTGAACGGTAAATCAGGGGTTAGATTCATTTTCTAAAGGAGGTTGCATTTTACTCATGCTGCCCAGGAAAATACTCTGGAAATGTTGCACATTCTATTCCTTATCAAAGGCACACACATCACTTGATGAGATAGCTCTGTAGAGCAGGTGATTGCAAACTGCTTGAATGAGTGCAGTGTACAGTCTTTTTAAACTATTTCTTGGATGCTTCAAAATATTTCATGTCGATTGTCATGTATGTTTGCCTTAATGTGTTCATTGTTTTAAAAAACAAAGAGAAGAAGGAAGTGCCTCAACTTTATTTATAGCTGCGTAAGTCAACGTGCATGGCCTGAAAGAAATACAAGAAGAAAACAACAACGACGACGACAACGAGAAAAAGAACAAAAGGAGATGAAAGATTTATATCTTGACAGAGAGAGAGAGAGAGGGAGAAAGAGAGAAGGACAGAAAAGAAGGAGAAAAAGAGAGAGAATTGTGAAGAGAGAGGAGACATCTAAAAAAAACTTTTAAAAAAATCAAGCATGTATATATGTGCTTCCATGTCTTTATGCTTTTCTCTGTCTAGATGTTGTCCGTGCTCTCCCCTGTCTGTATGTTCTCCCCTGTCTGTATGTGGGTATGGGTATTTCGGGAGATGGGCGGGAAAGACTGAACATATAACTCACTGAATTCACATATGTCTTAGTGAATTTGGAATACATACATGAATGTGCTTTGGGATTAATCTTCTTTTGCAGATCCAAGCAATAAGAATGTAAATTCTATCAGAATCCTAGATTAGATTCCTATGAATATAGCTGCATAGTCCGTCTCCATGGAACCACAGGATCAATATTCACGTACAGCCTGCATTTCTTGCGCAGAATCCTCTCCCTTTACGTGAAGCATAATGGCCACCACTAATTCAAAGAATATACCTTTCTCTTCGTTGTACTTGTGTCATGACCAGTGCTTCCAACGTTCTGCGCCAGCAGCGATGCCATAATTGTTTCTAGAGAGCGCACAGAATGGTTCGTCTTCGTCTGGCTATGGGCGTCGCCATTTTTGTCTGTCGTCTGCTCGATTCTTTTACACAGACGAGAATCATGGCAGTGGTTGGGGAAACAGTCAATGCCCAACAGCGTGTGGACACAAGGGAGCTACGATTGAAATTAGGTAAGGGGAATCCCTGCTTCACCCATAATTGCTCGAGACGGTGATAGTTACGATAAATATTTCATCTCTTCCAATCGTTTGGTTAGTTTAAAAAATACATAAAACCTAGAAAGTCTGTGCGTTATCGAGCATTGACCTTTTAATTATTTTTCTTTAAAAGACATTGCTTCGGTATTAAGAGCGGTGGAATGAAAACAAGTAACAGCAAAGACAGTTGATCACTGCAGGAAGTATCAGGAATTACTGTGTTGTGTGTAACGCTCTTACTGAGTATGCAGATCTTGTTATGAGACTTCCAGAAATGTGTTGAGGTCAACTTTTATAGGCTTTAGACTTTGCCTGCACTTTTGTGAGTTTTGCCAACTAGTCATTATTTGTGACACACACACACATACACACGAACACAAACACACAAACACACTCATATACCCACAAACGTACACAATATACACACATACATATTACCCCCCCCCACACACACACACACGCATGGGAGCCAAACCCTGAATACACATTCCCACCTCTGATCACAAAGAGTTTATATTATGTATGACACTGCATAACGTAATAGGTTAGTGTATTCCCTCGCTTGGCCGTTCTTCCTGTGACGCGTACGTTACAATAGTCAGACAGTGAGGGGAAAGGCGTCGGCAGACGAAACATTTTGGCCGCGAAGTGTTATAATCACAGAACCGCAATGACGTCATTTCTGTAGCCGAATGTCACGTGACCTCGGTCGATCGGGCACTTGCAGTCACGTGATGCATCTTGTCTGGCCATTGGAAGGCCTGTGCAAACGTTCGATTGTTACTGGATTGCAAAAGAATGTTACAGACAGGGTTTCGTCACAATAGTTCTCTGTATTCGGTTAACGCAGTGTGTCGCACATAGTCTACTGGCAGTAGCCCTAACCTGGCGCCATTCCCTGCAAGAGCTCAGCGGATATGTACTTTAGGGGCTAACGAAGCGGGAGTGTTACTGTCGTGCAGGAAAAGCCTTTAGTTGTGAAAACGAATTCATGTTCATTTTCATATGAGATTCCCT
The DNA here is from genome assembly GCA_004794575.1 of Lanistes nyassanus. NCBI lineage: Eukaryota > Metazoa > Mollusca > Gastropoda > Architaenioglossa > Ampullariidae > Lanistes > Lanistes nyassanus. The sequence goes on along the minus strand of SMGT01013155.1, from coordinate 27,374 downwards.
TAAATTCAATGTTGTCGATCTCTTGTCAAGACTGAGTGGAGTTTATGTGATTCTGATTGGGTAGGGTGTTTGTTGTGAACTTGAAGACGTCTGTTTGCGCAGTGGTTTCTGGGCGTAAATCGTCCTCCCTTAATATAACGCACTTCACTGTTAGAGCTTTGACGTGCTGCTGCCTCTAAATGTTTGCCAATTTACCTGAGATTTAGGGGTGTAGTACTGAGGGATAAATGTATACTTTTGCTAATGCTGTACTTCCTCAGTGTCGTTGGCTGTTAGCAAAATTCCTTCATATTTACATCTGGGGTAATTTTTGTAATTAAATCGCGTCATAAGTCTTTTATTTCTGGGTATTGTTTTCTAAATCGGAGCCCGAAATGGGAAGCTGTCTGTTCGTAGCTGATCGTTGGATGGCGACAAACGCTACTACGAAAGCTCAAGTGTCGCTCTAAATAGCGGCCGCGTATCATTACCACTGAGTAAAACTCCATGTAGTTGCCGCGCCGCATCATTGACTATGGGAGGTCTCTACTTGATGGGGTTTTTTTTACTCTGAACACTGAAAAGGTTTTTTAAAAGTGTTATACCGCTATAATAACACACTGTTATCGCTTCTCATTTATGGTCGTAATTGATTTTTTGGACTTTCCTGCGTTGTTAGCGAGCGTTCTCGTCACGTGCCAGTGTTTCACACGATGTTTTTCGTCCCAAGCGCGCTCACCCGGTCCGTCCGCGGAGTTCAAAGGCTAAAGCAAATCGCCATGTCAGTAGCACGCTATTAATCGCCGAAAGCGAACAGAAACTACTAAACATGCGGCCTTTTCCAGAGTAAGACAATATTTAAAGAACAACTGTTTGAACATTCTGTTTATCAATAGTTTCCCATTGTCCGCTTCCTGGCCGTCTAGTGAAATCGCAAAGATTTACTTTCAGATTTAGCAGGCCTTTCGTCGTTGCTGCTTGTGTGCGTGTGCGTGCGAGCGTGCATGTCTGTGCTTGTGTATATATGTTTGTGTGTGCATGGATGCATGTGTCTGTGTCCCTGTGAGTTTTAACCTGGAACAGGGGAATTTCAAAGATTAAAGAGACGTTAAAAAACCAATACGCTTTTCGCAAACAGAACTTTGCATGCATGATGTCATGCTCTGTCAGACGAGGTTGACCAGATAATGGTCTAATGTTTCGGAGGCACGACCATTCACCGCTGCCACCAACCAGCTTCGCTGGGCACGTAGCCAACCTTCGCCCCAACAAATGAGGTACGTCCGAAAATGGTGCGGCAGGCACAGCCAGTCTGGAATAGCACTAGTAGTAAACAGATACCAGACAGTGACATGACTCCGATGGTGATGGATCTAGTGACAAGATGTCTCTGATGATGGAATAGTGATAAGATGACCCTGGTGACGGATCTAGTGACAAGATGTCCCTGGTGCTGGATCTAGTGACAAGATCTCCCTTATCACGGATCTAGTAACAAGATGCCCCTGGTGACGGATCTAGTGATAAGATTCCCCTGGTGACAGTTCTGGTGACAAAATGCCCCTGGTGATGGATCTGGTGTCATGACCGCCATGGTGACAGATCTAGTTGAGCAAAAAGCTGGGCCAAGTTAGGGGAACCCCACATAACAAGCTAGATACCTCAGGTATCCGCCTGGCCCTTCTAACTGAAAATCTTCCCTTCTCGTGCTTACAGGTGCACTGTTTGACATCCGCTCTCGGCACCTGACCCAGACATTCCAAAGTGCAGTCAAGAACCACAACTCTCCATCGGCAGACCAGACAAGGGTGAACGACAACATTGCTGCAGTCATCGTTTTAGAACCTGTCATCGCTTACGTTGATGTCACGGACAGTTTTGCCGTCAGTAATGCGAGTAAGGTTCTGCACCTCATCCCTTCCCTAGAGAGAGTATGTGTTTTCCCGCGCACGTCCGTGCGTGTATGTAGCTGTGCGTGCGCAAAGTGAATCGCCTGACATCTTGTACTCGGTCTTGGCTGTGACCTCAGAAGTCTAGGCAGTTTAATGAGTCATCTCTCCGTTTCTTTTCTTGTCCCACATCCAGTTTTATCTCCCGCTGAAAGACATCATGGTTGGGGTGCCGAAGGCCGGCGGTAAATGAGTTTGACACAATCACACATTTCCAAGCAACGGTCGTGACCTCTTGCGTGGCACGACTCACGCGCTTATCTCAGCCAATCAGTGCAGGGAACATGTTCCGCACTGGCGCCAGCAGCCAATCAAAAGGCACCCAATAACGTCAGTAGCTTCCTCCAGATAGATTGTATATTTTTCTTTAAACAGAAAAGTTCCATAAATTCCTACAGTTCCAGCCAAGGTCTCTGGGTCTTTGATTAAAGTTAAATGCAGACATCAGTGCACACACAAAATATTTGGAAAAAAGTTATCGCCAACACGTCGTGCATTGTCACCCTAAAGTTATTAGCTCGTATCAATGGATATATGTAGCAGCATGTCATTCCTCTATATCAACAGCTAAGTTCACCCACCTTGGACAATTACCTATGATATGAAGGACGAAAAGAAACCTGCTATGGTTAGATTCATGACTTCTGCTGAAATACAAGACCCCTAGAAAATACATATTTTGTGAATACATGCATGAAATTAAAAGGGCTTTCTCAAGGGGGATGATTAGGTATTAAAGATCACATCCATGAAAACTGTTGAAGAACCATTCGCCTACATGTATTTTTGTCATATGTGAACATCAACGTATATATTGACATCGAAGGCCTTGAAGTTGCAAATTAACATTTTGCAACACGCACTTACGCAGACATATATGAATGCACGCCCTATCACTTAGTTCTCCAAGCAGGTCGCTGTATCGTGGCATTTCACTCTGAATATTGGCTGCATTGGAGTGCACCTCAGTTCGCCAGAAAATCACAAATCAAGGAACATTTTTTATAAGTCGTCAAGTCTCTGTGATTCAGTTCCGTTCAATAATGTGGAAGAAAAGTTTAATTGATGTTTTACGGTTGTTACACGTTATCGGCGAAACCGGACGTACACCGCCCTCTGATTACAGGCCAGCAGCTAATGGGGTGAGGTAATGCGGTCAACTATAGGCCCCTAAGCTTTTCTACTCGAGAGAAAAAGAAAGTCGCGAATAATACTTGTCCACCTGAACATGACGAAAAAGTCGGCCTTTACAGGAAACAAGGCTGAGGTTTTAAGGTCCTCGGGGAGTGCACCTACTTTTGCGACATAGATTTCCGATAATATAGAAAAGCTAGTTACTAACGAGACATTGACAAGAAGAAAATGGCTGCCGTACTAAAATGTTGCTGTCTCGAAAAAGGCTTCTCTAGTCTTGAATGTTCTTCTTCCGATCGCTGTTTCCAAGGTGAGGGGTTTGGGGTTGAGCTGAGAAACCGGTTGATTGGGGGAAATAAAGAGAGATGTGGGGGTAGATGATGGAAGAAGCTCCACGGTTTGGAAAAGAACTATTGACAGAGGCCACGTCTGACCTAGGTGGCGCAATGATCGTACTCAGTGGCTCCCCCTGAATCCGTAAACCAGCCTTGGAATTTTTTTTAAAGTGGTAGTAGGCTGGTATCACAAAAGCTTTTCTCTAAGTTTATTCAAATCACGAAATGTCTCCCATGCCGTTTTATGTTTGTTAGTCTGGCAGTTTCATTCTAACGGCCCCCAACTTCTGTTAAACAAGGGGTGGAGGAGAGGAAATTAGGTTCTTTTGCATAGCCGTAACAACAGTTTTTCAAAATGTAGGCACTCTCCTAATGCTGCGCTGGTAATGGAATACTGCATGCATTTCAAAAGTTTATGGCACGAAGGTATTGCTACTACAAACATTTTATTTTCACACCACAGCTGGAACTCGGGCCTATCAATACTTTTTTTTCAAATCAAGGGTCCCCTTGTCATCACCGTATAGCTGGGGTCATCCTTACAATGAGGAAGCCGCGACTACGCGCGACAACTGCTGTGCTGCCTGTGAGGTGTCCTGACTTTGGGAGAAAAAAGCGGGTGAGGTGCGTCTCTTGCAACAGGCGATAAACGTAACGTCTGCCAAAACAGACTCGTAAACTGGACGCCATTAAACGATCAAAGGTTGTCCTCCCGACATCCTCCACAAGGGGCGCATAGTGCGACTCCTCTGGGGAGCTTTTATCTTCGTCTCCTTCATGGTGTTCGTTATTGGCAGCTAAGTACATCAGTCGTCGGTGGCCTTGAGACTGTCCTTGGCTGGATGGAGCTAGCACGCGTTTCTTAGCGAACACCTGTTCTAATAAAGTTCCGCTCCCTATAATGTTATAAGAAACATTCTCTTGTCAAAGGCTTTAGTGTTGACATACGGCAGAAGATGACATAGTCTGCTGAAACCTGTGCGTGACAGGAATGCCCTGTGTGGTAAATGGCCTGTGACCAGACATTTCCTCTATTATCGATTTTTCCTTCTCCTCCTTCTGGAGATGACATCAATGTTGTATACACTGTGCATTGTTCGTGACAGGCGTTCTTAATATCAAAGGATGAGAAAATATTAACTTTTGTCTACAAGGACTGCAAGCTAGGCAGGTGGTGATGTAGTAAAGATTTTCTCGCAACTACAAAGTCTCGCAAAGTCTCGCAACTACACACGTGTACGTATGCGCTCATAATCATGCCCGCCTGGGACACAAGGACACGCATGCCCACATCCTATGAACAAATAATCGTCATCGTCGCTGACATGATCTCCATTGTTGTTCAGAACTGCCTGAGATCTAGCAATTGACACCAACACCACCTGTCGCATTCACATAAACTTTATTTAAAGTTGAAAATGAACGGAGGAGTCAGCAATCACAAAAGAGGTCTACAGAGGTCGTGTTTGAATACTTGCTGATTTGAACTGCACGTGACTTTTTTGTCCTTTCATCAATTTATTCCCATTATTACACGATCGATTTACTGCTTACGAAAGGCTTACGATTCGTGGATCCAAATATTCCCGAGGAGTTAATTGTCTCACAGATTTCGTGGTTTACTTTAGACAGAATTCCTCGCCATCCTTCGTTATCGCCTTCTGCTACTTTTGACATCAGTCTCTGCTTCTTCCGAAAGCCTACCCACACCGTGCCTTTTATCATGTCGGATCCCATATGATACGATTACTTTCCCCCCTTTGAATGCAAATTGCTAACACTACAAAGTAAAAAAGAGCGAAAATAGCTCAAGCTATCGCCTTTCCTCTTTTGTTGAATATTGAAGCTAATTGACTGTAATACCACTGTCGGAGATTTTCGAGGGCTGTTATCGCTTGGAACTGCATTCATCAACCTTCTGACAAGTGTTTGCATGCCGGGATATGCACAGTGCATGTGCAGCCATTGCCAAAATCCTGCATGAACGGACTAAATGTAGGATAATGTCTTTGATGTATTGTGCATATACTATGATTGACCTTTTATGTCTCTACAGTATTTCGGGATTGATTTTAAGATAAGATTGATTTTTAAGAGACAGTTCTTCATCTGAAGTTGGAAGGGTACCTCTTACTCTGTTAATTATTCTATACGTTTGTTGAAAATATCCATGACAGTCAAAATGAATACCAAAATTTATTTTGAGAAACAATGTGACTTTAAAGAATGCGTGCATTCGTGTGAAGCAAGGTTCTTTTTCATGCATCTGGTTAAAAAAGTTCAAGTTTCATTGTTAGGCGCTTTTAATCAAAAGGAGGAAATTTGTTGTGAATTCTGTGCAAATATTATTTTCCCTCACAAATTCGTGAATATATGCTAAGCTGAAATTCTCATTTTTCGAATAGAACGCTGGATAGCAGCAACAGCTTGAAGTCTGGAGAGCTACTACCTTTATGTAGTACGCATACATTTCTTTTATGCACAAAGTTGATTCAAACAGCTTGTAGCTACCAGTGTATTCAAATATCAACCATCTGCCTGCAAGTCTGCCTTTCCATTCAGAGATCAGTTCATTCACTCATTCATTCGTCCATCCATGCATTTATTCGTCCATTCATTCGTAGCGTGTCTGCGTTCCACTAGGCAACAAACCAGAAGCAGGCACTTCATCATCTACCTTGGGGTGTTTATGGCAAGTGGTTCAGATCACAATCCCTTTACGCACGTGAGAGATCGATTTCACTGCCGTGTTGTTGATTGATGCGCAGGCACCAGAAGCCAAACAATTTGCAAGCAGCATGGCCCGCTTGCACACCCCAGGATGCGGAAGGGATAGGCATAAACACACGAACAGTTAGGAAACGACAGCTGCTAGTCTAATCGGAACTGAGATCTGCCAGGAGTTCTGAAGCTAAACGAGGTTGATGCCCGACACTTCATGCATGGATGAAAAGGAAATTTGCAGGTGTCCAAGCTGTTGTCGCATGTCATGTGTGACAGCCGACCAAATAGCATAGCAGAGTGAAGGCAACCAATGCAGGATTTGTTCTCCTTCAACAAACATTCAATTTAGCTGAAAAAGATGATCGCTGCCTGAACAAAATGAACTTCGTGTATCGTAAACTGTTGTGTCAGTGTTAACACACTTTGCCTTGCTTATCGTTTGTTCTCATTCTGTATGCATGATATTATGTGTCTATGAAGCAACACATGTGCTTATGTAATCAGGGTAATTCACCAATAGCATTAACAGGCAGGTGACTGTTAAGGAGAAACAGAACAGCAGATAGAAGTTAACGGCTTAACGATGACGAAGACGGTGACTACAGTAAGAGTTCAATTGGAAATTTCCTTTACTGTTGACCAGTGTGCAGTCTAATGGCTCACGACATCATAGCGATCATCGGAATCACGAATGCCTCGTCGCTGGCAACCATCCAGTCCTACAGCGCCACCTTCCACGTCCCTTTCATCAGCCTGGGCTCGTCGCAAAACCTGTCGTCAGTCGCGCCGTTCCAGTTGTTAATGAGACCCCCTCTGATGGCGGCAGTAGTTGACCTGCTGTCCCACCACGACTGCACTTCCGCGCTCTACGTGTACGACTCCGACGAAGGTAAGTAAATTCTGTTCCGAGGATTTCCGGGTTGTCATGTCAGCTGTGGGAGTAGGATATAGCACCCACTCTCAGAAGCCAATCAACGTTAAGATGTCAAAATCACAAGCATTACCCCCTACCCCTTCCCCTTACATTCTATCCCTTCTAACCCCCACTCCTACCCCTTCCCTAACACACCACCAATCCCTAATCTCCATCCCTAACCCGCCATTGGATTGGCGGATTGGATATTGGATTGGATAACGGATGCTTTTACATGTTGGTGGATGGGAACACTCAAAGGCATGGAGCAGCGTAAATTGCCTCTAGCTTATATTATTAAATTTGTGTTTACAAAGTGATAATGACAATTCGTAGAAAATTAATCAGTTTCACGAGGATTATGCTTGTGGTCAATACCGTCAATATCTTAATAGATTCGAGCTTATTGATGCTTTGTTGTCTTGTACATCTCCAGCCACAGCACATGGGGGGAAGTGTTCATAAAAATCCTCCTTGTTAGGTAAAACTTCTGACTCCACAATCCTGTCTGCTGTGTGTTCAACCTTTTTTTAAAACTGGTAGCCTGCAGTTTTAAACTTTTTAATAAATTTAATGGAATAAAATCGCATGAAAAATATAAACTAACGACATTCATGGGAAAAGCTCCACAAAAGCAGCTTTACATATTTGTGGTTAAAGCTTTCCTTTGCTTTCATTAACGTCGTCCAGAAATCAATAGTTAGATTTCATTTTATGTACGACCGGTTCGCTTCGTAAGAATGTTGCCATGGTAACTATCCTACACCTCCCCTTTGCTGTCTGATTTCTATTTTGCTGTAACGTTTGCTCTTTCAGCGCGAACAAGTGAAAATAGAATTGCGACATCAACACGATAATCTTATGCCGCATTCACTTTGGAGGCCCGATCCCTTTTTTCCCCCGTGGAAAAATATTAACCCTGTATTAAAATTCACAGCGCACTTTGATAACTGAGGACATCTTTCGCCTAAACTGATACAGGTTATACAAATTATATTTTAATGAATATCTGATGACAATGGTCTGAATTATATCACCTCATCTCAGTCCCATAAACTAGAAGTTCTTCGGGGACATGCGAGATGGGACATCTGGTCAAGATATTTGAAAGTTTTCGCTTTTTCCATTTTGTCTTATTCCTAGTGATGGGTGTCCCTTGTGCTGTAGATCATCACTTTTCTCAGAGCTCTCCTCTATTCCATAAGCTTCCCCTCATTCTGCAAACCTGTCTGTCAGTTCCTGCAGTTCTTGATTGCTGCCATCCACAAGGTCAAGGTCATCAGAGAAGCGCAGGTTGGAGAAACTCCTTATGAAATGGTACCTGCATGTTCGTGCAGAATCTCACACTTGATGTTTTTAAGAAAGAAAATTAGTGAGAGCAATGAGCTTTGTTTGACCCCTGCTGTGGTTCGGAAGAAGTCGATGTTGAGGGTCACAACACTACTGGCGTTTTCATCCAGTGCTTCGCCGACTTTCACTAGGCCTTGCTTTGATCCTTCGATGTACCGGATCGGATGTTGCTTTCTTTCAAAATACGCACGTCTGTGAGGGCATGATCCTGATGAAAACAGACTACATGAACCTGTTGAAACATTACTGTTATATTCACCATAATCATGTACAACTGCCTACCTGATCTTGATGAAAACTCAGTCAAACATGAATCTGGTGAAATGCTATTGTTTAAACTATACTTACACGATCCTGATGAAACAATAAAGCATTTTCTCTTCGTACATGATATTTGATTACACTGAAAAATACTAACTTCTCATACATGCAATTACTATTTGCATCTGGACATTCTCGCTTAAAGGTGATTAACCTGCAGCGTAGGCAAAGAAAAAAAGGTTTTATCACAATCATAAACTATAAATGATTCATTAAAATCATGTATCATGTACGATGCTAGAAGAAATAGTAATGTTTCATCACAAACATGTAAAACAGAGTTTTCGTTACAATCATGTCTGGCGTAAGACGGTCCGGATAGTGGGGTTTCATCAAAATCATGTAAAATATAGAGTTTTCATGAAGATTGCACATAATTATGGTGAAGAAAATAGTAATGTTTCATCAGGTTTTCATCGGGATTAGGCCTCACACACCTCTGTGTCTTTCATTTCTTTTGAGGGGTATAGCAACATGATGACTGTAGCCTGATGACCGACTGGAAGTTTGGTCAGTTTGTCAGTTATTCTTTTACAGATCCGTGAGTCGGAAATCTCTTAAAACAAATCTGGGCGTTGAGCTTAGAAATAGCAACGGTTTTAATTTCAGCATTGTGGATTGTCATCATCTGCTCTAGTGGATAACTGTTTTGATGACTGACAGGTTTAATGCGGATCCAAGACCTATTCCAGGCAATCAACGTCCGAGAGGTCGTGCTGGAGTTAGACGTCCGGCGAGTAGGCGACAAAAGTCACGTGTCTGAGATGTTGTCTGTCATTCGATCCCTTCACACAGAGCGTGACGTATGCGTTCTGCTGGACCTTGAGTACGTTGACCCCGTGACTGCTGTCGCCATGCTAGCCGCGGTAAGAGGTGCGCAGAAAGTTGGGTGATCACTCACTCCACTCCACTCCACTCCACTCCACTCCACTCCACTCCACTCCACTCCACTCCACTCCACTCCACTCCGTCCCAACCAACCAACCAACCAACCAACCAACCAACCAACCAACCAACCAACCAACCAACCAACCAACCAAGATAGATACTATGTTTATACCTACCAGTCCATTTATCTGTAAGTGGCGTTTGGTCTTTCAGTATATTGGTATGGATTCCTATTTGCCTATCAGTCTGCCTCTTTGTACATTTGTATTATTTGCAATTCTTTTCATAATTATTTTAACGACTGCTAACAAGAGATCTAAATTTCAAGTAAAAGAGTAAAAATCGGAAAATAGTTTTATGCGGGTAATTTCAGAGAAAAGTAATATTTATTAATTTTTCTCTTGATAATTTCCGTGTAATATGTACATGAATTTTCCCCTCTTTTTATATTCTAGCCTGACGCTTGTTTTTCAGAGCCAGGCGAATGTAAAGGATATTATTCTTGTTACAATGGTAGGTAATTTTCTTATATTATGTGTATAAAATAACACCAAATTATTCACAAACATCCATTTCTTTTAATTTAGTATGTCTTGGTATGTCAGTGCGTTCCCCTACAGCATTTATTTTCTGGCAACTAAAACCTCTGTGCCACTTACAGGTACAGTGTTTTGTGTTATGATACGCTTGTTATTTCGTTGCTCCTAACGTTTTCTACTCAACAAAAAACGCAAACACGAAACCGCGCACGTCGTCCAGAATGTAGTATTGGGGAGAGGTAGAACTAAAACCTTGAAATTCTGAGGTTTTTCATAACTCGGCACATGTTTGATGACTCTTGCCTGAGCAACGAATCAGATTGCAGCTTAAGTGTCATCTTCAACGAGTGTTGCCGGTTAAGAAAGGCCTTCAGAAAGAATCGCTACCCAAAGACAGAGATGACCTCTCCCTGACTTCGTGTTTCCAGGACGTCCTTCCTATTCTCTACGCCCTGACGGCCTCAGGCTGGGCACGTAGACCGTGTAACGTCAGCGGTTTCCAACTCCTGGCGTCAGAGCCCGACACAATGACACAACAGACCTACTACTCTGCCCACTCCACCCCCCAAGTGCGGGACACCGGTGCTAGCCAGACACACGTCACGAGGAGCGGGCGTCACCTGCCTGCAGCACAGGGCACGCACAGCGCCCGGGGACTTATCGCCGACACTCTGCTCGTCCTCAACTCCGCTCTGACGGACGTGCTGGAGGCTGACGGCAACATCTTCGTCAACGCCCAGCGGGGCGACAACGACAAGCAGCAGCGCTATGAGAGGTCGATGAAGTGCACGAGCTTCGTGGTGGACAAGAAGGAGCACGGAGACACCCTCATGGAGGCGCTGCGCGTGGTCAGTGTCTTTCTGAGAGCCAGGGGAGGGAAGTTTAAGTGGAGGGAGGCAGAGAAAGCAAGAAGAGGCGTTGCGATAGGTTTTGTCATACGTTAAAACCATGCCACCTCTAAGTGCCTTCTCTGTGTCCATACTCAGCTCGTGAAGCTGTGACAATGCGTGCCTTCATTTTTCTTAGCGTCTTCTCTCCAGATCATTCGCATTTATGTCTACAGCACAAAATACTGTACTTTACATTACATAGTAATATTAGCTGCTCGAACTGGTGTATTTTAAGGCAGTTCCACGTAAACGAAACTTGCTGAAACAGAAATGATTCTGTTTCGTGTTAAACACTACCCTATGGGCGGCGCCATATTTCATACCGTACGACTGACACCACACCTACAATGCCCACAACGGTTTTGCCGCGACAAACATAAGTTGGGCATTGATTCTTGCATTAAACAATTTTTTTCACAAAAACTGAAATTAGTTAATGTTTGATAATGTGAAACCAAATTATGTTTGAGGATATCGACTCATTTCGGCTACATTTATAATTTATGTGACTGAATACGGCCTTTCCGACCTCATTACTTTCCTTTGTTCTACCTGAAGGTTCACGTCTATGGAGAGACAGGACATGTCAGTTTCGACACGTCTGGCAAGAGAGAAAACTTTTCCTTTAACGTCTACTCCATCACGTCTGGAAGGATAACCCCAGTGAAGGTAGGCTGTCTCAAGTTTTAGATTTAGTTTGCGCTGATTCATTTACTGCAATACGTTGCTAAACAACTTCAGAAACAACCAAATTCATGTATGCAAAGTACTAATAAACATTCTATCGCACAGACATACCGTAAGAGAAAAACATAAATATTCACATAAATTAGAATACACGTCGGCCTAGCGCTTTCTCTCTCTAACACACGCATAAACACACAAACACACACACACACACCACACACACACATCGGCGGGGCATGGGAATTGCACTTAATTTACCAGTATACCTGAAGTTATATGAATAACGTTCGCAGACGTCTTTGGACTTGTAATAGACTATGACACAAGCTTGTCTCAATTATTTAAAGGAGTGCAGATGTTTTAGATGAATAATATTGGAAATATTTTGTTTTCAGATGTTGTTCTGCTATTCTCTGCTGCAGGTAGGACTGTGGTCTTCAGTTACTGGACTATCATCTAATTCCCATGAACAGGAAAGCACGCCAACATACATTATTTTAGGCAATGTCACTTCGTCCTCTCTGAAATATGCAGAGAAAAACATATTATGATATAACACACGGACTCGCGCGCCAACACAAACACGCGCACAAGCGTACCCACACATTTTCAGTGTTAGTCTGCTGTGCGACTCTTTCCCTAGACCTTCTTCTGTCGTCATATTCAGTGATCTTCACAACAACAACAACAACAACAACAACAACAACAACAACAACAGTCCTTCTCAGTGATGCATTCAGACGACTATGACCAGTAGATCAAACTGTAACCAGACGGTCCTCTGCAGGAGCCATCTAAACTTTCTGTTACTACACTGCTTGCCCTTTGCCACCATTTCAGCGTGTCTTTGTACAGTAAAGGTAGAATTTTTCTCATTAATTCTGATTTTCCAGTTAGTTGTCACAATCGTTTTATATTGAATCGTTATTTTTTACACTGTAAATGCAAAGTTAACTTTAAAATGTTGAGATATAAAGTAGCAAAAGTGCATACTATTCTTATTCAGTCGGTGTGCTAATGCTATAAGTCGAAGAGGGAAAGTCCTTAGCTACTCTTTCAGTGGGAATTATCTACAGTTGCGGAAGTAAAGCTACTTATCAAAAACGTCCCAATGAGAATTTCCGAATTCCTTTGCTCACTCTTTGTGTTTGTCTTTCTGTTGCTCTTCTTCTGTCTTTCACTTGCTTTTTTTCTCGTTGTCTCTCTCACTCGGTCTAATTTGAGCTTTTTTGTCAATTTTTTTGTCAGGTTAAAACTTTACTTACTTGAAACTGATCTGATGCTTGAGTCAAGTAGCAAAGTATCACTTTTTTAACCAAGAGAGAGTAAATTGTTGTCTAGCAATAGTCATGTCCAGAGAAAATCTCTTCGACGGAAGTTCGAACAAGATCGTACATACCAATTTTAATTCGTCCTGCATATGAAGTTGTTTCCATTATCACAACAGACAAAAAATTCTTTTCTTTTAGAAGTACGCTTTCATTCTTTATTTCGTTCTAATGCTATAGACTTTGTGTAAAATCTGAATTCATATTATGGACCCTTTTTCCGAGGCATATAAAGTTTAAACATGAAATGTGGAAAACTATGTTCCTGAGCTAACTTTACAAGTTAGACGTTGAGATTGATATTTCACGAGGTTCACACCACAACAAGAGATCAGGAGTTAAGTTATCACATGACAAAATCGTTCATATTTTAGAGAAAGCTACCAAAGAAGATAAACACCAAATTGTTAAAGTCACATTTTAATTAATGAATCTTCTTCCTTTGATGACACGTTTAGACATTTTGTTGAAACAAAACAGTCATGATATGGTCTTCACCGCTCATATTTTGACAAGAACAGTTATCAACACGAACAACAGTCAATTCTGAGCAAATTTCACTGAAAACATTCGGAAACCACATTGTTAAGATAGTCTGTTAAGAGGGCAAGAAACAAAGGCTATCGGAAAGCAACAGGCATGCAGGGATCTGACCCAATCTCCTCGGCTCTACTGGTGTCTAAATTCTAACACTGCTGTTGAACACAGCGGTCAAGCTCATGAAATGATATGCTGCAGTTGACACATCAAACAATGAGGCTATATAAGTAATAGTAATTTAAATTTTGGCATGAACAAACCTTGCAGTCTGTAAGATCATGGTACGGTTTCTTTAAGGTATTGCTGAGTATGATTTCAAGACAACATACTGTAAAAATCCCTAAAATTGCCTCTTTGTACAGAAACATAAATTCATAATGTTATAACAATGTACAAAAAATCTATCGAGAAACAGCAGATAATAAATATGAGGCCTATATGTCGTCAACAGTGTTAAAAAAGGATGTGCAACTCTAGTAGTTTGAAGATAAACAGAAAATAATATTCATTTGCTTGAAAGTTGTTGAGTAACCATAAAACAGCTTTTATTCAAATTCTAAATAATACGCAAGTATTTGTATGAAAATAACTTTGTAAGTATTGTTATATTTGGCATTTCTGACTTCATCCAAAAATTGCTTGTGCACCTTGCAAGTAGTCTGAGTTTTTCGAATACAACTTGAGGGTTTTGAAAAAAACAAAAACCACAAACAGCGCAGAAGGATAATGAAGACGCTTTCGAACTATGTCGATGTTTCAAACCTGCCAGGACAGTGCTCCTGGATACTGCACAAGAAATTAATTTTGACAGGACAAAGAAAAGTTTGGATAAAGACGCAACAAGTAAATCTAAATATGGCAGTTGGTGCTAAAGATTAGCTTTTTGCTTTTACCTAGCTAGTAATAAAAAAACAAGCAAACACGACCTTCACACTGATCTGACAATGTGTTGGTTGTGTGCGTGTGCGTGCGTGCGCGCGTGCGTGAGTGCATGCATAGGTGCGTGCGTGAGTGCATGTGTGCGTGTGTGCGTGTGTGTCTGTGGGTCTGTGTGTCTGTGCGTGTGTGTCTGTTAAAGATAACTACCATTTTTCTGTTGCTTTCCATTAGAAACTGCAAAATATGCATTAACACAAACTCTCGATACATAAACAGTGAACCAGTTACATTCACAAAAAATGCCTGATTAAAACGAGCAATATTTAAACTGTGTGCATGTGGTTTTCTCTCTCTTGGCTTCTGTAAACTATTTTAATTGGTTATTGGTATCACCCGTAAGAAAATACACCAGAAATATTCTGACATCCTCAGAATTACAAAACCCTTTTCAATCCCACCTTTAAGATGACATCACTTACTTTCCAGATATCTGCTTTGCACTCTGCTACCTCAGAACCAATGTTATCTCTAAGATGTGTAGAAAAATAAAACTTAGCACTAGATTCCACTCTGAAATCCAGAATTTTGCATCTATAATAGATAGTTAAGAAACCTTTAAGACAGACCCATTTTATTACGGTAATATATTTTCACATTTCTCTTAGGGCCTTTTCTGCATTTCAGTAATTTTTTGTTCATGCTCCAGCTGTTTTCTGTTCATATTTTTTGCCGCTGTTCATCATAATCGTCATTATTATCTTCACATCTTTGTTGTTTTCATTGCCTTCTTTATCTTGTTCATCTCATTTTCGTGATTGCGTTTAGGGGAATTGCACAGGTTTCTCCCATGACTACTCTACAAATCTGTGACATGCTGATTTACATATTGAACAACGCTGTTGGGAGCGTTATTATTAGTATGGACATTTGCAATCAGAAAGCCTAACATAATTTAATAAGGTATCATAATCTTGGCAATTTCACATCGTTGGTTATGAGAGGAAGTGGTTAAAATATAGAATGTCTGTATATAAGGCTCTGTTATTTATTAAAAGTAGCATCTTGTAGTGTCCTTGAAATTTAGTACGTTAAATATAATTGAAATAGCTGGCCAATGGCTAATATTCTTTTGGTAGTTGCAAAAATGTCTAAAATAAAGCCATGCTAATTACCCGCTATCAAGTACTTTTGCCAAAACTTTCCTATCACGAGACCTCCAGTGTGAGGACGTGACTATGCAGAAATTGCTTCGGAAATCTGTCGGCTTATCTACTTGTGCTTAACTACTCAGTCACTATCGCGATTGGTCCATTTCAAAAGAACGTTGCAAGACTAATATATATTTTTATATACATAAATAAACATAAAGCTACAAAAGTATAAGCAAAGCATGATACAATAAGAAACAAGTGTGTGCGTGTGGTAACTATTCACAATATCTTCCAGGCCGAATAATGGAGAGCAAAGAAAAGTAAGATATGCTACACAAAGCAAGATAACTACTGATAATTTAAATCAACTGAAAGAAGTTTAGTACGTCATCCTATTGCCGAAAGACGTAAGACCAAACTAGTATTTGTTAGTGATGGACTGAAAAACAGATAACTATCCTGCTTATTGTCATGAGCTAAATCTTGTTCACCAGAAAACCTTAATCTGTAGATCATCAGGATCATCTGTAGAACATCATCATCATCTATAGAACATTAGCATCATCTACAGAACATCAGCATCATCAATAGGTCATCAGCATCATTTGTAGGAGCAGCACCAGCAGCAGTAATGGCAGTATCATCATGGTTAGATCGTGAAGTGATCTGAAAATATGTGCTAGTTAAATGTCATCTAAGATTTCTCCTAAAAAACTAGAGAGTAAACTATAGAGTTTAAATTTACAAGTCACAAAGATCTCTTTCCTTTATGGAAACGAAAAGCGAGCTGTAGGCCAGTGATCGTTAGAATGCATACTGGAATACGCAGGCGCGCACACGTGCACGCAAACTCACACACACACAATTTCTCGCTCCCTCTCTCACACACATATACATAGGCACGCTCACGCACACATGCACACACAGACACACGTGCGCGCGCACACATATACATAGGCACGCTCACGCATACATGCACACACAGACATACGTGCACGCGCACACACTCGCCAAGAGGAAATGGGAAAGAGAGGGATAGGAAGAGCAAGCAGTTCTCTTCCTAATGACTTTCTTATCGCTGAACTAAAAATGAGCATAATTATGACGGACAATGCTTGTTATTTTATCTCCTGTAACATTCTTGTCAAGATTGAAGCACAGTGTCCAAATGGCAAAAACTCTGCTGTCAGAACTCTACTTGCACAAATAAGGGACTAGATTTCCGTGTAAGATCACATGGTACTTCCTTATATACTGCACATGATAAGTTCATCTGAATTTTCTCACGAGGGGAAAGCGGGAAGTATCTGTAGATATTAACGCTTTCTGAAATATTACTGGCATGGACACATCCTTGTACAAGGTTAAACAGTAAATGGGTGTTTGAATATAGATTATCATGAAGTCATGAGTACAGTGGTAATATTCTTTTAGACAGTGTTGAGAAAGACAAAATGCTAATTACCCTGCCATTGTTGAGAATGAAGTGAGTCAAACATAGACAATAAAATCAACAAGAAATAAATTTAAAATAAAACCATTGCCTTCCAAGTTACCGAAAATCATGCAACACAGTATGTGCAACTTTCGAGTGGTTTAAAATACACTCTGTTACATAGGATTTTCGAAAGGCTACAGAATTGTTGATGTCATTGTGATATTGCAGACTGTACAAAAGTTAAAAGTCTGTTACTTTACACGGTGCTTACTTTAACCGTGCCACATGCTAGGACTTTTCTCCGGACAACAGGCGGAGTGCATCGTGGAAGTAGACAGGGCACCGGAAACTGACCTGCTGGAAACTCATTCAGTAAGAGGCAGCAAAAAATGCCAGCTACACAGAAGTAACACGAGAACAACATTTCTTTCTGTTCTTCTCAATCCAAGAGATGTTTGCGGTAGATACTCGAGTCTCCTAAAATATATATGCTGAAAGCGTATACTGCATTGAGATCACACAAAACAAAACCGAAACTCCCCCCACACACCCCCTCCCATAGGTGGTAGATCTTCATAATTATTATTGATACAAACAAGATGACAGGATCTAGGGATCGTGCTCTTTTATTACCGGAAGGCAAACGGATAATGTGGGAAAACGAGCCCAAAAGTCATCAGAAATGTCATCGTGAAGAAATTTTCAGAATTGTGACAAACTATGTTGTAATGTTCAGAGGTTGGGCCCACGCACGGCAATAAACTTTCCTCAGACTGTCTGAGCTGGCTATACGTCATTTCCAGCATCTTGGACTCAACTTCACATCTGGCACGACGTATCTGTTGGACAACGATTGACTACTGTGCACGCAGGGACCAGGTTTTCAGTGACTGTCACCGCTATACAGCTGCCGTGTGCAGGGTCACACCTCCGTGTGGGTATTTGCATCATCGTAGGTGTCAATGCCCACCTGGGATGGCGCCGTGTATGAGTACTGGAAGAAAAGAACCGGATGACCCTCTCTTTTACTTAACGGAAACGTACAACGGAGACAGCACAAACATCGTCAGTATTATCTTTGAAGACGACAACATTAATTCTCGTAGCTATCTTGGTAAGTTGCAAACACATATTGAAAATGCTTCATATCTGTATACAACGGAGAAAATGATCCGCTATGCATGCAGACAGACAGAAAGACGCATTATTGGATGGAAAGGCGGGTGGATGAACGGATGCGGAGGACGTAGACAGACGGACAGATGGCCGAGAATTAACAAAGCACGCAGAAAGAAAAACACACCCACGATTCAATGCAGTGGTGTTATTACTAGCATACGTTTTAGAAAGAGTATGAAAGGACTAAGATGCAGATGTAGTCTAAACATCGAGTCATGTTGTACAGTAAAAACCTGTCCTTTCCTAGTGTTATGCGTCAAGTATGGGCGCAAGAAGGTGACGTACCCTTCACCCACGCAGGACTTCACAAACGAGCGGACTCGCGGAATAGGCAGCGGGCCAATCAGAAACGAGAGAAAGCAAAGATGAGCTGTAATCGCTCGGTTTTAAAAAAAAGTAGAGTGTATGGGTTTTGAAAGAGCATGGATGAGTGGAGGGGGGGGGAATTGGTGCCTAACGTCCAGCCGCAAACTATGTGCATATCAGGACGGTGTTGCTTAGACAAAGTTAACGTGCTGCCACACGTGGGACTGCTGTTCCAACACGGGCCTCAGTCCCACCCAGTCACATTATACTGACACCGGGCCAACCAGTCCTAGTACTGTTCCCTGTAGTGCCAGGCGTCTGGCAGGGCAGCTACTAGATTGCCAATTTTTAAGTCTTAGGTATGACTCGGCCGGGATGCGAACCACCGACCTCCCGCCTCGGAAGCGGACGCCTTAACCACTAGGCCACCGAGGCGGTCTATGGATGAGTGGGAACACCAGGCAGGTCGAAAACCGATCGCGCTAGGGTGAAAGCTCTGTGAGAGGCTAGCAGAGATTCGGCCGCCCGGTCAGGGTGAAAGGTATGGGTATAATGTGGTGTGGAAGAGACTAGACAGAATGTTAAATGTAATAATTGTACGACCGAAATCATCATCTTCCTCGTCACCCTAGTTCTCCTCCCTATTGTTATGTTTTCTCTTATATTTGGTCGACATTTTATTTTAAGCAGAATGTTTCTTGTTCAGTTACTGTATGTCATTCAGTTTCAGACTCTACCAATCTTTTTAGGATCAAGGGTGATAGAGGACGACGGCTAGGTGCTAAGGGAGCCAAAAAACACGAAAAGATCTGTTGATGGGTTGGTGGTGGTTGGTGGTGGTTGGTGGTGGTTGGTGGTGGTTGGGGGTGGTTGGTGGTGGTTGGGGGTGGTTGGTGNTCTTTTTAGGATCAAGGGTGATAGAGGACGACGGCTAGGTGCTAAGGGAGCCAAAAAAAACCCCGAAAAGATCTGTTGATGGGTTGGTGGTGGTTGGTGGTGGTTGGTGGTGGTTGGGGGTGGTTGGTGGTGGTTGGTGGGGGGAAGTGTTTGAGGAAGAGCAAAGAAAGATCTTCCAGTCATTTTTTCTTTAAACTTTCGACGTTTCAGCTGTGAGCTTGAGGAAACTAGCGGCTTCGTAAATGTAAGCTTTTGTTATGTTTTGTGAGTATATTCTTCAATACAACATTTTAAAAAAGGTCGCATGTAAATTTTATTATTGTTTTAGATATTCTATCAAGAAATAACAAAAATAATAGAAAAAGCATCCTGTTCAAATTAAAGAAACATGTTTGACTGTTAAACATGTATAAAAATTATCAATTATAACATCGAATCAAATAAAATAAATAGAAACTGAAACATTCAGCCTTGAAACTGTTTTGCGCAGAAGACGTCTATAATACAGATCAGTTGCCTGTAAGTTTGTGGACAACGGTGAGAGTTTGAGAGTTTGAATAAATAACCAAATTCTTGCAGCACTACCACACCTCTTTACTATCGAAGCTTCACATACGTCAAGCAACTCCATGAAAAACAAAAGACACCAGAATGCTAACATAGATAAATAAAATAAACACAAAAAGCAAGCAGTGCGGTGAACCACGCTCACCAGTTTGTCACGAACAGTATTCATTGATCGCTTGTTTCCGTTCATATGACGATCAGAGCTTGCCGAGTCCAAGTGACCCCGGAAAGACAGCCTCGCTTTGGATCTCAGTGAAGATCCAAACGTGGTCTGCCAATGACATGAAGAATAGCTTACTATTAATCTTCTCTTCCTAAGAAGTCTTTACTCGATGACGATGTATATTTATTCCAACTAGCAGTGAGTTCGGTTTGTCTACACCATCCAGGTCCAAAATTCCTACTTCAGCAAACATGTTTTCTAGTTCCAAAAATTCGATGGCGGCAGAAATTAAAGCTTTGCTAATCCCCCAAACCGATGCGTTTTGTGACGTCATTGTGCAATATTGTTAAGTGTAATTAACCTGTACTTCCAGCTCTCCCATTGGCTGTTGCTAAAAGCGTATGCGTATTCGTGTTAATCCTTCTTCCTTTTCCTTATTAACACCAAAAACTATTCTCAGCCTGCCTTTGTTCAAAAGCATAATTTAAACCTGAGTGACCTGGATGAACTTTAAAATGATTTTAAAAATTGATGAAATGTTTTTTAAGAGAGATGTTTTCATTCAATAAGCAATTCCAGTAATAATAGAGATAAGCCAGCGTTGTACAATGTGCAGTGTTATATACGAACTTTCTGATACACACGTACGAACTTAAAAGCTGACGTATACACGCACGCTCACACAATGAAACACGCAAAAACACAAATTTGACATCTACTGCCATCCATACATACAACTTCTGTGGAAGGAGTGCGTGTAACAACGAAAGCAGTCTCGTGTTCGCGCTCAGGGAAAGTGACGTGACCATGAAAAGTGTTTTCCAAAAGAGGGTGGGAGGTGTTGAAAACGAGGGCTCAACACGTCTGGAGGCTTGACAAGCAGGGCCGCCGTGTGGAACGTGCTGGGCGTGTGCGTGTTCCTACATGCCTACACAAGTGTAGTTTATTTTGTGCTTCACACACAATAGTGTATGGAATTTTTTACACATAAAAGCACTTTGTCGTCTTACCTTGTACTTGGAAGAGTCTACTTTAGACTTGTAGAAAAATTCGATGGCGGCAGAAATTAAAGCTGTTGCTAATCCGCCAATCAGAATGTAGAAAATACCAGCTACGTTCTGAAGTGTTAGAGCGCTCTGAACTCCTTCCTATGTAATGTTAAAATTTTCAAAAAATGTCGTTCAGATACTTTCACATGGCTTCAAAACAAGTCATGCTTGTCACGTTTCTAAATCAATCGCAGTCAACAAGAAAGGAATGATCAAAATCTTGATTATTATTAGTCAAACAACAAATATAGAAATATGTAAATATCTAAAAAAATCTGGTAATTTCATGGTCTCTTTCTCGCTTGAGTTGATTGGAGTTGATTCGGTATTGCATCAATTACAAATGGTGCTTACTTAACAAATGTGATTTTGTGGGTGTATATTTCGTAGTTAATTTTTCTTTCCGGACCACATCATCTTCGACAGTTATTAGTTTTAAACTTGTAGAGAATGTCATAAATTTATTTCTGAAGGGATTTTTTAAGATCTAATTTACACAAGAATTTTAGAAATCTAAGGTACCTTTCGCTGGATAGGGGTTCCTTTGAAGAGAAATGTTATTTTATTTACCTTTGAAGATTTAGTTTTAGGGCACTCTCCCTTATCAAACCACCAGTCGTTCTCCAGAGCTTTCAGCACGCCCTTTTCGCGCAGTTCAAGGACCGCAAAGTTTAGCTGGTTCCTGCGAACATTGCATCAGTTTGTAAGATGCGGCAACTTTACAAAGGAGAGTGCATCCAGAACAAGTAATATTGGCACCATCGTTCAGTGGATTTGAAATCTGTCAAACAAGCCATTATTACAGCTACCCTTACACTTAGTGTCTAATTTCAGCATGTAGGCATAGAAGAATCGAGAGAGATTACAACTCGCGCATTTAGGAATGCATCTAAGTCAAAGCTCGCAGTATTCACCAAACATTTTATGCAAATACCCAGTTACTGACACTTGACTTTCTTTCCTTGAATGACGGCTGCCCAACTCACTTCATGTCAGACCCAAAGGGCGTCGCTATACCGAAGCCGTTGGAGTTTAGGTTTTGTCCCACCATCATGGTGTCACACGGTTTGCGCTGGTTGTTGTAGTCGTTGGTGGTTGACTCCAGCAGGAAGGCGTACTTCCCGTTTGACTTACGAACTCGCTCGATGCCTTCCTCCACTTTCTGAACGAACACGCTGGGCGTTGCTGACGTCATGTAAGCCCACATCCTTTGATACAGCTGTACCTTAGATTTCTGGGAGACATGCATGTAGTCAGACTAAGCACATCATTCATATTAGGATTAGAGAAACAGATGAAGTTACAACCCTGCCACTAGAAGACTGCATCACCACCCAACCAGTTTTTCGTAATCTTTTTTCAGACTGTTTCAAATATTATTTTTGAACAGTGTTTACTTCTGAACTTTTATTCGGAGTATGTCAAAATCCTTCATCCAAATAAATAGTCTTGCCTTCCCTTCGTATTTAGGGCAGGTGAATTGGTTTAAACTCTTTGTATTATTTTTCGCGTAATTTGAGGTCTTTAGAATGTCATTTAAGTCACTAGTCAGTTAAAACGCCAGACACCATGCATTCTAACGACCTGTTTTGACTGCATGTAGCAAAGCTGTGACAATGATACCGATTTTAGGAAGACAACAGATCTACGTTCTAGTTTCAAAACACAATAGACAAGCTGACATTACCTGGAAGAACATTTTGGTGCTTCCAGACTGAATTGTGCCGTATTGAATGTCCGTCTGCTTGGCCAGGTCCTCAGCAGAGTCTATGGGAGTCAACATACGCTCAACTGTCAGGAAGGCGGCCAGGTTGGCGGTGTAGGACGAGATGATGATCAACGTGAAGAACCACCACACGCTGCCAACTATACGTCCGGACAGGGACCTGCAGGAAAAGACAATACACGCTGTTCAGCCACAAGGTAAACGCACCTATTTTAGGTATCTAAAGCAAGAGAAGCGGAAATAGAGAAAAGATAGTTCACACGACGGTAAAACTTCCAACATTAGACTTTGAAAAAACAGCCAAAATCAGGTCTTATAATGGAGGGGTCTTATAAGGGAGTGGTCTTATAAGGGAGTGGTCTTATAAGAGAGGACTAGCTACACTGAACCGTTCGTACAACATGTAGGTACATGCACAGTGATGGATGGGGTGAGAAATAAACACATCTGCATGTATGTCATTATGACAGCCAGGACTGGATGCCCGCGGCTGACTTAGCTTTCACTAGGCTAGAAAGTGTGAACGAGACGTAACTGTATCTGCCCGACCCTGCAGTTACTGAATGCAGCGAATCGGGGGAAACAAAGGCTTAAACATAGAATATAAAATAAGACTTTCAGGAATGAATTACAACAAAATGTGATATGAACTATTTGTCCTACTGTGAAATGTCGAAAAGACACCCAAGTCGTATATAGTACAAAACCGTCACTTCCTTCAGTCCGTTAGGGGTAAAGTCGTAAATGGATGTCAGGTGCAATATTTATTGCCGACTTCCCTTCGTTACTTCGTTAGGAGCAGTTTCAATCGCTTTTCTAGATTTAAAACAGTTTTTTGCTCTTTTGAGGAGATTTGGGGTCGACATTTCTCGTTTTTCAGTGAACATCTGTGCAAAAAGAAGTCTGCTTACCTTTTTTCCGGTCGACCAGGGAAAGTCGTATACTGTGCAAAACCGGCCACTTTTGTCGGTTGGTGGTCGGGTTAAGGAGGGAGTCGTAAATGGGAGGTGGTTTATATAGTAAATGGTCTCCGTCAGAAAGTTTTGAGTGGGTCGTATGCTTGACGAAGTCGTATATGGGAAGGTCTTATATGGGAGGTTTTACTGTATAACACAGCTGAAACATACTGACTTATGTTTTTACCGGCACAGTTTGCTTTCCGCTAACATCTTCAAAGAAAAGGAGCACCAAGGTTCGTTTCGTTTTCCTGCCCTGCCATCTTCTATTACGTCACGCCTTGAGACTGGGAGGTCTGCATTTTACAAAAGTGAATTGTGAACGCTTAGCACGTGAACACCGTGTGCTTACCTGACTGAAATATTACAGTTCCGCTGCAGGAAAGCTCCTAGCGAAAACCTCAATGACCTCCTAATATTTACCACCTTCAGAACACCTTGTACTAACCTGGGAGAAATATCACAGCCCTGCTGCATGAAGGCGCCCAGTGAAAACCAGAGAGAGTTGGAGATACTGAAGTCGTTGGTGACGTCCTGCTGACCAGAGAAGTGCCACTCGTTTGGGCTGAAACGGCTGACGAGAAAGAGAACGACGCTGACGCCGATGTAGGCGAAGACGATGCACATCCAGATTTCGTACGACAGTGGGTCCATGAAGCTGAACACGTGCGCCTTGTGGTTCATGGGCTTTTTGATCATGATGGAGATGCCCAGCGACATGAAGGGCTTGGTGAAGTCGATCACTTTCTCCCTGTCTGCTGTGATAGTCAGCGGCGCAATGGCCATGTCGGCCTCCTGCCGTGACCCACACATGTACATCTCAGGGCTGCTGTCACTTACGTATTTCCTATAGTGAGAAGGCTGACCAGTGCAAGAGTACTTTCTTCCCTACAAATCTCGTTCAAGAAAGTTCATTCTTACTTTTAAATTATTTTTTTTAAAGAAATCAAACAGCATTTCATTAATTTCGCTAGTCATCCCTTGTATCTGTAAACAACATTAACATGATTTATCTGGACATCGTTAACCTGCAAGGATAATGTATTTAATAATATTGCAGTCAACAAGTTTACATTTTATATGTAAATATACTGGCATTTATTTTCTGATGATGTATATTGATGGACTCTAGCCAGTCGTTAGAAGATATGAAGTGATGATCGATGAAAAGTTTGAGCTGGGCTTAGAGCTTGTACATACATGCCTGATCAGCTCTCCAACCATGCCATCCCATGTCCCATTTTTCAGTTCCGTGCCATAAGCGCTGTCCTTAACGAACTGTACGTGGTATTCAAAGTGAAGTTTTTTAGAGACTTCGTTAGCAAGGTCTATACAAAAACCCTCCAGATTTTCTTTTGCGATCGGCGGCCTCCCATCGTTGTGCGCCATGGACTTATACATGACGTAAGGCCTGGACTGCGGAATGCATGCAACAGATCGGAAATAGAATGGCTAGTTATTGAATTTTTGCATAAGGGAAGAAAACAATTACTAAATTTTAATTCACACTAAAAATAAAATGACAGGACGGCCCTTAGAACCCCGTCGTAAATAAAATGACAGAAACAGAGAGGGCGACAACGTGAAGAAAATAGGGCACAGGCGAATGGAGATGAAAGATGATGATAACGACGACGATGACGATGATGATAATGATGACAAAAAAGAAGTAGAGAATAACATTTTTTGTTTTACACAATGAAAGAATTATGTGTGTGTGTGTACAACACCAGCGCTGATTAGAATCTTGATAAATTCAACATTTATGTGACTTTGATGAGGACTGAATCAATAATGTGGTCTACACCAGAATTCTTCTGCCGATTTTCAATACAATCGTGGAAGTCCTACCGCGGCGAGGCAAGCTGGAAGAATAAACCAGGGAGGAGACCCAGAGCGACCCAAACAGTAGAGTGTGTAGGGAGGGAAGGTTCTGGCTAGCACCTGGTGGCTGCATTCTTACCAGTATAGTTGTCACCCTTTGTGTCTTGTTTATACTTGCTGCCTCTGCGTGGTTGATGAAAAGACGCGGCTTCTCTACCGTCAGTTCGCCCGTCTTGTGCGTCCAGTATCCAATCTATTGGAGGGGACGTTCACAGGTCAGTACTTCGTCATGAGCGCGATTTTAATTGAATTATCGTGAGCATTTTACGCGCGCAAGCACACACGCACACGCACACGTGATCATGCGCGCTCACGCGCACACACACACATACACAGTCTCACACACACACACACAAACATGACCTCTCACACAGACACTATGTATCACATGTTTTTGTAATAACCAGAGAAATAGTTCAGTTAGAACAACAATAGGCAATTATGATTAAGCCAACGCGAGCACTACTACACTTATTTACACATAAAAACATCGGCACATAGCACGGGAAACACTTTTCCAGAGCTCAGACCATTACAACTGTCAAACTGCAAGCGGCTGCATCTTCTCACCTTGGCTGTTCCTCTATTCATGGCGACGTTGTAGAGGTCCAGCGTAAAGTCACGCCTGTGTCCGGTGTTGTCGAAGGCAACAGTACCTGTCACGCCTTCATACTCTACCTGCACCCACACACAGCATTATTCTGAACCATAAACCTGGTACTCACCGGCAGCTACTTGCAAGTGGACTAATGTTTAATCTCCTTGCATATCTACCTGCCCTAAGGTACTGTTTTATGAAACACAGGTTCTTAGCAATATCAGCTAAGTACAGACCCATAAAATAAAGAAGTCGAGAACGGTTGTTTTGTCTATACAACTTGTATGCACGTCAGTGGCTGTGGATCTGTGCGCCAAGCTGTGCGTTCCAATGGGAATTGGTTTTTTCTTATAGGAATGGCAACTATATCGCCATCCACACTACCACCTGTACATTCTGTATCATACAAATGTGGTAAAAATATATTAGTTGTGTGCTTATCATGGAATTTATTTCTCCTTTATTCTGTTACTTAAAATAAAAGGCACACACACACACACACAGATGTAGCTAAATTTGTGTGTTGTTATAGAATGTTTTATAAAGTAAAATTGAAAGCGTTTACGTTTCATGTACCAAACAGTGTGAGAAAATAAGCCGTAGCTTACTGGCTGCGACCGTTCATATTTATACCTTCCTCACCTCACGTCTCATCTCTCTCTCCCTCCCAGTCTTTCTGTCTGTTTAGCATTCCAGCTGCTCTCTCTCTCTCCCACTTTTTCTGCGTCTGTTGGCCTATTTCTTACAAAGTCAAGCGCTCTCGCGAAGACAAAACGCTCTCATCTCATGCAGACCTACAAGAACAAGCACACTCAGGAACGCACCCATGCACACACACGCACGCACGCACACACACAAGCAAGCAAGCATGCACACGCACACACCTTTTTCATTTGCTGCAAAATGCGCGCACCGAAGCCAGTCTTGACCTCCGAGTCGTCCGTGCACTTGATGACCTTGTTCCCTCCAGACGTGAGGGCCTCGTGTAGAAACGTGTTGTCAGT
>SMGT01013154.1:78436-128215 GCA_004794575.1 Lanistes nyassanus | reverse complement strand
AAGTCAGTGTGACAACACTTTGAAATCCTCTGTGGATAATTACTTTTGATAGTAAGTCTGTGTGACAACACTTTGAAATCCTCTGTGGATAATTACTTTTGATAGTAAGTCAGTGTGACAACACTTTGAAATCCTCTGTGGATAATTACTTTTGATAGTAAGTCTGTGTGACAACACTTTGAAATCCTCTGTGGATAATTACTTTTGATAGTAAGTCTGTGTGACAATACTTTGAAATCCTCTGTGGATAATTACTTTTGATAGTAAGTCTGTGTGACAACACTTTGAAATCCTCTGTGGATAATTAATTTTGATAGTACGTTGGTGTGACAACACTTTCAAACCTTTGTGAATAATTGCTAAAGTTTTTTTTTAAGTCTGTGTGACAACACTTAAGGTGAAGGAGAACAAGAGACTTTAAGAAACGTAAGCGACTCGAAAGATTGATTGACTCAGAAGATTGATCATTTGTGAAGAATTGACTTTTTGTGTAAAACGTGAGGAAAGGAACCGCAATCGATTAGTTGTGATATTTGCGACAGATGAGAGCGAGCAGAGTCGTGATGTTAGTGAGATTGTGTAAGCGCGCTGTGATCTGTGGAAGTTTGTCAGAAGCCGCTGTGTACGTAAGAGTTGATAAGCGCTTGAATATCAGAGAGCGAGTGCGAGCGTGTAGTGTAATAAATAAGGCCAGGTCCTGTTTAGGAAAACTACATCGTCTCGTCTTGTGTTTGTATTTGTGAAGAGTCGTACCCAAGACGAACTCTCCCCACACGCCCTGGGTCGCTTGGTGAGAGTAAGGTAGAAGGATATCTTTTTATGGTGGCTGAATTCCTATTTCGTAATGTTGGTCGAATCTGAGAGTCCCAGAACGTATTTCGTATTGTGAAAAATAACATTATCTTTTTTTAAATCATCAAAAGCACTCAACACGTACGTTTAGCACGGAAATTATAAAGGAGATTGGAAATTTATCTAGCCCTCCGATAACACAACTTTCGTCTTCATCAAAGTGATAGGGTAGCAGTAGAGAAAAAAAGAAGAGATAAAAAGATGTACGAAGCGTAAAACATTTTTAAACATACTGAAAACAACATAGAACCACACTGAAAATAGCATAAAACACACTGAAAATAGCTCGGCAACATTTTAAAACATACAGAAAAACAACAGGGAAACAGTTTTAAACATGCTGAAAACAACACGGAGACATTTTAAAACGTACTGAAAATAACTCCAAGAAAGAAGTCAACATGACTTGTTCCCTTATTGTCAGTTGCAGCCTCCATAAGCCAGGGTTTCTGTCAGTGATGTACGTCATGACAAGAGACCGTGTCAAGTTAGGCGGCAGGCCAGTCAACAAACACTACAAAAATCTCTTTGACTGATTGATCTCCAGGGCTTTGTATGAACCATCTGGGTACTTGTAAAGCTGACATTTTTCCCGGTTTGTGTACCAGCTGACGACATGCTGTAGTCTCAGAGACTGATTCTGGAAGACTGGGATGTTACAAACGTGGTCAGCACCCAGAATGTGTAAATATCTCTTCATGCAGGCAGCCAGGCACATTCGCCTTCATAAAAAGAAACACTGCACGCATCCGTACGTTTACACACACACATACGCGCGCGTGGGCACGCACGCATCACGCATGCATGCACACACACGCACCCACGCACGCCCATTAACACATGCGTGCATAAAACTACATATGTCCATCAAAATCCATCTTAAAAAATGGCCGAGTTGCGAAGAGCGTAATACAACTGAGTCCGCCCTTGACGTCAGTAATCAGGAACCTTCGGCGACCCACACCTCCTTCTGTCAGTTCCTCTCTCGAGTTCATTTGTACTTTCTGTTCCTCTACTTTCTTCCTTTCTCTTTTTCTATCTCCCTCCCCTGTCCCTTTTCTCCTCATTGTTTCTTCCAGCTTGTTTCCAAGACGCATGCACACGGTGGGTGGGTGTGGGTGGGTGGATGGGTGGGTGAGTGGGTGGGTGATTTGCTGGATGGATGGATGGCTGGGTGGCTATGTGGCCGGCTGGTTATTAAGGTCAAGTCACAAGGCTGTCTCACCAAGCGGGTAAAATGGGAGGGAATGTAAGGGATGAAACCGGATCACGTGGACCTTTCACGGCAACCCTTGAGACAGGCCGGGTTCTCGTGCAGAGAAAGTGGTTTGCAAGACACTGGATGCAAACCCACGAATCTCTCTATTAGAGACAAGAAATATCTCTAAGCTTGTGATTACACCGCACATATAGCAGTCAGGAATATATGGGGCACAACAGATCATAAACAGCCAGGCTAAAGAATCTCTCACGCCATTCGGAACGGCTTAACACCAGGAAAAAGAAATGTATTAAAACGGATTTTGTCTGGTCTGGGTAGGTTAGGCATCCAGTCATTAAACCAGGCAGCAGGTGGAAGCTCATCTCACAACGACAGTAATGTTTCCCCGTGTTTCTCAGCCATCATCATCTATAGCCTTTTCTCAGGTTCTTTACTCGCCACTGTCGTCAGGACTTCTTGAGATAATGAACACAGCGTACGTGTACGTTACAGTGTTTGTGGTGCTATGGGAGCCTGTGGTGTCAGCACCTGAAAACTGTAAGTAATGTTTTTAGTGCCACATTCAAACTGACTCAAAATGCGAAAAAAGCTGTCGATCAACCCTTGACTGACGTGCCTACATGATGAGGAAAAACATTAAATGCATTGCGTCGCACATATACGGGTATACGAGAAATTTTTTTTTAAAACAGATTTTTCAGGGGTACGTAGAGGCTTAAAAACTTCAATGCTTTATAAACCATTTCAAAGAACTATTGTATGCTTAATAATTTCTGTTATTTCCATAAACACAGATCGAAAGTGCGTGCATGTGTGTGTTTTTGTGTGTTTGCAAATTTTTGTGTCTTTCTTGTGTCTATGTATACATAGGAGACGCATTTGTGTGCAGGTGTAAAAATAAGGGTGGATGGAAAGGTCTCCAGAAACAAACTTATCACAGTGGAGGACAACGCTTACAGCAACGTGTCGTTTTACGCCCAACTTGAAGATTGTCACAGCAGCACACAGCGCTGGTTCTTGAAGATGTCTAGAAAAGAAAACAACATGGTATTAGATGAGTGCAAGCTTGTCTTCATAAGCAAGTCATGTCAGGAACAGGGAGGAAAACAGCCATGTTCCTGCTCAGAGCCTGATTGGCAGACGATTAACTTTCGAAAATTCTTCAGCAAGTCGGAATACAGCATCTACCACTGGTCAGCCTCTCCCTACTCCACCGGCATCTCAGAGACATTGATGGAAATAGTCTTTGCGATCCGAATGCCAGCGGAAGAGCGTAAGTGGGTGAAGAGATGGTTGAGTGAAGTGAGTGAGCGAGTGGATGAGTGCGGTGGGTGGGGTGTGGTGGGGTGGGATGCATGGATGGGTGGGTGAATGGGTGATTTAGTGAGTGAGCGACTGGTTGATAGGCTGGGTAGGCGAGCGAGTTGTTGAGCGAACGGGTGGGTGAGTGGGTCAGTGAATGAGCCAGCGGGAGAGTGCTTGAGTGGGTGAACAGTGAACAGTTGGTGGGTAGGTACAAAGCTTTTGCGATACCTTTAAAAATTTAAGAGCCGGAATTGTCCACTCCCTTATTCGCCATATACCCTTGTGTTTTCTGTAATAAGCAGAGAAAATGCACGACACATCTAACTGAAATATCAGTCACAAGTATTTAAGGTTCTGTCCTACGATTTTCTCGCTGACTTTGTCTCGCAGACAACGACACCAGCTCGCGTGGCGCTGCCGAAACTGCGTTTTGCTTAAGTCTACCTTTCATCGTCGTGCCGTGTGCTGCTGTGGTCATCATCATCGTCGTTGTTGTTGCTGTGGCCTGCTCCATCAGACGAAGATGCAAAGCCAGAGGCAGGTATAGGTAGCTATGACATACTCACTGCACAGTACTAGCCATCAATGACGTCATTTCCCTTAATGTTTCTCTGTTGTCGTCTTGCAGACGTCAGGTTCAGACTCAGACTCAGGGACAACGAAACCCAAACAGAAGAGGTGCTGGAAACACCGATCAAGTCCCAAGCGAAACGATGGAAGAGATAAGACAGGTGACCCGGTCGAGGCTCACGTGACCGCCCTAACCGAAATAAGTAAATCGTGCTTAACACGACGTCAGGGTCATCACAAGTCTGCTATGATCTGGACACGACAGCGTCCAGAAAGTCTCTCTAATCATTGATCTGCCGTTTCTTTGGTTATAAATTCCTCCTGGTTGTCTACATTAAAATGCCGAAATAAATGGGTTTTTTTTAATTTAATTTTAGGCGCATGGCCGGATTGGTGCACAATGGATGTACTGTCATTTACAAAACATTTATAATTTTTATTTCATTTTGTATCTGATTGAAGTAATATACAGTACAAATAAGGATAAACCTGACAAGAATTTTAGGTTTACAAGCAACTACTCAAATTGTACAGTGAATAACGAAATATACTGGAATTCTGCTTAGTTATTTGCTTGTTATGTTCACATGGAAATTAAAAGTGAAAGAAGGAAGAAAGTTTTTTAAATTATTTGGTGGTTGAACGGACTAACAAAAGGCTGGCCAGAGGTAGGAGCTGATGATGCTATAAATAAATTAAACTGTGTGCATCTCTCTATATATCTCGCTCTCTCGCGTTCGCTCTCTCTCTCTCTCTCACACAAACACACACGCTGCGCTCGCTGAAATGTTTAAAACAGAAATGATATTTATTGTTTAAACTTTATTACATTAAAAGCAAATATTGTGACACCGCTAGATGCTTCAAGTTCTCAGAAGTCAACCACTTTGAAGGCTTGTGCAAGAGTCCAGTACTATTCCTGAGGTCTTAATGAAAACCAAAGGAACGTCATTGACAGAACACATACAACACAAGAACGATACAACGCAAGGGAGGACAACTCTATTCCCATGGGTTTTGAGCAGATCACGAGACGGAAAGGAAGTAAGTTTTTCAGACGGTCCTAATCTTCAGCTAAGGTTTCAGAAGAGAGTGGGAAAACAAGTATAAAATATCAAATGCGCGCGGCGTTTAACTGTAGCATTTTAACTGTTTGCTGGCCATTAATAATTTCCACGTGCGACAGAACGACGGTGCCAGCAGAAGCTAAGGGTTATAGGTGTGGACACCTTGCAGTCATTGTCGCTTTGCGTCTACGTCACGGATAAAGGCTGTTGCACAACGTGTGTCTCCTTTTCTCCAGCAGCCATTGATGTACGCAAATTCTACGGCCGTTACGAGTAGCCTTATAGCCAGAAGCGCTGATGTGATAGCTTATGAAGCCCTGCCCTGGGTTGGGTTGCATGAGCATCAGTCTGCATTTCGGTCATATTAGTGGTTGGAAGGCGCCGTGTGTTTAACGTCCGCCTTTACCTGTGGACAGGAGACGCTCACACGAAGGAACCCAGACTTGGTATTGTCCAGAGATCTTGTCGTACAAGGTGTCCGGCGGCCATTTGACGCCTGCCTTTGCCAATAAGTAAACAAAACATCCGTTGCCATGGTGAATCACAGGACGCTGGGTTGGAGCCAAGCGTCTTCTGGCAGTCCACGACTGCAGTTTTACAGACATCATCACGTCACGACTGCAGTTTTACAGACATCATCACGTCACGACTGCAGTTTTACAGACATCATCACGTCGAAGCGTCCGTCGATGAAGGTACAGGCTCCAGATAATCCTCCGCAAGATCTGAAAAATCAAAATTCCCAGCGCCGGTTAAAAGACTTCTTCCAGAGACAGAATTAATACAGCATCCCCGAACGTAACAAGCCGTTTGTGTCTATAAAGGAACAAGTCCCGCGCAGTGGGACTGTAAAAAGAGTTCAGTTTTGTTTTCATAACAAAGACGTTGTTATGTTCACTGCATGACTTATTGCTCACAGAAACGACAAAACAGTGTCCCCGATCATCTCAAAACATCATTAAGAAAAAGGAATGCATTATTGTATATATTATTATTTACCATGTGTCAGTATGGGGGTTCTTGTGTTCACCCACTCACCTTGCTGACGTCTACAGTAACAAGGCAATTTGTGGCGGACAAGAGGAATGGCCAACACTGCAGACATTTTGAGATGGTCCCCAGCCATATTCTAACAGGTTATCTAGTTTGTTCTTATTTACCGCAAATCCTTACTTATTTGAACCCATTTTAATTGATTGGATAACTAGTTTACCTGTGGTGGGGGCTGTGCCGGCTGTCCGAGAGACTTTTTCAATCTCAGTGCCGCTGCTGTCTTTCTCCTGTTTCTTTCTGCCGTCCTTGCCCTGACATCTCCCCAGACGCCACATGAATTTGTACTGAAGCTGCGAGTAATCGGACTGGTCTTCACCTTTGTCTTGAACGGGGTGCTCGTAGTTCTCGTGAACTATAAATAGTCGTTCACAGAATGTCTGATACAACCTTTCCATTTTGTCATGAACGCATTTCTCCAATGAGCATGTCAATCACTCGTGCATTAAAATCTATGAGCTAATTAGCTTTCCGTTAATCTAAATAGCAGTGCTTCATCCGAAAACGTTAAAAGGAGGGGTGGTTGGGAGAGAACAGAGATAATACACGGACAATGGACTTTAGGTCTTCTGTACTTTCAAAGCGCCCCCACCCCCACCCCCCACCCCCAGACCATTGGACTTGTGTACTGACCAGCAGCAAGACATCGGTAAAAGACAGGGGGTTGGTGTCAACTAAACTTATCAGTGTGAAAACGAACCAAGCTTAGAGTCAGCGATACGCTTTAGACCAAAACAAATATCTTGTGAGGGTGCGTGTCAGTGCGTGCAAAAGCACGCGTGTTAGTGACTGAGTGTGTGCATGCAAATAGTCTTGCTATAATATGATATATATATCCGTTTTATCTATATATATAAAGTCTTCTCCTTATCGTTGCAAAAACTAAACCATTGTGTATATCGCCTCACGGGATAATATTTGTGGTTCAAATGTAGGATTTACCCACACGCCTATAAGCGAGAACCCTTTCAACTCACTAGCTTTCAGCTCCAAGTCAGTCCGTGCAAAACTTCGAACCACTAGTCAAAGGATGATTTCCTGACAAGTGTTTGTATGTTTGATGTGTGTTTATACGTGTCCCCTACCTTTGGCAGAAGAACTGCCTGGAGGGTCCGCGTCATCTGATATCTCCGTGTACTCTGCTTCGTCTCTCTGAGGACAGCGCCGCACCTGCCCAGCAAAAGGTCTCTGCTCTGTGGATGTTTCAAGTTCTTGGCTTTGATCGCCGTCTGTCGGCCGTGTAACACTTGCTGCAACAAATTACAAGTCGACATTGTGGGATCTAAACGATCCCTCTTCTGTCTTCTCCATTGAATCATTTCTTCTTTCTTTATCTCTTTTCTTCCAGTTTTCTTTCTTTCTTGCTTACTGCTTTCCTTTGCGCATGCTTGCAGAATAATGTGTATGTGTACGCACGTGCAAGGTGGTCGTTCTTGGGTTGGCCACTTACAACTGATGAAAGGCTGGATAAGGTTATCAATAAGGGAAAGACGGGACTCAGTATAACATGACATCAAAGGAAGTGACAGAAGGACGTGGGGTGAAGATGCTGCAGACTGACAGATAAATAGACAGAAATGGACAAAACAGCAGAATGTGACATGGCAGACGCTATACCAAAGTGTTCGATGTCATATTATACTCTATTTATAGGACTGTATGCACACAAACTATATACTAGCCAGGGGACCCGGTGCTACTCGGGTTTTCTTACCCCACCCACCCCTACCCCTTCTGTAACCCCCCATCCCTAACACTTTACTAAAGTTAACCCTCCACCCCTAACCCGTACACCTTCCCTAGCCCCGGCCCCTGCCCACTGTCTGCCTGTCGTAGTGCGAGGCAAGGGAAGGTACTCTTCGTACGAAAGGGAAAAGAATGTGTGGTGATCTCCCTTGCAAGCTGATCGCTGTGTACATGACTTGTTAAGTGCGTCATATTTATTATTTCATTTTGTTTAGGTACAGGGTGGAAGTATGGCCTATGGCCATCTGCGGATGAAAAGGAACCCGGATGCCCAACTTGGTGTGGATCGGTTCAGGGATGCGGATTAGTATAACAAACCCCCAAACAAACACCCCCCTCCCACACACACAAACAGATTCAGTTTTATATATTAGAGTACTATACGCTTCACTTTAAGTACACAGGGGAGCAAATGCATCCGCACACATGACTATGTTTCGCTTTCATTCGTAGCATCCTTCAAAAGAAGAGGAAACAGAAACGAAGTAAATAAAAGCTAACCCGGCCTGTGACCAGATGCACGGAACACAGCAACGTGAAACAAAGGGAAGAGCAGACAGATTACGACGGGCCTACTGCGTACCTCTCTTTCGTCTGTACACATACACGCAGAGGCCAATGACGACGATCGGGATGGCGATGACACAGGCAGTAACCACGCTGTTGATTAAAAAGGCCTGAAAGTTGACCGCTTCCCCTTTCTTGTCGTCTGCCTCCGGTGATGTCGTTCCACTAGCGGACACCCTTTCTCCTCCCCTGTGGTCTGCAAGGGAAGTCACTCCTGCTGGTGTGCGCACAATTACTGCCGCTGATGTTGCATCCGTTTTGCCTAAATCTACTTTCGCTGATGTTAAGGAAGTTTCTCTCGCTGCTGTAACTGCGCGAGTTGTAGCGGTACCTTTTTACGGAAGACTTTAGCTTTCACAATGCTCAAGGCAGAAAGCATCACTCTTTTCTATTACTATTAGCTTATATATATATATATGGCAAAATGTGAGGGGAGATTAATTGTATACACGCCTGCATCTACATACGCAAACATCAACTCACGCATGTACAAACATATTATGCGCTTAGGCACGCCTACACAGACATGGATACACAAACGAACGCATATGCACTGAGTTGCACTTGTACGCATTGCATATTAGCGCAGGGAGACAAAAAGGTGGACAGAGATTTTTTTGTAAAATACGCATGTCCAAAAACGATTGTCGTGTAAGCTTAACAGAGATCACGCACATACTGTATTTCTCTGTATCCATGCGTATCCACATTACGAACGCTTTCATCTAAATACAGTCGTAAGCACCCATTCGTGTGGCTGCACAGATATACTTGCTCAGGCAAAAGATGAAAATTGGGGATGGGGGGGGGGCGACTGAGAAAACTGTGTACGTACTTGTCACGTCAAACATGATCTGAGCTTTCTTCTGAGTCTGGCCAGAGGTGGAATCGCTCCAACTCCATGTGTACGATGTGTTACCGGAATGGTTAAACTGTTTGTACAACCGTGCCGAGAGACCTGCAGCATCTATACACCGACAAAATGCCGACTTGTCTGTGATCTCACAGTTGGCAGGGTGGAGGTTAAAGATCATGCTGCAGACATCGACGTTGAAGTTACCATAGTGATATGACACTTTCAGCCGTAACCACTGTGGGTTGTGATGGGTGCATTTGGATGTCTTGAGGCGAAAGGTCACGTCGGCGAAACTGTTCTCTAAAACTTTGACAGTTTCTCCGTGACGAAAGCCAGTAAACTCTAGTTCGGCACCTGTCGACAGAAGTTGTCAGAAGTGTGGTAGAAGTTTTTTAATGATTCTGTAAGCTCAGCCACGCATGGGCGCAATCACGAAGACAGGGAAAAGGTGGAGAAATTGGAAGGGGGGGGGGCAGCGTCAGGGGTTGTCGACAAAACAAAAATCTTACACTCAACATTATGTCTCACGTACATGTCTCTTCCATTCCCGCCTCTAACGTCGCCATGGTAACCAGCAGCAGAGAACCACAGCACGCCAGAAAGCTGCTCATTGCATCGAGGACGATATGAAGACAGAAAGCATCACCACTTGCGCAGCGACGTACTTCCCCAACATGCAACGCGATCCAAAGAACATCTCGATCGTAATTAGACGCTTACAGTGTACCCTAACTCCAGGAAGCTTATAGTCACTTAACTTGATTTGAAGTCATTTCCTAAAAAAGAATGTAAGGTTTCATATTCCTCTTACAGAATGCCATTGTCATTGTCACACAATATTAGACAAAAATCAAGGAAGATACTAGCTTGGCATAGACATAGGGGCATGTTGGTTGGCTGGTTTATTTATCATCCAGTCGCAAACTAGTTGCGTATCAGGACGGTGTTGCTTCGACAAAGTTTACGTGCTGCCACACGTGGGACTGATGGCGCAACAGGGGCCTCAGTCCCACCCAGTCACATTATACTGACACCGGGCCAACCAGTCCTAGTACTGTTCCCTGTGGTGCCAGGCGTCTGGCAGGGCAGCTACTAGACTGTCATTTTTTAAGTCTTTTAAGTCTCGGGCTGAGCGAGAACCACTGATTTCCCGTCTTGGAAGGGGATGCTAAGTTAGACTCAAAGCCAAAAGAAACGCACATTGACACACGTGCAAGGAGTACTCAAATTTCATGCATTCGGTACAACGATAGCAACAAAAATTAGGTTGACAAGAGGTCGCCTGGTCTGTTGAGTGTAGCCCTTGATAATGACGTGCATGGCGCAGAAAATGTGTCCCTTCTGGCGCGCTAAAGTCGGACAGTGGTTTTCGCTCGTGCAGCGTGAACAAATGCAACAAGACTAGAACTTTGTTTGTGAACAGAGGGCACCACATACTAGAAATAAAAGCTTATACGCTCCCAGACAGACCGTCTGTCAGCAGCAGAAGAATGCCACGACTGATCGCTACATTTCGAGAAGGAGCCCTCGGACGACTCCAGGCTGGAAACCGCTCAAGCGTCGTCGCATATGCACTGGGTGTAGAAGTTTCCACAATCCGTCGTTTGTGGGTTTGCTTTCAAGCCACTGGGTGTGGCAGTTACCACAATCCGTCGTTTGTGGGTTTGCTTTCAAGCCACTGGGTGTGGCAGTTACCACAATCTGTCGTTTGTGGGCTCGCTTTCAAGCCACTGGGTGTGGCAGTTTCCACAATCCGTCGTTTGTGGGTTTGCTTTCAAGCCACTGGGTGTGGCAGTTTCCACAATCTGTCGTTGGTGGGCTTTCAAGCTACTGGCAGCACTCGGGATGGACACGACAGCCAGATCTACTGCGACCACCTGCGCCATCAGAAACTCCCCGAGCCACTGTCGGGAAACATGGAACTGCCATCAGCCAGCAGACCACATGTA
The DNA here is from genome assembly GCA_004794575.1 of Lanistes nyassanus. Classification (NCBI taxonomy): domain Eukaryota; kingdom Metazoa; phylum Mollusca; class Gastropoda; order Architaenioglossa; family Ampullariidae; genus Lanistes; species Lanistes nyassanus. Next base: position 117,031 of record SMGT01013154.1, on the reverse strand, counting down.
GCGGTTGTCTGAGCGACAGCCGTACTCCCGGCGTCCGTCATCAGTTTGCGTTTGTTTTGCTTTTTAGTATAGCTTTTTATGATAATGGTTTGTGAACACCTGCTGCCATCATTAAAGTCACAGTGATTTTTTAAAGCTTTCTTCATTCTTCCTGCTTCTCAGAACGTGACATTCTGTGTAGGGCAACACAGTGCAGAGAATTTTATGCAGGACTTTAACCGTTGGCAATGTCATACTTCCTTCTTGTGTTATGAGCGAACGCTTAGTTACACGTCTTGAAAATTGAAAAGTAGAGTTGTTTCAACCAGTCTGCCTTTGTCTGGGTCAAAAAGGACGGATATGTTTTGTTTTAAAACTCTCGCTTCGATTATCTAGTGCTTAATTTTTTCTTTCTTTGCTTTTGTAGCGTTAGACTGATCGACATTTTAAAATCCACAGCTCTGTTTACAAAATCTCTTTATTTCGGTCAAGAATATCAAAACAAGTTTACATCTAGGAGATAAAATAATGCAGCATTGTGTGTTACACATATATACGAACAAGAAAACACATCCATCCAGATTCGAATAGAAAAAAACAAACTATGTAGAATCACAGGCCAAAGAAACACTCACCAGACAGACGAAACATACTCATAAATGTTAAGGCAGATATATGTATACAATTATCAATTTTATTGTTCATAAGTTTTAACAAAGTAAGGTACATGCAATCTGCGAACATTGCTAGTGTGTTTTCAAAAAAAATTAATCCTCGAAACAATTTTGGGTGCGCGTTTTGTTTTTGGGTCAGCGTTTTGCTTTTGGGTCCGCGTTTTGTTTATTTGCTGCTTAATTGTACAACTCTTTCCGATGGCTTTTATTGGGTGAGCATAGGGAAAGAAAACTTGCAATATGACTGAAACAGTTTCGGTAGCAAAGCTATGGAGCCTGCAGGAAACGGGAAGAAGTGGGCTAGTTTGTTAAATTATGAATATATAATGTCTTTAGTCTTGAGGTGATAAAAACAGTCTTCGGGCCAATTTACACCACGTTGGTCTCGTACAGATATGGTAAACAGCATCACTTAGCCGACGGCTTGGTCATCACTTCTGTCGCTGGCTGTACAGGTTCCAGGTAATCCTCGTGAATGCTGGATTTCAGCGTATTACCTTTATCTTGTTCTTTGCAAATTTAAGAACAAAAAACATCATTACGATCTCGAAATAAATTCCTCTTGCCAAATATCAATAAGAAACGATTGGACGTTGTCTATAAGTGGGTTCAGTTCCAGAAACAAAAATAAATAAACAAACAAACAACAACAACAAAATTCATGTTCATACCAGATTTTCTTATCAAAACGAATCAGCATGCGAAGAATTTGAGGTTTTATTTTCGATTACGTTGTCTGTTATTGCAGTTTTTCATCCATTCACACCCCACTTGCCTTGTTCATCTGTAGTTTCTGCGATCGATGAAGTAGGCAGGCGTCATTGTGTTATTTAGTTAGATCAGTACAACTTGCATGCACTTACAACTTTACCTCCCCCTGAAACTGTTGCAGATGGCTGTAGGATCTCCCTGATCTCTGTGTTCCTGCAGTGCATACCCTGTCTGTTAAGGCTGTGGGTTCCCTGCCTCTTCCTGCTGTTCCTTCCCCGTCCTCTCCCACGCCCACAGGAACTGTCGTAGTGCAACTGAGAGTATTCTGATGGGGCTTCAACTTTGTCCTCCAGTAGAGGCTCGTATTTTTCATCAACTACACATTCACACAGTCACACAGTCACCATTTCACAGAAATTTCTAAAGGTCACATAGTTTCATATTCATATATATTTTTCATCAACTACACATTCACACAGTCACCATTTCACAGAAATTTCTAAAGGTCGCTTATTTTCATATTCGTATATATTTTTCCATTCATGACCTATATAGGTGTAGATCAGGTAACCATGCGGGCGTCAGGCAGAAATTCAGACAGATGCCAGGCTGGCACTGAGACGTGTGGGAGTAAGTCGGAGATCAGTCAGGTGCCTGTCAGCTACCCAAACAGGTGTCTAGCGGGCCTCAAACAGGTGCCAAGCATTTAGATATTAGACAGGTCCCCGTCAAATACCAGGCAGGTAATCAGACAGATATTAGGCAGGCACTCAGGTATCAGACAGGTGTCGGGCAGTCAACCAGATGTCAGGAAATTTACTCAGCGTTTGTTAGTTCCGTCAAACGACCAGTTTGCACGTCACCTTAGGTATACCTGTGAAAGGTTTCAGGTAAGACCAATGTGGCCGTACCTTTAGCAGGAGACAGGTCCTGTAGCAAAAACTCGTACGCAATCTCCGAGTACTCGCCCTCCACTGTCCCCGACGGCATGTTCTCCTGAGCGTGAGGCCTCGGGTCAGAGGTTGTTTCGAGTGCTGGTCTCCGCCCGCCTGCTGTGTCAGCACGTTGCACACCTGCCGCTGATAAAAACCTGACCAGTGAACGTGATTCCTGCTTTGTCGAATCTGGGCATATGCATACATGTGTGAATATGTGGTCAGGTTTGGCTAACTAGAACGTGCTATCATCCTGTTATGAAAGGCCTTTAGCATCACACGGTTCTAGACGTTAATCCAAGTCATTTTCAGGAATCTTCTTGTAACTAAAATACCTCTGATACCCAAACAGTTCTCGTTAGGGCTTTCAACGTGAAAGTTAAGATATGTCTCTAAGACGATTCCTATCAGCAGCCAGTTAGTCGGACAGTCGGTCTCTGGTGGATCAGGGAGTAAAGTTCGGTTCGTTTTCCTGTTGACTGATTGGCTTGCTGCGTGTCGTTTGAAGGCTTTGACAGCTAAAGAATGAAACGTCAGACGCAGAAGCCAGACACATAAAAGCAGAACGAAGAACGATACGAACAAAGTCTTCAGTGAGGAAAAGTGAGAGACTAGATGCACACATTGTGCCTGTTCGTTCGTTCGTTCGTTCGTTCGTTCGTTCGTTCGTTCGTTCGTTCGTTCGTTTTTTCGTTCGTTCGTTCGTTCGTCGTTCGGTCGGTCCGTCGGTCCGTCGGTTTTTCTTTCGGGGGGGAGGGGGAGGAAGGAGGAGGTTGAAACAGAATCGGCTGCAAGAAGTAAGCCACACCGGTTATCCTAACCTTGCAACAACAAACAAAGATAGACTTTCAGTTTACATTTTCTGCGCTTGTAGACATAAACAGCGATGACAGTAGCGATGGGGATACTCAAGACTGACGCAGTAACAACGCAGGCGATGACAATGACTGTAGTGACGTTTGCTGACTCCTTTACGTCATGTTTGTTGCTCTCAGTGTCATCTGTTGTATTGGTCATTACTGGTGACGTCGATGTACTGTCAGCCACACTTCCTCCACTGTCTATTCAAACAGTGAAAACATCCATTCAGTCTGTAAAGCAGATCGGTTCCAGAAGGCAGGGTCTTTAGGATATTAGGAAAATGTCTTTTAAAAAAGGATCAGTTAAAAATTGAACCGAGGAAGAACGCGAAATCGCGCACATTTGTACGTTTGGCGAGACAGGATAAACACGAGGATGAAACTGTATATTTATATTTGGGGAGTACCTTGTCCTTTCTCTTTCTTCTCCTTATGCCTCTCTCTCTCTCTCACGCGCATCACACTTACTTGCACGTGCACACGCACACACACATACACACGCGCATACACACACATGCACATGCAAGCCCGGACTCTCCCTCTTTTTCACACATAGGAGTCCTCAATGAAACACAAGCATCGCCGGAATATAAGAGACACGGCTCCACTAGTATTCAAACTGTTTACTTACCAAAGACATCAAACGTGATAAAGACTTTCTTAACCGCCTGTCTTCTGTCCGAGTCGCTCCATGTCCAGGTGTACACTATACGGCCGGTCTGGTTGATCTTTTTGTACAGTTGGAACGAGGCTTCAGCACCCGGTATACACCGACAGTACTTAGACTGCTGGTCTGTGGAGTTACGAGTGTGAGGTTGATAGATGACAGTACAGACGTCAAGGTTAAATCCACTATGGTTGCACGTGAGCTTGACCCGGAACCACTCTGGCATGTAAGAGCAGTTAGACGTCTTGAGGTTAAAGGTTACGCTGACGTAACTGTTGTTTTCCACTCTGACAATATCGCCCTGTCGGAAGCCTTTTAACTCTAGGTCCGCGCCTGTGGGTGAAAAGTCATAATTTTCTTGATTTCCTTCCAGCTGTTGTTGCAGGGAAGTTTGTAAGCAAGCAAACAGACAGGCAGACAGACAGACAGGCAGGCAGACAGACAGACAGACAGACAGACAGACACTCTACCTACATGTCTCCTGTGCGGCGCAGACGCTACCCATCACCATGGTAACCAGCACCAGAGACGCGCCACAAGCCAGGCAGATGTTCATCGCAGTGAAGGTATTCTCGTTGATGGACAGAAAGAATCACTGCCACAGGCGCATCTGAGCGCACTATCGACGATGGACGATGTGATTTACTGTCTTGTCTAAACCTAGTTTTGTGTACAGGGTAACGATTTAAGAGGTTTCATATCTATTTCTTATGAGTCTTGACCTTTCGAATGTCAGAAAACAATTTAACACAAGCGGAAAACAATTTCATTTAATGTTTTTCGTACGCGTCCAATTATTTCCCGAAATCTGTTAGAGGATTTCCTTAAATCACGTGTCATTAAAGTTTCATTTTTTCATAGCCCTCCTTTTCATCTTCTTCTCTCTCTCCTTCTCCTCCTCTTCTCTCTCTCTCTCTCTCTCTCTCTCATACAAAACACGCACGCACACGCACTCACAATCATGCATAGCAAAGCGAACGGTGTACACGAAAGAAAGAATTTAAAAAATGAATGTGACATGTATACAAGGCGTCCTCGTGGCTGACCGGTCCGGGGAAATTATTGATGTATTAGATAAGCTAGTGTCGGATACCGATGATAATAGTTGACTAGAACATGAAGGAAGTATCAGAATCAATGCTGATTTTCTATCGCATATACTGGAGATCTTCACCGGCACGGCTGGCCATTGTGAAATTTAAAGGATTAACGTATGGCAGCATAGGGTGAGTGAGAAAGTGAAATGTGGTGTACGTGCTTGAGGAAAACATGTTGGTTTCACAGACTTCGTCCTTGACTCTTTTAACACAACACCCACCACTTTTGGCTACCAAATTTCTCTTTCCTTATGGTTATCACTTATTTATAGAGTTGACTTTTAACGTGGACTTGTATGTTCTAATCCTCAGTCATGTCCACTTTGCACCCATTTGAACCAGCCTTTGCATTCTCACAATACACACCCACACGTACAAAATGTACGAGGCAACATCTGACATTCTGAAATAGTGGCTTTTTAATATATATATATAAATAACTAACGTTGAACTTAATGACAGAGATTAGGACTATGTCTAGCGACTGAGAATTAGGTGCAGAGAGTCTAAGAAAAGAGTTCACGGAAAAAATCATTAAAAAATTTAGCACTTTAACTTAACAGAATCGGGAAAAGTTTGCAAACCATCACCCAATACTTTCATCGCAATCATTTCATTTTAAGTCAGGCGCCATGTCTACGTCCGTCTGTCATTCAGTGTCATAACCTGCTTTATACATGACCATACGATGGCCAGTCGTGCAACTGGCGTGTTCAGACAGATGTCATTGCCGTTGGTGTTGCGATGTTTGTCTCAAGATCAATGATGGTCCCACCATCTCGTAAACGTTGATGTCTGTTCGAGTCCTTGAATCTTGCGTCCGCGGCCTTCACACTGGAGGGATATTGCTTTCTTGTTCTTGAAAGGAATCGTTGTACAAACAAGCTAGCGTATTGGGGTATTGTGGGTTAAGGGTGGGGCAGTGTGGGTGAAGGGTGGAGTGGTGGGTGGATTAAGGGTGGGGTGGTAAGGGTTAAGGGTGGGGTACTGTGGGATAAGGGTGGGGCAGCTCAGGTTAAGGGTGGGGGCACTGTAGGACAAGGGTGGGGTGGTGCAGGTTAAGGGTCACTGTGGTTTGAGGGTTGAGCAGTGCAAGTTAAAGGTGGCATGGGAAGGTTAAGGGTGGGACAGTGCAGTGCGGGCTAAGGATGGGGTACTGTGGGATAAGGGCAGGGAAGGTTAAGGGTGGGGCTGTGCAGTTGGGATAAGGTGGAGCAGTGCAGGTTAAGGGTGGGGTACTGAGATAAGAGTGGGGCACTGCAGTTTAAGTGTGAGGAACTGTGCGCTGAGGGTGGGGTGATGCAGGTTAAAGGTGAGGTGCTGTGGGTTAAGGATGGGGGCCCATGCTACACTTTGCTACAGATGCTGCTTCAGTGGCCAAAGTTAGTCCGCCTGTAGTCCTCCTCCCCTGTTGGTCTAAGTTTATGCCAATTTTTCGGGCTTAATTTTCCTCAGCCAGGAACCATGCAATTGACATTTTATGCCAGTCCATTCTTACACCTGGACTAAGGGCTTACACCAGTGCCATGCAATTGGCCCTGTGATTATTGTGTTTGTGGATTCATTTGTGGTTATTGGAACACCTAGTGGCAGACCACCATCACATGTATGGGTCATGAGCAGGAAAACCACTTCTATCCACATTTCCATTTGAATCAAAAACTCTCTCCACTGTATTTTACACTCTGATGCAGCCACTGCTTCAATGGAGTGAATACTGCTATAACATTTCACTGATATTTGCATGAAAATTCTCTGCTGATGGACAAAGTTTCATGTGTATGCCATAAAGACATCTGTATGGAGATATTACTGAGTTACGACAGAGAACATACACAAACACAAACACACACACACACACACACAGAGTAGTATTTGTCATTAGACTAATTGTTGATAGACAGAGAGACATTTACATAATCACCCCATGACATTATATTACAGCCCTGATTATACAGCAAGTATTTTGAAATGTTGTTCACAAAGTATTAATCATACTATGAAGTGATCTGTAGAATAAGAGATCATTCATGATTGAAACACACAATAAAAAAATAAACATTATGTACATGAACCCTCAATATACACAGTTTCAAGCACGTAATATGAAGTGGACTGTACAACCACAGATCATGATTGATACACAACAACCAATATAAACATTTTGTGCCTGAAACATTGATGAACAAAGTTTAAAGTACATAATGTAAATTTAAATGTACACTGATGTGTATGAATCATGATCTGTGACTGTACAGTTCACTTCGTACTGTGTACTTGAAACCTTGTGTATCATCAACGAGGTTTTGTGCACATAATATTTATTTTCTTTGGTGATGATGCACAATGGTTCAACCATATGCTCTAAAGTGAACTGTACAATCACAGATCATCATTGATACACAAGAAGCAATACAACCACCATGTGCATGAAACTTTGTTGATGTTGCACAAAGTTTCAAGTAAATACTGTAACCTGAGCTGTACAATCACAGATCATGATTAATACACATCAAGCAGTATCAGATTGATCAGTCCAAACTTTGGTCTATGAAGCCATGATTATTCGCAGAATGATTCTCGTTCAAAACATTGCTAGTACGCCTGCACTATCGGTCAAACTATGGCTCGTACGCTGGCGCTAATTCATGTGTTGTTTGTGTCCGGGTCAAGCAGCACATTTTGTCGATTTTACGAAGGCAACAACTTGTTGAATAAGGTTAATTATCGCAATCATCATCATCGTCGAGTATTCACTCCGTACTTGAAAGGGAGCTTATACTCAAACACGTAGCGAAGAGAGGGTGCTATGTGTTTGGGTACAGTAAGCTCCCTTGGTCGCATGCGTCTGCATACGGTATTGTTGTTGAGCGTTTCAAGTACTTCCTGTTGGAGAGATAATTTGATCATTTGTTCTTTATTAATCGTCGATTATATTTATTTAAGCACGTATTTCCAAGTCTTTGTTTACGTGCGCTGGTGGATTTTCGGAAAGTTTTGCAGGGGTGATTGTGCGATCACTGATGGGTGATGTTATGCGAAGATTACACCACACATACCATTTGTCTTATCTTTTCTTTTCTTTCAAATTTGGCAATAGCATATAAAGCGAGTCCTAATTACTTTTACAATTAAACTGGAGGCTGCTTCTTATGGTCAAAATGAACATCTGTCGTTTTAGGCCATGGTCGTGTGGTTAAAGCGTTTGAATAAGAATATGTAATAGAGAGTTCGGAGCTCATAGGGGGCTTTTTTTCGGGGGGGGGGGTGAATGCAGCCTCTGTCTTCAAATTTTTTATTTGTTAGAATTATGTGTCATTCATTTTAATTTTATGTCGCACGAGGCACGCGTATGTCACGTGCTTTCATAGTCATCGATTGCACTTTCAGCTATACACGAGTCATGCGGTCTATACGGATAGAAGACGGGTTCGGAAAGCCCACGATCTGCGTACAGCCAGTCGTGCAGATAGAAGAACCGCACACGACCAGTCGTGCGGATAAGGTCGGGCATTTCTTAACGTTTTTACAGTTCTCATTTGTTCTTGACAATTTAAAATCAAAGGAAGACAGAACGGCACACATTGGAGGCGAAGCTTGCAGAACGATTCCCAGCGGTAGAAATTGTGCTGTGGGCATAAGTTTGAAGGATGTGCATTCGTACACAGTCGTAACAGTCAAGACGAGGCTATCAACATTGACTTCATAGAAGCCGCATATATATGTGGAGGTGTTCAAGGTTTTCTATGTACTGTTCTACAGTTTAGCATCATGCACGCGCGCGCCCACACACACATACACTCTCTCTCTCACACACACACACACACTGCGGAGAGGAAGCTTGCTGAATGACTCCCGTGTGGAAAAGTTGACACTGTGTGCGGTTCTGCAGCTTCAGCAACACACACACCACTTCGACCCGGGATCATCAGTGACTGACGCATGCGTACTGGCAATGTTCTGAGTGGGAGTCATTCTGCGTGTAGCTTCATGTGTCCATAGACATAGATCATTGGCAAGTAATTCGAAAAGTTTAGTTCAAATAAAATTATTAATGTATACAATTTTTAATTTTTGTATTTCTGTTTTCTATGTCGTGCCACCAGGAGGGACCAAGTGCAAGTGATTTCCAGGTGTGGTCCACAGCTGACGAATGTAAAACGACTTATCGTTTTTCTTCAATTCTTGTGGGCCTATCTCTTCTTTACGTGTGTGTGGACGTGGAGCGAGGGATGATGTTTTAGATGGTAAAATCTTGATTCTGTCAAAATAACTGACACGCATAGTGTTTTGAAAGGTGTATGAATAATTGATGGGAAGGTGTGGCTGTCTTTTCAGACGTTTCCATGGAGATTATTGTAACACATGTGGGAGAAAGGGGTACACTGAGGGTAATATTTTAGTATTTTACGGTACGATATGTTAGAACGTTTATATCAATATAACATACCTACTATTTGCAGAATTACTGCTGCCTATTTTTTCATAAGGGTTGTTTTCTTTTGCAGCATAAGATGCAGAACAACCAGGAAGACATGCGCACCGATGACGTCATTGAAGACCAAAGTCAGATGGAGCGTGACCGCGACTGCATGGTTACCCAAGTGCAGTGACAAGAAACCCAGTAGGTGAACTAACAGGAAACGGCACATCAACCATACACACAACGCCACACCAACCGTAAATACACCACCATACCAGCCAAAAATAAAACGCCACACCAACCATAAATACAACACCACACCAACCATACACAGTGTCACACCAACCATAAACAGTGCCACACCAACCATAAATACACCACCATACCAGCCAAAAATAAAACGCCACACCAACCATAAATACAATACAATGATACAAGTCGGCACAGCTACCCCAGCTACACCATGGGCTACGAGAACAGACTTTAAAAAAGCTTCTACTGTACACGAGCACACCAAGGGCAAACCAACAACAACAAAAAAGAAGAAACTTAAGGCTAGTTACTCAGAAACGCCGTTTGTGTGGCTGGGTAAAAACAATTTTTAGCTTGACATATTGCTTTGTGAAAGAACATGATCAACTCCATGTTTCGAACCAACAAGCAAGCCTCCAGTCCAGCACGGAAGAGCTTCATTTAGTGCGTTCATAGAATGCGCCCGTTGGGAAAGTTTTAGTACTTGTGATACAATTCCTTTAGTATCATGTTGATCATGAAATTATTTTGGGCGTCGAACAAAGCAAGTAGCTATGGCAATTAATCCCTCGCTGGGCTAAAACATGGGAGGCTACTGCGGAGGAATTAAATAGAAAAAGCATAGTTCTCCCTTGGAGAAGTAGCACGTGGGAAATGTTCATGAGGTTTTACTGTTTGCTGAAAATTAAATGATTGAATGCGTATTGAAACCATTTGACAAAGTGTTGTGGATATGGGTGAGAAAAAATCTCTGTGCACACCTGTCTGGAAATGCAAGTTGATTTACGCTGCTACGCTAGATATTTGGTAAGTAACAGTTCAAACTGGATATCGTTGCATCGTCGTCCCAGTCCCCTGACCTAAAGTGGAAGGTCGCTGCGAGTTCATGTGGGAGGCAGCTTTCAAAAAACCCATAAGTGGCAATATTAGTGTTAGAAAATGTATATTAACATATCTGCTACATGTATTTGCTCACTTATCGATGTTTACTTATTCATAAACATTGTTTTCTTTTGAAGCAAAAGGCATGCAGAGCAACCAGGAAGACACGCGCACTGATCACGTCACGACAGACACAAGTCACATGGAGCGTGACCACAGGGCGTTACCCACGTGCAGTACTGAGAAACAGAGTAGGTGAGTGTTGTTTACCGTGTCAGCCATGAGCCATAAGCTCCCTACTCCATAACGCTATCCCATAATTGGCAGTTTGCACGAACAGTTTATACGCACGTGCCCCATGTGTGCATACTTTCATTGAAACAGTGACATTTACAATAATCAAGAAAGGTTTCTTTCAATATCTTGTATTGTTACAGTAAGTTATTTAGTTTCTTTCATATAACGTCCCTCTAACGGAATAATTCAGTGAGAATTATGTTCAGTAAATCTCGTGAATGGCAGATTCATTTGTCATCATTTAAACGTTATAAAATCTTATTGTCTTACACGGTAAAACCATTTAAGCATTTCTTTGATAAATATTGTGTGATCTACTGCAAATATCGATGCATATTTTCCAGGTGTGTTTGAGGTGATGGGTGACCATACTTACGAATGTTCTACGTATGACATGTTCTTCGCAAGTTGTGATTCCCTCAACAGATACAGGCGAACACATACGGCTGGTGGATCCTACCTGTGTAAGACATGTGCCAAATCATTCTTTAAAAAGTATAACCTCCAAATCCACTTCAGAACACACACTGGCGACCGTCCATACAAATGCAACATATGTGGTAATACATTCACGCGCAAAGGATGCGTTAAAACACACATGAGAACACATACTGGCGACCGCCCATACGCATGTGACAGATGTGGTAAGACATTCACCCAGAAAGGTCACATCAAATCACACATGAGAATACATGCTGTCGACCGTGCATACGCGTGTGACACATGTGGTAAAACATTCACGAAGAAAAGTCACCTCAATAAACACATGAGAATACATACTGCCGCCCGTCCATATGCATGTGACACATGTGGTAAAACATTCACGAAGAAACGTTACATCACTAAACACATGAGAATACATACTGGCGACCGTTTATACAAGTGTGGCACGTGTGGTAAAACATTCACGCGCAAAAATCACATTAATGCACACATGAGAACACATGCTGACCATCGTCCCTACGCATATGGCAAAACATTCAGACATCCAAGCAATCTCACGAAGGACGAGATCGCACATACTGCCCACCCCGTACAAAAAATGTTGCACACAAACCTTCAGAGTGCTTCCTTCAACAGACACGTGAGAACATACTGTGATCCCCAGCACTACGCGTGTCTCGAGTGTCGAATCTTATTTGTACACAGTGGGCAACTCACAGCGCACTTCCAAACTCACCCTAACATCCTTCATACAAATACTTGACGTGTGGCGGGTTTTTTTGTTTTTTTTTGTGAAAGAAAGAATGTCACTACAATAGACAAAACAGTTCTCACCTGTTAGCTCACAACAGACTGGAGTCATCTGGAGCGTTCTCGCTTGGGAATTCGAACGTCAGCAGAAGTGTAGGTAAAAATTTGTCATGCACCTAAATCTCACACTAGCAATCACCCAGCAACACTCAATCGAAAAAGAAGTTAGACTACAGGGAACACAATTCTTCTAGACTTACTAATTGAATGAAATTTCATCCTTCAACACACACTTTTTTGACAATTTATTTGGAAGCAAATAGATCGCTTTCGGCAAACACACATAAGCGTCCACAAGAACGAACGTGCGTGCGTGCACAAGCGTATTCCCACGTACACAACAACAGACAGAGAGAGGAGGAGGGGGGGAGATCATTAAGAACGAATTCAAAATGTCAGTCTTCCCTCTAATAAATGGTTGCGCCCATGAACTCAATTTGTTGACCCAAACTTCATCTCAGTGCACACAGTTCTTCAACCCGCTGGACTCAGTCGTATCCTCTGTTACGTGGTTAACGAAATTCTCAATTCCAGAGTGTCTTGTCACACGATCTGTGTGCGTGCATGTGGAGGAAGCAGGTTGATAAAAATGGTTCAAATGGGATGTAACCTGGAGATGACTGATTTTAATTACTCTAGACATAATTGGGCCAGTGTGTATTTATAATTAGATGGGGGGTTTTGTTGTTTTTTGTTGTTGTTGTTTTGTTTTTTGTCTTACATGAAATTATGTATAGTTTAAATTGAAGAGTAAAGCTCTGTGCGTACATGCCTGCGCGTTTGTGAATGTGAATTGTGCGTATGTATGCCGATATGCGTGTGTGATGCATATGTGTAATCATAATAACAATGGTGCTTATTCAGTAATAAAGAACAAGAGCGCTTAAATTATCAAATTGTCACTTCAACAGGAACTACTTGAAACACTCAACAACATAACCGCATGCAGATGGCAGATCTTTTTGAGGATCTGCCAAGTTCCTTTCTTTCGACCCTCTCTTTGCTACGTGTTTGGGTACGGTAAGCTCCCTTGGTTGCATGCGTCTGCATACAGTTATGCTGAGCGTTTCAAGTATTTCCTGTTGGAGTGCTTATTCAGTTTTTTCCGGCCATCTTGCTGATATGAACAACAATTTCGTACACAGTTTTTTATACATGGGTTGAATACAAAGCATAAATACAAATGGCGCATCAGGCAAACAGATTCCTACTTTTTAGACTTTCTGTTGGATAAAAAGCGACTTTAAACTCTAGCTTCCCTTTAAGATTTCAAATCAACAGCTGCACTTTAAATGATGACGGGAATTCGTAATAGTAACTTGGAATGAGTCTGCGGCGTATAACTGCATACCTCGGGCATACTAAGAGAAAATGGCATAAGTCTTGAATGTTATGAAGGTTGTGTTTCACGGGACTTAATATGAAACACTATACCCACCCATCCCGCTCCACACAGACGGCGTTCTCCCCTCGACCGACTTTCTCCTTTTAATCTTCTGTCCATCTATTCTCCTTTTTACCTGTATTTTAACGTTTCTTTAGTAACTATAACTCTCTCTTTTTGTTTTTTGGTTAATGCCTTTATCTGTCTTCGTCACTGTATTTGTGTTGTCCTGACGAAGAGTTAATGCCCAAACTGTAGGCTGTCGAAACTGTCTGTGTCGTCTGTCGTATAATTTAGTGGGGTCCTTTCCGTTTTTGTTAACTTAGGTTTATCTTCAAGTCGCAGTCACTTATTCCTTTTTATAGATGTTATCAGTAGTGCTGTATCATTTCTGGAAGCCGGCTTGTGATTCCGGGTTTCTTTACGTCGACGAATGTTTGGGTTTTTTTTCTTTTTCTTTTTACAATGACTCGGCAGCTAAAGATTTGTTCCACTATGCGCTATGCACTTTGCTCTCTCCGGTCTGAAACCGCCTTCTTCCTCTGCCAACAGCTCTTCTGCTTGGGTTTTCAGTCTGCTGAAAATGATTTTGAGGATTGGTTTGCTGACGTAGCTGATGAAGCCTACTGTTATGAGATTCTGGCATTTTCGGCTGTTGCCCTTCACGGATAAAGGTATCTTAAGTGGTTGTCTACGCTGCTGGCCACCTTTTACAGTCCTAGATTTTCTGGCACATTTATTCTAAAAGATTTCGAATGTTTCTACATACTACAGTTTAACGATTTCATGGTAGTTTTTCCCTAGGGATAGGGGCGGCATTTGATCACAAAACCTTGTTAACCATTTTTACCAGTTTGAGTCCAGTTTTTAGTGTACAGAACACGTCCGTGTGTCTGTGTGAGTGAACTGTCTTGTTAAGATTCAATGCTAGTTAAATGTTGGTTTCCAATTCCAATCTTTAAGTGAATGTCAAATTACTTGTGTACTAAATGCTCTTCGTTATCGCTGTTTAATATTACACGTAAGTCTCCACGAGACAATTATCAAGAAGTATCTATACACAAACAGAATGATGTGTTTTGTTTGCGGATTTTATGTGCTACAGTACACTGCAGTATTTAGAATCCATAGGGTATAACATCTCATCTCGTGAGTGCAGTGTCCTGCTGTATTCTCTGTATCCTGCTGTATTCTCTGCGGACTGCTTTCTGGGCGGTGACTTCAACATCCACTCCCTACATACAGGTCGATCCTAAGCCAGGCTGTCACTGTTCAACAAAGCAAGTTGATAAAAACTGTAAAAGAACTCTATAGTCCGCCGAAAGAATACAAATGCGATTGAAACTCGAAACAAAAACCCAGAGGTAAGAGCCTTCTGTGCAGAAACAAATATTCCCTGCTATAGTCCGGATGATAAAAGTGTTCTGTGTCCCTGAATCGCTATTGCATGAAGTCTTTCTGCAGATCATTGGATGAACGTTTAACTACCACTCTTATCATAAGGCTAGTCACACCAAAGATTGTCTTTTTATACACTGCACCTTTATCACCTATAAACGAGACTACCCAGGTGTATATAGCAATTGCATGTATGAGAAGACACCTTAACATGACATGTTGTCATGAAACGTGGTTCCCTCAACCGTTTTCCACTTTTTGCATTCGCAGACGCACGTATTTCAAAATGTTTGTCTTAAAATAAGGACAGCAAGCACGACAGAAAGTTAAATCTTCTCGTTTTGTTGCACGTGGTACCATACCTGCCACGTTTTCTCCACCCCAACCCCCATCCTACCTTGCGCAGATCCTTTCACGCAAAACAAAACCCAGTGAGACACATATAAGGCCTGATCACGATGAAAACAGACGATTTACATGAATCTAAAGAAACATTACTATGTTTTCATTGTAATCATGTATCATGTACAAAGAGTACTAAACTGTTTCATCAGGATCGTGTGTCCCCATGGGCAGCGCACTAGGTACGCCGGGCATGCGTGTTCCAAGTGTGTGGAAAAAGCAGGCTCGTGTCCTGGACGAGTGAAAAGTGAAATGAAACGAAACGAAATTTTTTATTCCAACGAGGCCAGGGCCCCTTCTGGAAGGGGGGTTTTGAACAGCGTGAATAACTACAGTGACAAAGTTCTATACACAAACCAATATACCCGCATGGCAAATATTTTTTTATGAGCTTATATGTTTTAAAAGCTTCTGAGATTTGTATAGAAAAGGCAAAGACGACAGTTTTGTTACTAGCAGATAACAAAAGAGCAAGCTTAAACCTTGATGGGAATCTAGTGAATTTAACAGGGATAAGATCTTTTCTCAGAGGTTCTAGAGTCGGGCAACACAAAACAAAATGCACCTCGTCTTCGACACCTGTACGACACAAGCGACAAACATTCACAGCGCCATTGCTCGTATATCTGTTTCTGTGCTCTAAAATTCCATAAATACTAAGTCTAAATTTTACCAATGCGTTCATAACATGTCTATTCATAGTCATGTGCAAATATGCTGCTGATTCAAATGTTGTTTTAAATACACAATACGATGAAAATCTGTCACTTGTGTGCATGTGTTCATCCCAGTGTTAAATTTAAAACAAGGGAACTGGACCAAGCTAAGACATGACAAAGACAAAGACAATCTACATGTTTCGGGGCACTACCCCTTCATCAGGACGACACAAAAACGACGAAAAAACGACAACAACGAAAACAGAAGAAAAAGACTTAGCTTCAGTAGATGTGGCGCATAGGCTGGACAGCAGGAAAATGACTAAGGGACAGTGAGTAAACAGGGTTAAAAAGAGGGGCAGCCAATCGCCAGGTGGGTAGGAAAGGGTAGGGGTGGAGAGGGGGCGGGGTGGAGAGAGAAGCGTGGGTAAGGGGGGTGTCAGTGTGGGAGAGAAGGAGGTGAGAGAAAAGAAATAAGAGCGAGAGAGAGGAGGGGTAAGGAGAAAGAGGAAGGTGGAGGGTCAGTGTTTGAGGTTGAGTCCAGTGGGTGCCATGGTACCGAAATGGGTAATGAAGTAGGATTCCATATTCTTACGGTCAATGGAATCGCCCTTCATTCTCCAGATACCACAGACCCTCATGTTGTCGGCTGTATGTGGGGGTGTGTTGAAGTGACGTGCAACTGGTGTGTTTCTGCGGTGTTTAGTGTCAGCCAAATGTTTTGTGAAGCGGGTGTTGAGTGTGCGTTCTGTCTCCCCGATGTAGAATAAAGTGGGACAGAGGGTGCATGTGATGGCGTAGATGATGTTGCTGTCAGTGCAAGTGAAGTGGCGCTTGATGACAAAAGTGGTGTTGGGTGTGTGGAGTTTTGTGTTGGTGTTCAGGTAGGGGCAAGTGTGGCAACGGGGGACATTGCATGGGGTGGAGCCACATGATGGGGGGAGGGTAGTGGTGGCTTTAAGTTTGGAATGTACTAGAAGATCTCGCAGGTTCTTATCCCTGCGAGATGCTAGGAGGGGGTTTTGTTTGAAGAGGTGGGGCTTGGATTTGGACAGTATGTGCCAGATTGAGAGGAGGATCCTACGTACAGGAAGGTTGTGATGGTGGTGCGTCAAGACGACGATCGGGCGAGGTTCCGTGTGTCTGGAGTGGTGGGAAGGTTGGAGGGTGAGTGCGCGTGGTGTAGCAGCGGCTTTCTGTTTAGCAGAGTGTAGAAGGTTGGGAGGATAGTTGCGGGCGAGGAAAAAATCTACCTTGCACCCTGCACAGCATACCCTACTCGCAGTTCCTAAGACTCCGCAGATTATGCTCCGATGATACAGATTTTCTCGAACAAGCCGATAGAATGGTAGATTTTTACTCTTACTCTTTACTCTTACTCATATTGACTTTCAACTGGTATTTCACAGTTGCTGAATACAAGGCATTTAGCTGTGTCTGTAGACCAACTACTGTTTCTGCCAACAAAACAATATCGTCTGCAAAGAGAAGAATAAACAGCTGTAATACATCCGGTGCCAGGGCAATACCATATCGACCCCTATCAATAATTTCCATGGCCACTTCATTTATAAATAAAGAAAACAATATAGGGCTACATACATCACCCTGTTTTACTCCTCTTGTGCAGTTGATAAAATCAGTGAGTTTCGAACCATAGCGTATCCTGGCTTTCACATCCTCGTACATGCTTCTCACACACTTAAGTAATTTCCCTTTAATTCCATTTTTCATCAAGATTGGCCAAAGTAATTTCCTTGATATACTATCGAAGGCTTTCTCAAAATCGATGAAAGCAACATACAATTTTCTGTCATTAGCAAATTGTTTTTCAACAGCAGCAAGCAGAGTAAAAATGTGGTCAACAGTTGAATAATCTTCTTTGAAGCCTGCCTGGTATTCACCAGTGATGTTATGCAGAGCAATCCATTCTTTTAACCTGTTGTTGACAATAGAGCCATATAGCTTACTGCTGACGTCACACAGAGAAATTCCTCCATAATTGTTTGTGTCATTCACGTCACCCTTCTTGAATAATGATACATTGTGACCAGTTTTCTGTATAGATGCCTTGTTCAAACAGAGTGTTAAATAGTTTGACTAGAAAATCCACAACAGTGTTATCACCACACTTAAAGAATTCACAAATTAACCCATCAGACATACGTAATGCTGGTTATAACATGTCCTCATCTTTCTTTGTGTGCATAACTTGTTGTGTGTGATATCTTTGGTGAGATGTTCGCCAGTGTGTGTTATCGTGTGTTTGCGGTTCTTTTTATGTGCAAATGATTTACCACATGTGTATAAGCGGTCGCGAGTGTGTGTTCTCGTGTTTCTAGTAAAATCAATTTCCTGTGTGGATGTTTTATTACAAGTGTCACATTTGTATGGACGGTCGAAATTGTGTGTTTTTATGTGTCTAGTCAGGTCAATTTTCTGTGTGAATGTTTTACCACATGTGTCACATTTGTATGGATGGTCGTCGGTGTCTATTCTTATGTGTGTTGTAAGGTTACCTTTCTGACTGAATGTTTTACCACATCTGTCACATTTGTATGAATGGTCGTCAGTGTGTGTTCTTATGTGTTTTATAAGGTTACCTTTCTGATTGAATGTTTTACCACATGTGTCACATATGTATGGATGTTGGACAGTGTGTGTTCTTATGTGTGTTATAAGGATACCTTTATGATGGAATGTTTTACCGCATGTGTCACATTTATATGGACGGTCGGCAGTGTGTATTCTCATGTGTCTAGTCAGGTCAATTTTCTGTGTGAATGTTTTACCACATCTGTCACAGTTATATGAATGGCCCTCAGTGTGTGTTCTTATGTGTGTTATAAGGTTACCTTTATGATTGAATGTTTTACCACATGTGTCACATTTGTATGGACGATCATCAGTGTGTGTTCTTATGTGTGTTATAAGGTTACCTTTCTGACTGAATGTTTTACCACATGTGTCACATTTGTATGGACGGTCGTCAGTGTGTGTTCTTATGTGTGTTATAAGGACACTTTTATGCTTGAATGTTTTACCACATGTGTCACATTTGTAGGGACGATCATCAGTATGTGTTCTTACGTGTCTTATAAGGTTACCTTTCTGATTGAATGTTTTACCACACGTGTCACATTTGTATGGACAATCGTCAGTGTGTGTTCTTATGTGTGTTATAAGGTTACCTTTCTGATTGAATGTTTTACCACATGTGTCACATTTGTATGGACGATCATCAGTGTGTGTTCTTATGTGTGTTATAAGGTAACCTTTCTGATTGAATGTTTTACCACATGTGTCACATTTGTATGCACAGTCGTCAGTGTGATTTCTTATGTGTGTTATAAGGACACTTTTATGCTTGAATGTTTTACAACATGTGTCACATTTGTATGGACGATCATCAGTGTGTGTTCTTACGTGTGTTATGAGGTTCCCTTTCTGCCTGAATGTTTTACCACATGTGTCACATTTGTATGGACGATCATCAGTGTGTGTTCTTATGTGTGTTAAAAGGATACCTTTCTGATTGAATGTTTTACCACATGTGTCACATTTGTATGCACGGTCGGCAGTGTGTGTTCTTATGTGTCTATTCAGGTCAATTTTCTGAGTGAATCTTTTACCACATCTGTCACATTTGTATGAATGGTCGTCAGTGTGTTTTCTTGTGTGTGTTATAAGGTAACCTTTCTGACTGAATGTTTTACCACATGTGTCACATTTGTATGCACGGTCGGCAGTGTGTATTCTTATGTGTGTTATAAGGTTACCTTTATGATTGAATGATTTACCACATGTGTCACACTTGTATGGACGGTCGTCAGTGTGTATTCTCATGTGTCTAGTCACGTCAGTTTTCTGCTTGAATGTTTTACCACATGTGTCACATTTGTATGGACGGTCGTCAGTATGTGTTTTTGTGTGTGTTATAAGGCTACTTTTCTGCTTGAATGTTTTACCACATGTGTCACATTTGTATGGACGGTCGTCAGTGTGTATTCTTAGGTGTGTCATAAGGTTACTTTTCTCCTTGAAAGTTTTACCGCACGTGTCACATTTGTATGGACGGTCGTCCGTGTGTATTTTCATGTGTCTAATCAGGTCAGTTTTTTGTGTGAATGTTTTACCACATGTGTCACATTTGTGTGGACGGTCGTTAGTGTGTCTTCTTATGTGTCTAGTCAGGTCACTTTTCTGTTGGAATGTTTTGCCACAAGTGTCACATGGGTACTGACGGTCACCAGTACGTGTTTTTATGTGTCTTGTGAGGTGAATTTTCTGCATAAATGCTTTACCACATGTGTTATATGCATATGGACGGTCACCAGAATGTGTTCTTGGGTGTCTTGTGAGGTCAAATTTCTGCGTAAATGTTTTACCACATGCGTTACATGGGCAAGGATGGTCGCCAGTATGCATTCTTATGAGATATGTGAGGCTACTTTTCTGTGCAAGTATTTTACTACATGTACGGACAGTAACCAGTATATAATATTATGTGTGTTATAAGGTTACTGCTTTGCATAAATGTTTCACCACATGTGTCACATCTGTATCGTCGATCACTAGTATGTATTGTCAAGTGCCATATGAGGTAACGTTTCTTCGCGAATGTTTTGCTTTGTGCCGCATACAGATGGACAGTCGCCAGTGTGTGTTTTTAAGTGGGTTTCGAGGTTATATTTGCCACATGTCTGGCACGGGTATGTTCGCCCACCCGTATGTGTTAGCCTGCGTCTGTTGAGGGCATCACAGCTGGCGAAGAACGTTACACGTAGAACAGACGAAAGGCCGGTCAACTGTCACCTCAAACACACCTGCAAAACATGTATAGATGTTTGCAGAACGTCACAGAATAAATATCTATTAAAGAAACAGTTGAATGCCTTAACGAAACAATCCCATTTCAGAGGCTGTGAGGAACACAACCTTTGAATACTCATTTTGTTGATCAACAAAACATTTTTCTGATACTAGGATTTTTGCTGAAATTTTCACTTAGGATATTACATATTGTAATTTAAGTTAAACAAGCAAAGCAACTATAAAAGAAACTAAATAACTTCTATTGTGTAAAAAGGCATATCAAAAGGAACCTTTTTTTATTGTTCGAAAATCTGTCTTTACACAAAGAGGATGTATGTGTGTATTGTCGTCGTGTAAACGCCCGTTTGCATGTATACTCTGAATATTTTTTAACACTGTGTGCAAAATGTGTTAAAATATGTGCTGCTTGTGCAAATAGTATATAAGTGTGCTACATGTGTTCTAAACATAACCTCTACTTGAATTAACACTTGCTGAACGCACACATTTGGAACATTATCAGAACATTTATTTTTTCCGGCCATTTGAACACTTTCGACAACACAGACAAGAACACTTTACGCTAACGCGTTCTAGATCAATGTAAAATGCGTTGTTTCGGAAACAAACTAAGTGTTCTAGTTTAAACACTTCTTGTTTACTGTATAGCTTTAAGGAGTACGGAGAATGGAGCGTTGGGTGTATGGCTGACTGGAAGTTGTCAGTTACGTTCACCTACTTCGCTTTTTAGCACTGCTCTTGGGTAACCACTGCTGGTCACCCTCCGATGTGGGTCTTCTGTGACGTCACCAGTGTGTATGTCGTCCTGGTTGTTTATATTTAACTAATGTTTATACCCATAACTAGTGTATCAGCATACATCAACATTTTAGATAGGCTTGAAATTAGTGTTCTTTTGTCCCCTACTTCTGTGACACTTTTTCATGTACATTTAATCGGAAAATTTATATTTTTGTGTTACATTTGAAAAATCCAGCGAGTAAACAAAGCGACTTGATTCTTCTGCTCTTTTTTTTAAATCTACTCCTCGGTTGTTATCAATGGGTGAAACATTTACAAATCACTTATACAACACCTTGTCATTCAGCCGAAAGCAACATTAATGTAACACAAGCAAACATAGTCGGCGCAAGTGAAATTAGATGTGAAAAATATACAGGTATACGTCTTCCCAAGTTCGAGTTTACCATGTTGTGTCACAAAAAAGTGTATGACAGAGCCTTCCTATATTACGTTGTTAATTACAAAGATAATGAGACTTATTGTCGATCAGGGTTCCCACTTACTTCTCTTCACAAAATTCCCAACCTTTTCCCAACCCTATAGCTAATTTTCCCCATCGCAAACAAATAGCAAATTATGTTGTAATATGTTAGTACAAGCTTTCTCATATACACAAACTAAAATGAACTCATACTCACTTGAAGTTAATGCACAACAGAAGGGTTGTGAAGGGCGTTGGATTTTGTGCGTGTATACGCACACCAGTGATATTTTAGTTCTGATATTAATTATAGTTTTAGTTTTTATTAGTTCATTCTAGTTTTCAAGGAGGTCAACAATTTTTTTATTTCAGTTCTGTGTTTAAAATTATAGTTTTTATTTTATTTAGCTCTGGCCTTTTTACATAATATCAGTTCAATTTTAGTTTTAAATTTTTTTAAAGATCACAAACACCGTCTATTGCATATTTCAATGGAAATTATTTTTCAGTCGACAAAATACACTCAGTAAACGCAACTTGACTATCAATGGTCTAACAGTAACAGATAAGTGGCATGATTATCATATTCAGCAAGATCAAATCTGGGCCGGCTTGAGGGATTTGGGGTCCATGCTAAGGACAGGTATTGGTGACATTCGTCTTTTCCGTTTTGTTTTCTCAGACTGCTGGGCGAAGATAAATGCAGTCACAGAAGCTGCAGCGGTCAGAATAAATTGTTCGTGATCATCCATACTGTTACTATTGTCAGGTCCTAGAGCGAACACGTGATGATCATGTGATGATCTGGCAAGTAAAATGTAGCAGGTTTCTTGCACCCGTGTAAGGGCTCGGAAAATGTTTTCGCTCAATGTTTAGAGCACTGCTAGTGTAAATAGCCCTTTACGTACACCCAGGCACCCATCCAGCTGGTCCCTGAACTCTCCTGAACCTGAACTAGTCGGCATACTGTGGTTAGTTGCAGCATGCGCCCGACTGGTCGTTCGGTACTCAAGTTTGGGAAACATGAACTGAAGGGTGGGAAGGATGGCACCGCTTAGATCGGGTCGACCTACAGACAAGTGAGACGAACCCTCTGCACGAATGAAAAGGATTGAACGAAAATGCATTTGCTGTTATTTTTCTTTTTACTCGACTTTAGTTCTCGTTTTAGTTCTTTCACAGATCACAAATTTTTATTTTTATTTCGTTTTAGTTTCTCTGTTTGTATTAATTTCAGTTCTCGTTCTTGTAAAACGAAAAACATTTTCTCGGTCCACTCCCATTTCCATTTGTTAACAATCTCTTCTTCTCGGAATCACCACGATTATCAGTGACACGCACGACATTGTCGTCGAACAAACCCGACACAAAGAGAGAATCGCTGCTTGGAACAGAGCGGGTTGAAATGGCGGTATAGTTTCACAACCGCATTCAGAATTGATTGCGCACGTAAAAGTTATGCCAGCCACACGTGTAGCTGAGACAAAGCAGTATTGCGGGCGGCATTTAAACTGAACGCGTTACATGAATGCGGCGGAAAAACACGGATCGGGCTTTGGATTAGTCGGAGACTCGGATTTTGGTTTTTCTCGGAACAATTTTTTTTATCCTCGAAGCGCCGATTGCAGTTCTCGGAAATCCGCGGATAGTTCTCCAGCCTGATTTTACTTTGACCAAATCTTTATTTTCCCAACCCCATTTCATTTTCCCCAACCTGGAAAGGGCCCCTTCAGTTTTCCCAACTTTTCCCAACCCGTACGAACCCTGTCGATTTTTGCAGGGTCGCAGTAGCACTATACGACTGTTATGCAAAGCAAAAACTTTTGTGTTCTGCGCGGCAGTCCTTCTACCGACATATACACGAGTCTCGGGCAATATTTAATGCACTTTACTTCTGTTAGGTGCGGACAGTCCTACACCTCAAAGCCTTTTGCACACAAAAAGATGCGGGCTTTTTCCAGTACCTGATCTGTCCAATAGCCCCAAACTTCAGAACTGCAAAACAAGACTGGAGGAACTGTATCATACTGAACAAAAGAGAAAGCGGGATGGAGAGAAGGTAGCCTTCTTGCTGCTTGACCTGTGACATGTTGCTGGTGTTACTACCAACAGACTGAATCAATGGCGTGGTTTGAGAAACTTTTGTCGCGCCACGATTTCAGTACACGAAGTGTGACCCACTTGTCTCAATGTAGGACAGGCCACAAAGTTGAATTACATCGCTACTGAAATACAAATTTTCCGGCGTTTGCTATTTCATAAAGAGCGTTTACTTAGAAAAGTATTACAGAAAATGGTCCACAAACTATTTGTTAAGTGTAAGTGAAAGAAGACCCACTAAAGTATCTCTCATCGAAATATTTAAGATTATATTTGAAATGTAGTTTCGGCCCACCACTTTTGACGTAGTTAATTCAGTAATAACAGGCTCGGGGGAGTGGGGAGGGACACGGGCGGAGGGACATGCATGTACCGATACACTTGCAGCAAAATTAATTATGAAGATGAAGACGGAGCCTTTGGCTGGTATTGCGGGTGACTCATGTTTACCTCATGAACCATTTTCAAAAAGTCACTTAAGCAGAAGAGAACATTTCTGTTTTTTAACAAAAAATCTGTTTGATCACAGTAATCTCCGATAAGTTTGCCCAGCGAGTGTTCACATGTTCTCACCAGTCGTAAATTAATACCTGCATTGAAATGTTTGAAGCACGTGTTTTGTGCTCAAGACATGCCACTATTTATACCTATATAAATGTTCATTATTCACTGTCTAGAGCTTTTTATTGCTGGCTTACATCAATCTATGTTTCTTCCCTATTGCAGAATACCTTCTTTTTAACATGTTTTCATTTGATTTTCTGAGACAGCTTTGCTAATGGGCCCATTCAAAGAGCAACAGCTAGAACGATGAAAGCTTGTCTGCGTAAAAAAAAGCATTAAAAATTAGAATTTACAACACATAAAACATTAACGTCTGCGTGCATATGCCCAATAGCATCTGGGTGAAGAACAGTCTGGGTTCCGTGCTGGGTATTCAACGCTAGATAATTTATTCTCTCTCCATTGCATTATTGACTTTTATCTAAGCAAAAGGAAAAGAATTTACTGCGCCTTTATTGATTATGAAAAGGCCTTCGATAAGATTGATAGAATATTCCTGTGGGAGAAGTTACTAAACCATGGAATCGGAGGTAAAATATTATCAGTAATACAGGATATATACAGCAAAGCCAAATCTTGTGTTAGAATAAACGGCATAGAGTCAGAATACTTTATTAACAACTGGGGAGTTAGACAAGGAGAGAATTTATCTCCCTTACTGTTTGCAGTTTATTTAAATGACCTGAAATTACATTTAGATAAAGATAATGTAATGGGCCTCACGAAAATCGCAGAAGAGGCAGCCGTTCCTGAACTCCCCCCTGATGAACTCGACGCTTTATTTAAAATGTTTTTATTGCTATATGCTGATGACACGGTAATTTGTACCGAATCACCTGGGGATCTTCAGGTAGCCTTAAATAGTATGAAACTATACTGTGATAAGTGGAATTTAACGGTTTACGCAAAGAAAACAAAAATTATCATTTTTTCAAGAGGGAAAATTTAAAAAGCACAAGTGTTCTACTATAATAGCAACAAACTTGATGTAGTTTATGACTTTTGTTACCTAGGACTAAGGTTAAATTATAACAACAAATTTAATGTAGCACAAAAAGACTTGTATGATAGAGCCTCCATTATTTATTTTGCTGCGATAAATTTAAGGATGACCGAAACAAATGGCTACCTTACTACTACAGAAACCGCCCTAATACCTATAAATTTCAGTGCCTATTCTCAACAGGGAGCAAACGATTGCTTACAAAGCTGTCATGTTTTATTAAAATCTTACTTAAAGACCCTTGTGTACATGGATAATTGTATGTTTGTAGCAAGCTCTTGGGAGCCTCTTAAGATACGTTGTTAATTCGTTTGCTTATCAAAGTGAATTTTTGCTCACCTATTTATTGATTTGTTGTACTGTTGCTTATGTTTTGTCTTCATACCCCACTGAGGGTGAAGGAAGAAAATAAAATTCTGAATTCTGAATCTCTGTCTCTGGCTCTATCTCTCCCTCTCTCCCCATTTACGATAAATGACTGTTACCATCAAGAATAGAATGCAATGATTCCATTAACGACAGTGATCGCTTCCACCAAGTGTGAAGTCTCTCCCTCTTTTTCTCTCTCTCTCTCTCTCACTCGAACGAATGAACAAACGGAGGCGGGGGAGAGAGAGAGAGACTGGAGAGAGAGAAAGAGAGAAGACAATGGTCTCTGCATTTTTAAATTTCTAAGAATATCGACTTCCCTCCCCCTCCACCCACCAACCCACGGTTTCTCCCACACAAACCCACTCAGAAAAAGAAAAAAATGCAGAAGAGATAAGAGAAAAAAAACCGACAATTCTCTGTACATTTAATCATTATTAGCCAGCCATGCACAACACTTGCATTTGGTCTTACTTGTTAGCACGAAATCAAACTAATGAAACATTAACTAAAATAATGTCAAATATTATTTGAAATAATATGAACCGAATATAAAAACTTTCGAATTATTTACCAGATGATCCAAAGGTTGAACTGTAGACTTGTCACTTCAGTTAAACTGTTCTGGATTACAATTACATATGCTGAAGAATCTTAATAGTTCAAATTAATTTATCTTCAAATTCTTCTGTCTTTCTCAGTCTCTCTCAAACTGCATACGTGGAGTCACATGTACCAGAGATATATATCTCTGCATGTACATGTATACATTTGCTCCGAGTTCTAACGACCGGAAGTTAAAAACTAAACCGTTCGGGCATGAGGTATTTCAAAGAACCACCAATCGCTATCGTCAGTACAGGTTATCCAATCGCCGTGAGGTTCTGTCCTGTGCATGAAGCACGCTATTCGGCATGTAATGCTGATATATGCGACGGCAAAAAAGAAAAAATTGTTTTCGACTGCAGTTTCTTTGACAGCGAAAGATTTGTTATAAGTGTACAGTTTTCTTGGTGTTTTGTTGTTTCAATTGTTATTTGTGTTGCCGAGTTTCGTGCCGTTTCTTGAGGTTGCGTCTAAATAAGTAAATTGCCAGTATTGAAATATGATCATGGACCTACCAGATCGACGAGTTTCACTTCCAGTGACAGTTCTCGAACTTCTTTTAGTCAAGTACCAGTAACTTAGTAAGTGAAATTTGCAACGTTAAAAAGAAATAGTTTTTCTGGCTTTTTGCTTTGTTACTGACAACGATCAAGTTTTTGTCCTTTTCTTAATTTTTTTTTACCACTCCGCCAATCCCACACAACAAGCATCACTTTTTGTTCGAGAGATTGGTATTTAGTCCACCGCATCTCGTATCTGACAGCTTGTGCATGCCTTAATAATTTAAATATTGGTATTAATTAAATATATAGAAAAAAACATCTAGGAACATATGATAATACTGAAGACCTTGCACTTGTTGCATGCAGTCATATTTGTGTATTTCAGAATTAGATTTAATGAAAACCAAGGTATTCCTGAAAATCCACATGCATAATATTTAAACAGAGTAACACTGTGACCATCAGTGGGATACCATCAACACCTCCAGAGTTAAGGACAACCAGTTTCTTGCAGGCAGATCATGATTACCTGCGTGTTGCAGGTATGAGTCTTCACATGTAGTACAAAAACCATAAATGGTGTTATGCCAGGAAGTGCCAAGAAATGTTATAGTGTCCTAACCTACTTTGTTGGTATCTCTACTTCTGTAATTTTGAGAATTTGTGTGTAATAAATTTTTGATTAAGAAAAGCAAATGTAAAAATAGGTATTAAGAAAGAATACAGATTTGAGCTTCATGGTGGAGTAACAGTGGTTGGTCAGCCTCTTCTGAGCAGTTGAAGAGTTCTACACTAGTACTTGTAGTAGTGTCTTCACAGGATAGTTATTATGGATAGCTTACTAGTAAATAATATTTCCTCTATAGCACAATTCCACCCTGAAGGGCTCAATGCTAATTACACAATTTAACAGTAAGAAATAAAAAAGAAAAACTAGGAACCAGAATAATCAAATACAACTTACACCCACACAACATGCAAAGTACACAGAGAGGCACCACTAGCCTCTCTCTCTCTCTCTCTCTCTCTCTCTCTCTCTCTCTCTCTCTCTCTCAGCCATGGTTTCAGCCATGATTGAGCATTACCAAGTAGCTCAGTAAAATTACAAATCAATGGACTATGGAGATTATTGAAATGCAAGATGGAAGAGATAAGGTCTTAAGCTGTGCTCTAAATAAAGCAAGTAAAGAAACATTGCTAATAATTATTCCTAATTTTAGCTGGCACTGAGTTACATTTAAGAGAGCAATACTGAAATAGTAGAAGTTTTTTGTGAAGTATGCTGACCAAAAGCCTTAAGTTTGGTTTTTGGTCCTTTGAGAATTTTTACAGGACCTAGTGGTCTAGCAAGATGTTAGGAAATTGTCCATACCAGGGACAAAGCAAATGGAGATTTGTAGAAAATGGTATTAAATCTGTTTCTTCCTTGCAACAGTTAGAGGTGATGTCCAACCTGGCAGATTAAGTGCTGTCACTGTCACTTTCTGTGTGCACACCTTGGATGGTGTTGTAGACAGACTGTACCCAAAGTACACCATTCTCCCACCCTGTCCATCTTTTAAAAAATTGCACCTAAAAAAATAACCCTAGAACTCACACAATAAGATTTCATAATTTGTATATACATTCAGAAAATTGTAGATTGTCTCCAGTCAGCCTTTGATAACTCGATCCACTTGACTTCATCCATATCATGAGGCACAAGGAAGACTGCCTCCTTGTCACTGAAGAATATTCAAATGCTTATGTACATCCTGAAGTCAAAAAGTCATTAGTATACATTTCAAGTGCCTAACAATGGACCCTGTTTTCATTGTGGTTCTGAACGGTGCTGCATACTGGATGCAGCTTATTGTTGGTGCCAGTTGCTGTGCACACAATCAGATGTCCAAACAAGTCAGTTTTCAGTTTTAATTTGTGATGTTGAATGAATGAAGTTCATGTAATCAACAGCTGCTAATACCGTTATGTTTTCTTTGTTAGGTCGCCCATTCATTGAGTGCGTGACTAAGTGCTTGCCTGCTGTGAAGCTTGTAGCAATGCATGAGGATGCTCTTTCTTCTGAGAACCTGATTGGGACTGGAGACAAGGGTTCCTGACGAAGCCGGAGAAGCACATGCTGAGCTTCGCCAAGACTGAGGCTAGCCAAAGCGAGCTGTATAAGACCCTATTCAAGCATGAGGAAACTTTCTTGGCCAGGGTCTTTGAGTCTGGCTGCTTGCTAGGCGCACATTTTTTAAACCTCATAATATCATATGCAGTGAGTCTCTACTGTGTGTCTTGTTATTTCTGATTTAAAAAATTAACATTGGTCTCTCTTAATCAGAATTAACCTGAACCCAAGGCTGTGACACACACAGTCATACTTCGTTGTGTGCCATCTTGTCATTTTGTTCTGTACTTTGTTGAATGAAAATTCTGAAATATAGGTGACTTGATCATGAAACTTGCAAGTAGCTGGGCAGGGCAGGCATTTTGATGTAGGCAATCCTAGAATGATGTGTAAGATACAGTGTACGTCTTATACAGTTCCTCAAAATATGTGCAGTTTCCACTTCTGATGATGAATTCAAGAGGGTTTTGGGAGAGTCGCTTCCAGGCTTGTCAGCCTTCCTCAGGTACAATGTCTTCAGTGACGAAGATCTGTGCACTCAAGGAGTCAAGAGGAAAAAAGAGAGTACTGGTGAGTGTCTATGCCATTAGATTTGTCTTCACTGCTTTGCTGTTGTTCTACGAAAGCCGTATTTTTGTAGACCCAGCAGGTAGAGTTGACACCAAAATGATTTAAATTCCCTTGTCAGAAGAATATAAACACATTGCAGATTACCGTTTAGAAGTATGCATGTCATTGGTGTCGGTATGGTGCATATATAGCAAACCCGGTTATTTTTTTATCCAGCTGCACGAGAATGCTCTGCCCTTCAGTTCAAGAGAGCTGTTGATGGCCTGAAGAAGGGTCTGGGGGTGTTGAAAATGGATGTTGAGTCACGTGCAGAGTGCTGTGTGGTTGGAGTCGTTATCCATTTGCTGAGAAAGAACAAACCAAGTGATAGGTTTGTGAAATTTTTCTTGACTTTTCCACCATTGTACGCTACTTGTTTCCTACATTTCTCAACTGCCATAAGCTATGTTTTGTACACAGTTGACGAGTTAGTTTTGTCATGGAGTCCAGCCTTATGAAGAGCTAGAAGTGATAATTTTGTAACTTTTGTACAGCTTTTTTCTTTTTTTTTAATAAATATTTCTGGCTTGAGTGTTCAGGCTGTATTTACAGAGCTGCCAACTATTATGGAATTTCCGTAATCTGCTACGGAAATCAATCTCTTGTTACGGACCTACGGAAATGCCTGATTTTGCTATGCAAAATCCGATTCTGACTGTTTAAAAAAAAGCATCCTTTTTTCCCGGCGAGACAACCTGATCATATGAATTAGTCATGCGGGAAGCTGGTGTAGACAATGTTTCTCTTGACCAGTCAGCCCTCCGGTTACACATGTTAACAACCAATCGGGTATCCGTTTCGGTAAGCCGATCGCCTTTCAGCCAGTAGCAGTGTTTTGAACTAGTTTTGAAAACTCTTAAAATGGCGAAGAGGCTGGCTGATGAAGCCAAGGCAGATGTTAACGAAAAATTGCGTGTCGGTTGTCAGGTTTATAGAGAAGATTACACGAACCGGTAACTGTGTATCAAGGCGTCTTTAAAAGCAGGATTCGTGCGTTGCGAACTGTGCTTGTCCGAGTTTAGTATTCGCCATAGAGTAGGTACGTGACAATCTAGGTCAGAGAGGAAGGGGGGGGGCAGCGTGCGAAACTCGTGAGAATTTGAAGCCAAGTTTTTTGCAAGTGGTGTACGGTACCAAAAGTTTTAATTATGCGTGAAATATTTACTTTTAAAAAATCCTCCAAACCATGATAGTCAATAATTGTTCTTATCGCTAGAACATCTCTTTCCAGTGACGCTTGGAGCAGGCCAGAAAAGACGCTTCCAAAAACAACCTTCCGATACAGAAGCTAAGTAACCCGTAGCATAAACTATTGAATAAATCGACTCATTAAGCATTTTTGATTGCATATTCTTAATTTTATGAGGTTTCAATCCCTGCCTTTTTTTAAATTCAGTTTTTCTCAAGAGTCCCGTCTGCTTAGAAAAAATGGTTTCGTGTTAAGCAAGTCCCAGCGTGTCTAATCGAAAAAAGACCTAGTCTAAAATCTGACTGCCGTAAGCTTGTTATTTCTTTCCTTTGGTAGAAGAATCATTTTCAGTTTCGTATCAGTAAAATCAAGTAATAGTACTATGATTGTATTGCTGAGAGTTTAAGCTTTCCATTGATATCTTATTTTTAAATATTTGTGAAGGCCTGTAGAAGTTTTGAGCGTTTAACGCTCACAAACTCAGTTTGCTGGCACAATTTCCCTTTAGATCCTCATGAAAAAAACGTTGCAAAATTAAATCAAAGAAAAATTCAAAACTCCGTTAATTTTTGGCCTATTTTAATAAAGTTTATATCATTTTGTTTGTATTTTTAAGCTCTTTATATTAATATACATCACTTTTGAACAAAAAATTGTTGAATTTTTTTTGTCACGTACCTACATGAAGGCATGATGTTGAGCGCCACTGTGAGGCCTTTATTGGAGTATTGCAGCAATTGCATGTAAGATGTGGAAGTTGCGACTGGTTGTTACTGAAGTTCTGTTCCAAATTACTGAAATTCTGTTTTTGTGTTACTGATCTTAAGTTTTAAGGTTGGCAGCTCTGTATTTATTACCTTCAAATAAGCCAGGTTCATGTGAGTGTTCAGGCTGTAATTATTCCCTTCAAGTAAGTCAGGTTCATGTGAGTGCTCACGCTGTAGTTATTACCTTCAAATAAGCCAGGTTCATGTGAGTGTTCAGGCTGTAATTATTCCCTTCAAGTAAGTCAGGTTCATGTGAGTGTTCAGGCTGTAATTATTCCCTTCAAATAAGTCAGGTTCATGTGAGTGTTCAGGCTGTAGTTATTCCCTTCAAGTAAGTCAGGTTCATGTGAGTGTTCAGGCTGTAGTTATTACCTTCAAATAAGTCAGGTTCATGTGAGAAGTGAATACTGTGCAGGAAATGGCAGTTGACATGTCTGACCTACACAGAGTGAACAGTTGATGGCTAAAGCAGTTCACGTGGCATAATGTTGCCCTTATTAGATATTTGGGACAATCCAACAAGTGGGTACAACTTTTTATGGGCTGTTAAGATTTGTCTGGAGCTAGTCCACTGAGTCGGTAAGAAAAGAACAGTTAGGGCAGCCCTGGATCTGCATGATGTGCCATGTGTTGTGCAGGTTCGTCTGGGGGTTCAGCAAGCACACTAGGGACTGGCAGCCAGTAGAAACAGCACTGCAGGAGTTTCGTGCACGTGGAGATGCTCCTCCTGTGCGCGTGCAGCTGTTGGATGTGACAGAAGCGCCTGGGCTGCAGCAACAGCTGGATGCGTTGGGGACAGTCAGCCACAGCTCCTCCAACATTCCTAGGACTCGTGGCAAAACTAGTCTTGCTGATGCTAAGCTCTACTCTCATCCCCACGTTTTTGTCACCTGTAGCAAGTTGACCCCTGGACAATATCCCAGGTCTTTTTGGTTGTGCCTCTGCCATTTTCTTTTGAATGGTCATCTAGGTGAGCTTGCCAGGCTTGTAACTAGTCAGATGGCAGCAAGTACTTTTCAGTCTCAACAGGTGCAATTTTCTGAATTTCAGGACTCTCATGATCCAAGTTGCTGCACTGGATTAACACTGGAACTTGATGACATTCTACCAACCTCTCAGAACCCCAGTTCATCAAGGCACCCAACACTGGGGAGAAGACAGGACACCAAAAGAAGGATTGCAGCACAACATCTGCAGAAAGTCTGTGGAATGCATGCTGAGCCTGTTCATAACATGTCTTCCCCTCAGTTGTCTATCTTTGAGTTATTACGTACTTCTTTGCTAGAGCATGGGCAGCTTCACTGGATTTTGGATGCTGATTGAGATGTATTTGTGTTGAATAATTATTCTTCTGAAACGGGCTTATTTCCTCTGATTTTGTTGTGACTGAGGTGCTTGGAGGTGGTGAGATGAAGTGTTTCTGTGATGGTTTTGAGATTGCTCAAGTCAGTGATGATATTCAGAGTTATTGTTTGCATTGCAGGTTTCTTGAGCAGGACGTCCTCCCATTGATGGCATTTGTAAAGAGACCAGACTTTGTTGCCTGATGGAAAGGAAACTGAGTGCAGCGTGGATTAGCCACAATGTTGCGTGTGTCTGTGTCCGGCAACGTGTTGAAGTATTGTGTGCGTGGCAGCGATGACTGTTGCTTTTGTCCATTTGTCTAAATATATGTGGTTTGTGCGTTGGTTTTCTGGAAAGTGTAGCATCAACGAAGGATGCAAGCGTAAGTTTCAGGGATTGAGATTTTCCAAGAGCCTGTATCCACACTTGAACATCTTTGGGGCTAATGAGGAGGTTTGGCTTCAGGAGGTTCCAGTCTCTACAGATGACCAGGAGGACATAGACTTGCCAGACATCAACACAGAAGACCAGGGGCAGGTGGGCTGTCTTCAGCACCTGTCACTGTGCCATTATAGTGTGAAATATTTTATCGTATCTTTCTTCTGTTTATGTTTATAACTGCATGTGTAGGTAAGCCTTCAAACCTTTGAGAGACTCATTTCTACACATGAATTATGTGATGAAAGGCTGACAACAGTGGAACTGAAATTCAACACACTTTTGCTTTCTTTGCTTTTCTACTGCTGTGCCTCTTAATCATTTGCCAGGAGAAGAACATTATGTTGATCCATTTAAACCAAACTTGACAATATCTTGTGGTACACACTATTCATCACTGTAGATTGATGTTTTTGGCAGGCACCAACTGATCATGACCTTGAAAGCTACTTCAATCAGGAAACAGGGCTGTGGAATTTTGGTGGGTTAAGCCAGCACAGACCAATGGAACAAGATGATCCAAAGTTGATAAGGTGATTTTTTTTTCTACTATAAATTGTATTTTGGATTTCATGTAGAAGTCTTTCTATGAATTTATAAACTTTAAAGCAAATTGGCTAGCAGCTTACACTTTTGGTCTCCTGCTTTTGTATTTATGCAGGGATGAGGGTGGGGGGTCTTTATCTGTTATCAACATTCGGATATGGTTTGCTTTGCAGGCAGTATGACGCTTGTCGCTTATTTCTAAGGAGCCATCATTGTGTACTATTGGTGTCTCATAGTATCAAAAAAAAGGGTTTTCTCAAATGAGTGCTGCAAAGGGTTGCTGATGTTTATGTTGATGATGCTGCAAAGTCCAACTGATTTGTTTATTAGCAGCAGTCATGTAGTTGGGACATCTCTTTTATTTTCTTATGCATCCTCAGCAGTCTTTTTTACGCATGCTTTGCCCATACTGATATCTGGATTTGTTTTATTTTTATTTTATTTTTAAGTCTGGATACAAACCAGTAGATGTAGCTGATGGAACCAATTTGGTGCTTGAACACCAAACAATACTGTACGTGCTGATGGTATGTGGACAGTTTGGACTGCTGCTTTGGCATTGGGGGGGTGGGGTGGTTAGGGGAGGGTATAAAGTTCAATATCTTAGTATTTTTAATACATACCCTTTTCCCTTGAGATCAGTCCATTGGTGTTGTTCACGTTTGCCGAGAGTTGCATGTATGTAGGATTTCATGTATGAATTGATAAACTTTAAAGCAAATTGGCTAGCAGCTTATATCTTGGAAACAAACTCTGACCTATTCTTGATGAAGCCGACTGATTGTGTTGGTAAATTTATTAAACTCTCCACTTTCAGGATTACCTAAGAACAAGATTTTGTGAAAATGTATCTACATTTTTGACCGGTCAAACAAGAATGCAAGGTCACGCATGCTGTCGATGGGAAACGCTATGGATGCTGATGGCTTCCTGACAGGACATGTTCTTTGTGCACCTGCTCCAGACATTTGTGGCTGTGGGGTCAGTAGGCTTCTGCTGGACATTGTATGATACCTATAATCTGCTGTTCTACTCTTTTTGTCTCCTGCTTTTGTATTTATGCAGGGTTGAGGGTGGGGGGGTCTTTATCTGTTATCATCAACATTTGTTTGGATATGGTTTGCTTTGCAGGCAGCATGAGGCTTGTCGCTTATTTCTAAGGAGCCATCATTGTGTACTATTGGTGTCTCATAGTATCAAAAAAAAAGGGTTTTCTCAAATGAGTGCTGCAAAAGGTTGCTGATTGTTTATTTATGTTGATGATGCTGCAAAGTCCAACTGAGTTGTTTATTAGCAGCAGTCATGTAGTTGGGACATCTCTTTTATTTTCTTATGCATCCTCAGCAGTCTTTTTTACGCATGCTTTGCCCATACTGATATCTGGATTTGTTTTATTTTTATTTTATTTTTAAGTCTGGATACAAACCAGTAGATGTAGCTAATGGAACCAATTTGGTGCTTGAACACCAAACAATACTGTACGTGCTGATGGTATGTGGACAGTTTGGACTGCTGCTTTGGCATTTGGGGGGGTGGGGGGGAGGGGAGGGTATAAAGTTCTATATCTTAGTATTTTTAATACATACCCTTTTCCCTTGAGATCAGTCCATTGGTGTTGTTCATTGTTGCCGAGTGTTGCATGCTTTATGATTGTATTGACTTGTGTGGATGTTGTGGCTTTCCAGGTGTGCGTTTTTATTTTTATTTTAAGTGGGCGGGTGGAGTGGGGAAGTGTTCTTCAATGTTTTTGGTAGTCTGTTGGCATGCACTTTGAAGTTTTTTCCTTTGGCATTTTTGCAATCCAAGCTTGTGTTTGACCTGATCGTTAAGTATTTTGAATGTCGCCAAGTTGGGCATGTCACTGTATTCTTATTTTGTTTCATTTTTATGTATTAACAATTTGTTTGTCCTTTTATTATGTTTAAGTAAAATTGCTGAGACAACAAATGAGAGAGAGAGAGAGACTTGTTGCCATGTATGTGAGATTGACATAGCTGCAACTTTATAATTACTTTTGGTATACATGAAAGGAACATAACATTCACTCTGACAAATAGTTATCTTGTGACAGCCATGCTTGTTCATATGACATTGGTTCTGTGATTCTATTTATTATGTAACAGTGCGTGCCTTTTTGGCTGTAATAAGACTTTAATCTTGCATACTTGATGGCTGCTTATTACTCTAACAATGTATGCATGTTGGCTATAATAAGACCTTGTGTAATCTTTAATTATTTGTTACTCAAACTCTGTGCAGTAAATGGAGTAATTTACATTGCATTTTGATCTAGTGCACTTTACTTGGAGTGAAAGCTAGTTCTAATTATTAGGAGGAGTAAGAGGATTATTACATGACATATTTATTTTGGTTTAAGAAATTAATATGATGTACAATAAAAAGCTCACCCACCTACAGTATATGCATGCATACCTGCATGTTGTCATAATCCTTTGTACTGCTTTTCCTAACTTTTATTAATGTGATTTTGTGTCACGTGTTTGTTACAGATGTTACTGTCAAGAAATATGGATTTTATGTTCATGGCAAGTTTTGCTCTGCGTTTCTGGTGCATTTAGGTTTCTTCTGTGGTTATGAATCATTCCAGGGTGCAGTTAAGTGTGATGTGGCTGTCCGCATTTGCTGAGGGAGAAGATGCAGAGTGCAGTACAACCCAGAGGGAGACAGGATATTTTTCTGGACCAAGGAGACGTGCATCGCTGATGTGGTTGGGTATTTGTTCCTTGATAAAATGCATAGAATTAAAAGTTCTATTTAGCATTTTGTGCTGACATGAGTGATATGTACAGACATAGCTTTTCTACAGCTGCATCATTCGTGTCAGTACCTACATTTATCAAGTGGTTTTTCAGTTGAGGGGTGGGGACTGCCTATAAGTTTCATTTCAGACAGGATGTGGACCCATGGTGTAAGCATTGTCCCAAGATTTTGGCTGGCGATGGAACTCACGTTGGTGTAAGCCTCGGGCAGTTGTCCATCACTCCTATTGAACGACCAGAGGATGTCCGAGAAGTCCCAACTTGTCATCGTCGGTATGATCGGGTATTTTTGTTCCAAAGAGATGACATTAGTCCTCAACAACTTCGTCAGGCACGTGAGCACCTAAAGAAAATCTGCCGTGCTGTGCTAGGGGAAACTGATGCCTGAATTGATGATCCAGCAGCTGATGCACAGCTTCACGATAGTTGTCCTCAGGAGGCTGCAGCGATGGTTGAAGCTGTCGTGACCAAGGATTTCAACCAAGACCTCCTTGCTGCAGCGGCAGATGTCAACACCCAGTTTTGTTCACTAGCAGTTTTTTCCAGTTACACTGATCAAAAGATGTAATGTAATTTACACAATGAAATGAAGCAGATATCTTTTTGAGAACAGATTTTTTAAAACAAGTTTACCGTGCCTTAAACTTACAGGTTATGTTATTCCGGCATCCAAAAAAGAACGAGTAAAAAAAATTTAATTGATACCAAAGTCCATTTTCTCCTCAGTGTTGCAAGTGCACATTAAAACAGTGTTTTAGAGCATTTTAAAATATTAAAATGAAAAGAACTTTTGCCTGCTGCTTGTGGAATATTCAATGACACTGTCTTTTGAACATGTTGTAAATATAAACATAAAATCTTTCCATGTAAAAATACTTTTTGTGTATGTGGGAAGTGGAACCTTTGTCATGATTAAAATATGCAATTTGTAAATGTGATTGCTCCTTACAGAAATTAACAAAAAAAGAGCACTTTTATTTGTTGAAATCAGGCACGATGTGCCAAACACTTTCACTAGGCAGAGAGACTAGCGATGTAGTCGAGCATGACTGACTGACAAGCTGAATGACATGCATATGGTGCACCCTGGCGTTGCTGCTTCCCGCGTACATGAGAAGTGTTCACCATCCTTTCTCCATATAACTTATCACCTGGCTTATTTACTTTTACTAGTTTAGAATCTGGCACTATACCAAAGTCTCTCCTGCTACCCCCCCTCCCGCTCCCACTACCTCAAGAATAATCTCTGTGGCTATGTGATAGTGAGTTATATGGAGAAAAGATGCTGAACACTGCTCGTGAAGGGGTGAGGTGGCAAGGGCAGGGTGGAGCACATGCAGGTCATTTGGCTTGTCGGTCAGTCATGTTTGACTGTGTAACTGGTCTTTCTGGCTTGCAAAGGTGTTAGCACACAGTGCCCAGTTCTAACCTAAAAAAAAAAACACATTTTGTAACTCTGCCATGGACAGTCCCAAGCCTGTCTGAGAAAAGAGGAGGGTTTTTGCTGCATGGTTGGCAGTCTTACAGGTTTTTTTTAATCTGCCATGCCAGTTGTTCTTTCTATCCATCTTGATTCTCTCTGTGAATGCGAGTGTGGGTATAAGAGAGGATGATGTTTAATGTGTGTGGCAAATACATTTCAGTTGTATGTATTGTAATCATTTTGGTGTCTAATCTGGTTTTGAGCAGTTGACTGTGTTCGCTTGAACGAAGTTTGTCATCATTAATTTTTTATATTGGTTTTATTGAT
>SMGT01013154.1:38757-61589 GCA_004794575.1 Lanistes nyassanus | reverse complement strand
CTCTTGGCAGCGCCCACTACGTCACGTGATCTACCCCCCTCGTGTGTCCCCTCCCCCCCCCCCAACTTTCGCTGGTGTCGGCATGCTTCTGTCTTCACTCATGGGTTGCTGACGCATCCCCGGCATCTGAATGAAGTAGCCTGAGTTAGCTCCCCTTCCAACTTCGTCCCATCCTTACCTCACTGACAGAATCCTATCAACATCCGGTGAGAACGTCTACCAGAACTCGTCCAACTCGCTGCGATCAACATTTAGAACCCCTTCAGCAATTGTTTCAAGTAACAATGGTGAAACTTGGTCCCTCGACGCTCGTGCACTTAAACACACACACACCAGCCCCTGTCTTGCGGTAACTCATCTCAGCCTCCGTGTCAGTCCAAACCAGGCGACACTACAACGCATCAACTGCCGGCAGGTGCTAACTGTAGTGCCTGAATAACTACCGACTGTTGCCGGTACAGCTGTGCGTGGCTGGCAACATTCTGTCATTATTTAACCTCAGGACATCCTGGCCGAGGTCGCCGCAAACTTGTTGAAGTTTGAACTCTACAGGGCAAATGCATTTTTCCCCTTTGTGAGAATCGTACTCAACTTTATGTTCTTGTCTAAGCCAAACAGCAATTCATGAATCAACTGTTGCAAATAGTTAAACATTCAGTGCAGGCTTTACCCACCCCAGCTCACATTTTGTTACAGAGTTCGTATGGCAGCGCAACCGTGTGTGACAGAGGTCGTGTTCCTGACATCAGGGTGCCTGAGGTATAACAATTTAGGACAGAGAGTTTACAAAGAAAGGTAAAAGCTGATCAGGATTCTCAGGCAAGGTAACTTCGCTTTCCTTGTCACACACTGCTATCGCAAACGTCATCTGTCACATGTCACCCCTAGGCTATCACCTGTCACTCTTAGCTTAGCCTTTTAGCTCCTCCCTTTGTAAGCTAGTAGGGGGAAGATATGTCATCACCAGGCTGACTGCTCCACCCACAATCGACACCTGGGTGTACGGGCATTGGCCAGGTTAATCATTCTGCTCCCCCTAGTCTGGCTAGAACCAGTTTACTTGAGGGTAGTGCGTCAGAACGCTTACTACATAAGGAGGTAAAAACGTTAGAAGGACACAGAGCGAGACACACAGAGCGTGACACGCAGAGCGATCGGGACACAGGATAGGAGAGCGATCGGGATCGACATCGACACAGGGACACATCGGAGGACACACGAGCCTCTAACCCTTGCCAATCTTAGCCAAAGACGTGGAAAGAGCTTCAGTAGCAGATCTCGCGAATACATTGGAGTGTATTGCGCCAACTACGAGACAAAGTAGTGAGTGACTGTTGACTGTGCCTTATAGGTAAGACTGCTCTTGTCCAAATACTTATCTTAGAGTCTGGGACTCGAGTTGATGTAAGATAGGTGATTTTATCCTGCCGGAGTCAGGTGACGTCATTAGCTAGTGGCCGGGCGGGTATGCCAAAAGAGGGTTTAGAGAGGTAATGCTGGTCGTACAGTGTCATAGCTTCTGTGTCGGTCGATGAATAGCTTTAGAGCCGCGTATTGCAGTTAAGCAGTTTCGGTAGTGATCAGAGTTGGTGCTCTTGTGTCGGTCACTTCTCGTTTCTGTGTTCCGCGGAAAAGTAGTGTTTCAATAGTGACAAGAGTAGGTGCTCTTTTGGTGGTCACTTATTGATTCAGTTTGATAGCTTTGTTATTGTGTATCGCAGAAGTTGTTGTTGCCGTGGTGACAAGAGTAGGAGCTCTATTGTCGTCACTTACTGTACGTGTGTATTGAGCGGGATCATAGGCGTGTGCAGTTTGATTTCCCCTCTAGCATTGATTTGTTTATCTTCTTTGTCTGATAACACCTGGTATGACGTAATCAGGCAGCGTCTTACCCTAGACACGAGCACGGTGATTCTCTGTAAATAATTTGTAGATATATTTGATGTTGTCGAGCCAGTTAGTGTTTGAAATATATGTCGAATAACAGTTCGCTGCAGTTGTGTGTTTTACGAGGGTGGGGGCTCTTGAGCTAGAAGTGTTTTGGCTGTGAGAGACTGAGCGAACGTTTCAGTGTATGAGAATCTTCTCCCTCGGTAGATTTCTCTGGTTATTCACATTATTTCATAGCGTCGTCATCCTTTGGTGTAGAAACCATTGACCTGAATCAGTAAAGGTTTTGGTGACGATTGCTCAATTAAATCTACATTTTACGAGATCACCATAAAAGTTTGTCCAGCAATTCTGGAGAAGTCGAGTCCAATAAGATAAGGTACCGCCCGCTCGTCACATCATCCATGTGCGTTGATTTATTCTTCGGGCACAATTACTCGCTCAAATAACGCACAAACTTTCTCTTCTTTTACTTGTAATGATAAGTCAGTCGTAAACCACATTATATTTTATTTATTATGACACTTCTAGAAGCAACTGAATGCAAATGAGCATGTTTAAAGAACAGAACAGTCCGCATATACACTGCTGGATTTTCTGAATTTTCGCGGAAGATACGCGCGTATTCTCTTTCTCAAAGCCCACAGTTTCGCCCAACAATAAACATGATGAAGGCTGTTAAATTTGAAACACTTCAGAAGAATAACATTTCAACACAAACACTTTTCTGAGTCCAACACGATCCACAACACTGTCCGCTTTTGTCTCTCCGTTGTTTGAGATTTAAAAAAAATTCTCAGTGAATCTGTTTCGTAGCT
Source organism: Lanistes nyassanus (assembly GCA_004794575.1). NCBI lineage: Eukaryota > Metazoa > Mollusca > Gastropoda > Architaenioglossa > Ampullariidae > Lanistes > Lanistes nyassanus. Next base: position 58,881 of record SMGT01013154.1, on the reverse strand, counting down.
AGTGCGAGAGCTGGTTGCACGAGAGAGTGATTTTACCTACACTCCTGCGAAAGATCGTATTCCCAAACGAAAAAGCTCCACATGGCTTGAGTCTGTTGTAAGCTACCACGGCACATGCCGATCATCGGTAAAGTTAGGGTGAGTTTGAGTCAGGTGAGGAGTGAGTTCTGCACTGTGTACGAATAAAATTTGACACGTGAGACATACGTAATGCTGGTTATAACATGTCCTCATCTTTCTTTGTGTGCATAACTTGTTGTGTGTGATATCTTTGGTGACACGTTGGCCAGTGTGTGTTATTGTGTGTTTGAGGTTCTTTGTATGTGCAAATGATTTATCACATGTGTATAAGCGGTTTCGAGTGTGTGTTCTAGTCAAGTCAATTTCCTGTGTGTATGTTTTACGCCGTGTGCCACATTTGTATGCAGGGTCGTCAGTGTGTGTTCTTATGTGTGTTGTAAGGTTACCTTTCTGTGTGAATGTTTTATCACATGTGTCACATTTGTATGGACAATCGTCAGTGTATGTTCTTATGTGTGTTGTATGGTTACCTTTCTGTGTGAATGTTTTACCACATGTGTCACATTTGTATGGACAGTCGTCAGTGTGTGTTCTTATGTGTCGTATAAGGTCACCTTTCTGCTTGAATGTTTTACCACATGTGTCACATTTGTATGTACGGTCGTCAGTGTGTGTTCTTATGTGTGTTATAAGGAAACTTTTATGCTTGAATGTTTTACCACATGTGTCACATTTGTATGGACAATCGTCAGTGTGTGTTCTTATGTGTCGTATAAGGTTACCTTTCTGTGTGAATGTTTTATCACATGTGTCACATTTGTATGGACGGTCGTCAGTGTGTGTTCTTATGTGTCGTATAAGGTCAACTTTCTGCTTGAATGTTTTACCACATGTGTCACATTTGTATGGACAGTCATCAGTGTGTGTTCTTATGTGTGTTATAAGGTGACTTTTATGCTTGAATGTTTTACCACATGTGTCACATTTGTATGGACAGTCATCAGTGTGTGTTCTTATGTGTGTTATAAGGACACTTTTATGCTTGAATGTTTTACCACATGTGTCACATTTGTATGGAAGGTCATCAGTGTGTGTTCTTATGTGTGTTGTAAGGTTACCTTTCTGTGTGAATGTTTTATCACATGTGTCACATTTGTATGGACGGTCGTCAGTGTGTGTTCTTATGTGTCGTATAAGGTCAACTTTCTGCTTGAATGTTTTACCACATGTGTCACATTTGTATGGACAGTCATCAGTGTGTGTTCGTATGTGTGTTATAAGGGTACTTTTATGATTGAATGTTTTACCACATGTGTCACATTTGTATGGACGATCGTCAGTGTGTGTTCTTATGTGTGTTATAAGGACACTTTTATGCTTGAATGTTTTACCACATGTGTCACATTTGTATGGACGATCGTCAGTGTGTGTTCTTATGTGTGTTATAAGGACACTTTTATGCTTGAATGTTTTACCACATGTTTCACATTTGTATGGACGATCGTCAGTGTGTGTTCTTATGTGTGTTATAAGGTGACCTTTCTGCTTGAATGTTTTACCACATGTGTCACATTTGTATGGACGGTCGTCAGTTTGTGTTCTTATGTGTGTTATAAGGACACTTTTATGCTTGAATGTTTTACCACATGTGTCACATTGGTATGGACGGTCGTCAGTGTGTGTTGCAAGGTGACCTATTTGTGAGAATGTTTTACCACAAGTGTCACATGGGTATGGACGGTCGTCAGTATGTGTTCTCGGGTGTCTTGTGATGTCAAATTTCTGCGTAAATGTTTTACCACATGTGTTACATGGACAAGGCTGGTCGCCAGTATTCATTCTAATGTGATATGTGAGGCTATTTTTCTGTGTGAATATTTTACTACACGTATAACATGTACAGATGGTAACCAGTGTGTAATATTACGTGTGTTGTAAGTTTACACTTTTGCGTGAATTTTTCACCACATGTGTCACATCTGTATCGTCGATCACCAGTATGTATTATCAAGTGCCGTGTGAGGTGACGTTTCTTCGCGAATGTTTTGCTTTTTGCCGCATACATATGGACAGTCGCCAGTGTGTGTTTTTTAAGTGGTTTTCGAGGTTATAGTTGTTTAAGAATGACTTGCCACATGTCTGGCACGGGTATGTTCGCCCACCCCTATGTGTTAGTCTGCGTCTGTTGAGGGCATCACAGCTGGTGAAGAACGTCACACGTAGAACAGCCGAAAGGCCGGTCAACCGTCACCTCAAACACACCTGGAAAACATGTATAGATGTGTGTGCAGAACGTCACAGAGTAAAAATCTATTAAAGAAATAGTGCAATGCCTTAACGAAACAATCAAATTTCAGAGACTGTGATGAACACAACCTTTGAATGATCATTTTCTTGATCAACGGAACAGTTTTCTCATCCTAGGATTGTTACTGAAATTTTCACTTAGAAGGATGTTACATATTGTAATTTAAGTTCAACAATTAAAGCCTCTATCAAAGAAACTAAATAACTTACATTTTGTGAAAATGCATATCAAACGGAGCCTTTAATTTACTGTTCCAAAATCTGCCTTTACACAAAGAGGGTCTTTGTGCGTATATCTTGCTCCAATTTCTAAAATGACCTTTTTCTACAAGATATATCCTTGTTTTCTCGTCGTTTAAACGCCCGTTTGCGCGTACACTCTTTTTAACACTAATTACGGGCAAAATGTGTTAAAATATGTGCGCGTGTGTAAATAGTACATAAGATGTGTGCTATGTGTTTTATGTGTGCTAAACATACCCCTACTTGAATTAACACTTGCTGCACGCACACATTTGGAACGTTATCAGAACACCATTTATACATTTTACAGGCCATTTAAACACTTTCGACAACACAGACAATAACACTTTACGCTAAAGCGTTCTAGATCAATGTAAAATGCGATGTTTCGGTAACAAACTAAGTGTTCTGGTTTAAACACTTCTTGTTTACAGTATAGCTTAAGGAGTGCGGAGTATGGAGCGTTGGGTGTATGGCCGACGTGATGTTGTGAGTTACGTTCACCTTCTTCGCTTTTTAGCACTGCTCTTGGGTAACCACTGCTGGTCACCCTCCGACGTGGGTCTTCTGTGACGTCACCAGTGTGTATGTCGTCCTGGTTGTTCTGCGCATCTTAGATTGCCAGAGAAACAATGTATACAAATAATTCAACAGCATTAAGTGTGAAAATCTTAGGTATGTAAATATAAACTGCCCTATAATATATATATATATTTAACTTATGTTTTACGCACAACTAGTGTAGCAGCATACATCAACATTTTAGATAGGCTTGCAATAAGTGTTCTTTTGTCCCCTACTTCTGTGACACTTTTTCATGTACATTTAATTGAAAAGTTTTAATTTTTGTTACATTCGAAAAAAAAACAGCGAGTAAACAAGAGAGCGACTCGATGATTCCTCTTTTCTTTTTTTTTTTGGATTCGACCCCTCCGTCGTTATCAGTGGGTGAAACATTTACAAATCACTTATACAACACCTTGTCATTCAGCCAAAAGCAACGTTAATGTAACACATGCAAACATAGTCGGCGCAAGTGAAATTAATGGCTGTTAGATGTGAAAAATATACAGGTATACGTCTTCCCGAGTTCGAGTTTACTATGTTGTGTGACAAAGTGTAGGACAGAGCCTTCCTCATTTACGTGGTTAATCACAAAGGTAATACAACTTTCAGTCGATTTCTGCAGAGTCGCAGTAAGAATATTTAGCGTCTTATTGTTGTAGCACTATACGACCGTAACGCAAAGCAAAAACTTTGTGCTTTGCGCGGCAGTCTTTCTACCGACATACAGAAGAGTCTCGGGCAATATTTAATGCACCTTACTTTTGACAGCACTTGTACTGGATAGAGCACTTTGTTAGGTGAGAACGGTCCTACACCTGAAGTCTTTTGCACACAAAAAGATGCGGGCTTTTTCCAGTACCTGTTCTGTCCGATAGCCCCAAACTTCAGAACTGCAAAACAAGACTGGATGAACTGTGTCATACTGAACAAAAAAGATGGTGGGATAGAGAGAAGGTAGCCTTCTTGCTGCTTGACCTGTGACACGTTGCTGGTGTTACTACCAACAGACTGAAGCAATGGTCTGGTTTGAGAAACTTGTCGCGCCACGACTTCAGTATACGAAGTGTGTCTCACGTGTAGGACAGGCCACAACTTTGATTACATCGCTAAGTAAATATAAATTTTAAGACGTTTGCTATTTCATGTACAGCGTTTACTTAGAAAAGTATTACAGAAAATGGTCCCCAAACTATTTGTTAAATGTAAGTGAAAGAAGACCCACTAAAGTATTATCTCTCATCGAAATATCTAAGATTATATTTGAAATAGTTTCGGCCCACCACTTTTGGCGTAGTTACTTTGTAAATCAGTGATAACAGGTCTGGGCGGGTCGGGCGGAGGGATACGAACGCACCGATACACTTGCAGCAAAAATAATTATGAAGATGAAGACAGAGCCTTTGGCTGGTATTGCGGGTGACTTTCATGTTTACCTGATGAACCCTTTTCAAAAAAGTCACTTAAGCGGAGGAGAAAATTTCTGTTTTAAAAAATTTCTATTTGATCACAGTAATCTCCGATACTTTTGCCCAGCGATTGATCGCCTGTTCTCGCCAGTCATAAATTAATACCTGCATTGAAATGTTTGAAGCAAGTATTTTGTGCTCAAGACATGCCACTATTTCTACATATATATATAGAGAGAGAGAAATATTCATTATGTCTAGAGCTTTTTATTGATGGTTTGCATCAATCTATGTTTCTTCCCTTTTTCAGAATACCTTCTTAATCAACACGTTTTCAGTTTTGCTAATGGGCCCATACAAAGAGCAACAGCTAGAACGATGGAAGCTTCTCTGCGTCAAAAAAGCATTTCAAAATAGATTTTACCACATAGAAACATTAACTTCTGCATGCATATGCGCAATAGGATCTCTGTCTCTGGCTCTATCTCTCCCTCTCTCCCCATTAACGAATAATGGAGTGCTACCATCAAGAATAGAATGATTCCATTAACAACAGTGATCGCTTCCACTGAGTGTGAACTATCTCTCCCCCTCTTTGTTTTTTTTTCTCTCTCTCTCTTTCACTCGAACGAACGAACGGAGGAGAGAAAGAGACTGCAGTGAGAGAAAGAGAGAAGACAATGGTCTCTGCATTTTGAAATTGATAATGAATATCGACTTTCTTCCCCCTCAACCCACCAACCCACATTCCCCCCCCCCCACACACACACACACACAAACCCACTCGGAAAAAGAAAAAAAAGTAAATGACGAAAAAAGAGATAAAAGAAAAAAGACAAATCTCTTTACATTATTAGCCAGCCATGCACAACACCTGCACTTGGTCACACCAGTTAGCACGAACTAAAAATAATCAAACATGAACTGAACTGAATATTGCAAGAAAAACAGGTGAGTGCCGCTTGGAGTAAAATCTATCTTAAATTTAAAACAAGGGAACTGGACCAAGCTAAGACATGACAAAGACAAAGACAATCTACATGTTTCGGGGCACTACCCCTTCATCAGGACGACACAAAAACGACGAAAAAAACGACAACAACGAAAACAGAAGAAAAAGACTTAGCTTCAGTAGATGTGGCGCATAGGCTGGACAGCCTATGCGCCACATCTACTGAAGCTAAGTCTTTTTCTTCTGTTTTCGTTGTTGTTTTTTCGTCGTTTTTGTGTCGTCCTGATGAAGGGGTAGTGCCCCGAAACATGTAGATTGTCTTTGTCTTTGTCATGTCTTAGCTTGGTCCAGTTCCCTTGTTTTAAATTTGAACTGAATATACTTTCGAATTATTTACCAGAAAGATGATGCACTGGCCAAAGTTTGAACTGGCGTAGACCTGTCACTTCAGTTAAATTGTTCTGGATTGCAATTCAATTGCATATGCTGAAGAATCTTAATAGTTCTAATTAATTTATCTTCGAATGCTTGTGTCTTTTTCAGTCTCTCTCAAACTACTTACGTGTAGTCACATCTACATATATTTGCTCCCAGTTCTAACTTATGTAGCAAACGACCGGGTGAAAACGGAAGTTAAAAACTACAAGGTTCTGGAAATTTCTGCGCTACTTCAGGCTGATAATTTGAAATTGTTCCTGTATTTTTAGTCTCCAAGTAATAACAAAGTTTATCTTTTTTAAAATTTATTGATTTGCAAACACGTATATTTGTTTTAAATTCTGAAACTGAAGATCTCATATTTATGAGAGTACAGCTAGATCTAATCTGTCACGTGACCTGCTTATTGTTTAGGTACGTATGTCTCTCCTTGTCCCATTGTCGTCTGCTGCTGATTGTGATCTTAATGAGACGTCGTCTTTGTAACATTTTGTAGAAGGCCAGAATAATGACTTAATATTGGTGACAATGTTGCAGCATTTTAAAGTAAAGTGGCAAATCAACTTGATGCTGATAATTAATAGACTAATGTGTGAAGCAACTTACCAATGCTTGACCACACTAAACAGTGCAGTAGTATATCATAAATATGCCAGCTGTCAAGGGAACGTACTCTACTTGTTGCCCAACCCATTCTTATGGTGGAGGCGCATTTTGAGTGATATGTCAGTGGAGACTTGAATAAATTTTCCCTGGGGTTTGGGTATAAAATCTGTAATCCACGGTGGACTTTTTCAATTAAACTGTTAGGTATCCAGTTAAACTTGATACGAATGTGTTAGTCATTCGTACACCAGTGTGTTGAGTTAGGGAGAGAGAAAGAACACACTTCATGTAGTATTTTGATGAGAAGAACCTCAACGGCACCAGAAATGTAGAAACCCACAATTACTCTGTTTATAGTTCAGTTCTTTTATCCTTCGGTGGGTGTGGCGTTATGGGTTGTCTCAGCAGAAGAAGCATAGAAAAGACCACAAAGACTTTGCGGTGCCTTTACTGGACGTCAAACAACATTCTCTGCAGATCCTTAGATGGCATCAAGAATCACGAAACACCAAGACTAATCCTCACTTTCTATGCCGCCATTTTCCGACCTAACCACCTTCATCAGTCTCTCTCCCTCATTACTTCCCACCAGGGCTTATATACCTAACTATTCACTGTCAGATTCCCACGAACTGTATGTGTAGTTGTAAGTGTGATTGGCATGTGGACAGAGCATGTTGGGAACTACAGCTTGTATGTTTATGGTTAACTGAGTGCTGGGGCTAAAGGTGCTGTGTCTGGCCTCCCTAGTGTCTGTCATGCTCTGTGTTAAGTACAGTTCCCAAACCTAACATATATCCCATATCCTCTCCTAAACTGTAGTATGTGCCCTTCACTAACCTACATACGGGTGGCCCGCATATTGTTATATTCCTCCCCCACCCACAAAAGAAATCAGAGTGGGGGGAGGTGGGTCATCAACAAAACAGGGCCCACTTAGCCTGAAGGATTGGAGAAACAGGCGGAACTCTGATTTCTTCCCCCCCCCCCCAAAAAAAAAAAAACCAAAACAAAACACAGAACAATATGCGTCCACCGAGCGACAACCTAAACCATCATAGACCAGCACGGCATGAGCATAAAAATACAAGAAAAGACAAAAAGACAACAATCAAAAAGAAAACAAGACAGGAACGTCAAAGGGCATACAAGCAATATCTGCAATGGGGTACAGGAGAAAGTAACGGAGAAGTCCATGGCGATTGAAGAATGTCCGGCATTTGCTGGAAGTCCGTTTGGAATAATTCTGGCATACGAGCAAGGTAAACAGTTCATCAATATGCTCGATTCTCTGCTCAACACCGAAAGAGCAAAATTGCCAATGTCACATCATCCCTGTGATTTCACAACGTTGGCCGTTACCGAAATAGAATGAGACATTCAGTTACCATAGACAACTAAGACAATCTCTAATAAAGGCAGATACAAAATGTACAAAAAGCAGAAGAATAAAATCAAGCAAAATAAAAAAAACAGCGGTTACAAGAGCACGCATGCAAAAAAGAAGGCAAAAAGCTAAAATAAATCTGCAAAATACAACAACAAAAGATACAAAGTACAATAAAAGTGTTGAAGGGCCGTCAAGACAGCGACACATCATAATGCCAATGACAACAAAGTCCAACACAAAAACAAAAAAACCAAGACATACAACAAACAGCGCCAGAAACAATCTCCCCACTACTTCCGGAAAAGAAAACATCCCCAAACACAACATAAACAACCTAGCGGGGAACCACTGCGGACCGGTACCAATAACCACGGTTGGCGCAACCTTTACGCCGTCCCGTGCGTTTACAGTCGGTCTATCTAATGACAACGCTGACACTCAACAAATCGCTCAGACGTCCAAAAATGCGGGGCGCCGAAATGACATGAGTCATGTCCTCCTGCAGCAGGCGTTAACATCGCCCCTTGACTTGGCAAGAACCCCTTCATCAAAATGAAAAACCCTAAACAGAAGGAAGAAACGCGCTGGCGCGAACAACAACGAACATAAAACAACAGACAAAATGTTTCCACAACACCATACAAAACAAGGGAGGCCATCAAAAATTCAAAATCATTAAATCATTATACAGCAATGAACAACAACAACACAACATAAATCCGAATCGAAGTACGAAAAATAAAACAAACATATCCCGAACCTCTCCAGATAATTTTGTGAAAAAAACTGTGTGACAATAACCGTATAAACCAGAGAATTAGACCACGGCACACAACAAGCACGTAGCCTGCAAAATTTTAAAAAAAAATTCCCTGTCATAGGATTGTCACACGCTAATACACACCTCAAACAAAAGGCGGTCGAACCAATAAATCCAAGACCAACCCCCCTCCCCCCAAAAAAAATTCGCACGTTATTCTACAACAAAAAAACAAAATCATCAATCAGCTAAGAAACTGATACTAAAACCCCATACATTAAAAATTTAAACCAGACTAATCAAAACCAAATACCAACAAAAAGATGCCTTTATGGCCATAGGTCACCAAACAATGCTGACAGGGCAATCTAATTCATGCCTTCTATCTAACAACAATAGACAGGACAAGACAGCATCGACAAAATAAAATGCACCAAAAAAATGAAGGCAACAATAAAAAAATTAAAAACGCAAAATACAAAGAAAAACACAAAATCAATAATAGCAAACAAAACACACAAAAAAAGATGCTCGAGACAAGGCAAAACCAATAACCATCACAATACAACAACAAGACAATACACAACACAATAGGCAGGTGTGACAGCTTTCCATCTGGGTCATAATCCACAAACAAGCCACTATCTGACAGTCCATGTGTGCTCGCGAGCGATGTGGGGGGGGGGGGGGAGAGAAAGGGCAAAAAACCACCACAAATGTACCAGTAGGGCTGGTTCCCAAACACTCTATGTGCATCCCCACAGCCGAACTCCTACATGGAGGCGCCGAAACATAAGTTCCTGTTCGGCAGGCAGTAACCGCACCCCTCGACAATTGGAGAACCTCCGACTCTGAGGTACCACTGCCTCAGTACATAAAAGGGAAATGCTAACCAGTGCTAACCCCGCACAATACAGCAGCATCCCATTCTCAAAACTACATAAAACCCACAAATCGCAACCCCGTTACTCAACACAGTGTTAAAAACCGAGGGCAAGACTAGCCGTCAACGCGAACACATCATGTAACCAGACACAACAATGTTCCCCGGCGAACTGGCCAGCGCCAGCAGAAACAACACCAGTGTAACACTTTACCCAGACTCATTCAGTCGAACAGACGCTCAACTAGATAGTGCGCGTCTCAAACTTTATTTGTTGAACAAAAACCGTTGCAGGTGGTGGCCGGCTTAACCATGCAACCTATTCCATAGTCTAGTAGCTATTATAGGACCTCTTCTCTACCTCTACTGTCTACCTTATTGGTGACACAGACTGAAGCCTGCTCTTCTGCTATTTTCTAATTTTTGCCTGGCCGCTAAAGGCAGTGGCTTCTTCCAGAGTAAAGCTCCGTTGTACAGCTGCAGCGGAGGTGCATATAGAAGACAGCCCTGTGGCCCATCCTCCACTGTGCCCCTCCGATCTTCTGCCTGCTAACTCCTGCCTTGGTCCTTCATGGTTAAAACTTTCTAAGTCCTATGACCAGGCAAGCAAAAGCCCTAAGGGCTGGGCGTAAGCCCGAGCACGCTTCTTTCTTCTGTATCCTTCTCTCTCTTGGTCTTCAATCTGAATCTGAATCTCCCTGATTCTCGCATGTCCCCCTGTTCTTATTTCCCCCTACTCCAGCGCCCTCTACATCACATGGTCTATTCTCGTAAACAGCATCACGTGCATATTCGCTCATGATCTGTTGACAGGCAGCCAGAGCAATGTTTAGGTTTCTCGAGGTTCCAAGTTGACCTCCAGGTCACTGCATAGTACTTGGCTAACCCCATTGCTCTCATCCGCTGTCCCTGACTCTTGGACCAGGGAGGTTGCTTGACTACCCCCTTCCCCAGTACATATTGTTCTCTGGGAGAACACGAAATTTACTTTCATGAACTAAACGACCCACTAGTTAAAACTGCGTAAACAACGCCAGTCTTACACGCCAGGTCTCAATTTCGTTACAACCAGGCCACAATGACACCAAATGAAAAAACTTAACCCGAAATACTCTGCCCTACACAAGGGACATCAAACAGCGGGTTAGGGTTTAGGGTTAGGGTTAGGGTTAGGGTTACGATACCACGATAGGGAAAGAAGGTTCTTGGGCCATAAAATGAGTCTGTTCCGTTACAGTTCCGCACGAACGAGATGCAATACACCACTATTCACAGTTCACTCCTAAATTTTAGTGTCAGACAAGTTCTTGAAAATCAAAAGTAGAAGATGTTTACAACGACTTATGGATAATGGCGATGATCGTGAAGACACTAGACAGGCGAGGTTGCTGAAGACGGCGGTGAAATTGCAGACTGGAGATGTGTTGAAGAGGGCGATGATATGTAGACGGGCGGTGATACTGAAGACGGCGGTGAAATTGAAGACAGTCGGTGTTGCGAAAGATGACGATATGTAGACGGGCGATGATACGACCCACTGGTCCAGTCGTGGTTGACGAAAGTTCTTTTCAACGCAAGCCAATATTTCCACGTTTAGTTCAATCTAACTATTCAATCTCTCTTTCTTGCAGTGGTAAGTTGACATTTCATGTACATTCAGACAAGTGTATTAACCTCTTCACAACTTGTGTTTCTTGTCGTTTGGCTTTTGGAATCAGGGAAAAAATCGGCAAATCCGCGGATTCCTACGTGGTTATAAATGTGCTCTCCTTAGCAGTACTGTAAGACCTCGACGCTCTAGCGGACGCGAACTCAAACCTTCAGCTCGTAACTACCAGAGCTCGACTCTGCAATAGTTACTCGAAATGTATAACCATTCGGGGAAATACATTAACAACAGAACTCCAATTCTGTTACTTCGGGTTCCAGTTCTCGCACTTGAAACCTATCACTATACTTCGAGTTTGTTGCTATAAGGCTCTCGACACCTTTGATAGCCGACCACGGGCTTCACATCTACTGAAGCTAAGTCTTTTTTTCTTTTTTCGTCGTTTTTGTATCGTCCTGATGAAGGGATAGTGCTCCGAAACATGTAGATTGTCTTCGTCTTTGTCGTTGTCATATCTTAGCTTGGTCCAGTTCCCTTGTTTTAATTTTAAGACAGGTTTTTCCTCCAAGTGGCAGTCACTTGTTTTTCTTGACCACGGGCTTGCTAACGTCATCACTCCCTGGTGTAAAATGGAGAAGCAAAGTTTGGGGTTGCTGCCGGCCCTAATATACTAGTGGGTCATGTGATGTATAAATCCCATAATATTGCGTTGTTCGAGAACATTCTAGAAAGTTTGTTTCTATTCATTCAGCAATTTTTGTGCCCATGCAGCACCTATTGTTCTTAAACTCGCAGCGAAACACAGTAAGACCTCGTCACTTTTGACAGTTTGAACTGTCGCTGGCCTGCTGGATGAACTCCCTATTTCCTGTCTTTCTTTTTAAAACTAAACTATACTAGGCGTTCCTGACACGGAGTTTGCCGCAGATTTGTTGAAGTTTTGAACCCTACAAGGTAAATCCATTCCCGCCAACCCCTTTTTGAGAATGTTATTGTCTAAGCCAAACTGCAATTCATTAATCAACTGTTGCTAATAGTTAAACATTCATTTCTTTTTTGCTCTTGACGGGTCGTCTCCTATTCTCGCACACAGGACCACCGTCAAGAGGGTGACATATGAGTAGGTGGAACTATCACTGTATTACTAAAACTAAATTAATATGTCTTCGCAATCATATGGCCGAGCCCCCACCACCTACAGTCTCCCATAAAAAAACCACAAAACACCATAATACAGTGAACACAAAAAGAAGAATGTATTGTTGATATAAATAGCGAGTATTTACAATCAACACAATATCTGATACAACTCCTTTCAACTCTACGCGTCCCGCAATTTCCTTCTGTTCGAGCTAGGTCTCCATTAACATCTAATACCACCCTACATCACCCGCCTCGCAATGAAACACAATGCTAAACCACGTACCTTAATCTCGTCTTTGCATACGAGAAAGGAATGACCACGTGATGCACAACACTCACAGAACACAACACTCTTTCCCGAATGCTTCATACAGTCCACACGTTAGTCTGTACGTTGGAGCGCTTCTTCCTTGGATATGTTCGCCAGTAAATACCCTGAAGACCTCTCGAACACCTCCACGTAACAGCAGACTTCGATGCTGACGTTCACACACGCCACAGAGGATATGACGTTTTCTCAAGGCTGACACACAGCCCCTTGAGCTCAGCTACAGACAGCCTCCTTGAAAGGCTGGACCTTCTCCCCCTGCTTCAGACGGTTGTCTGTCCGCGGTCTTCGGTCTCCCTCCTTTACGTTCTGCAGTTACCCCCTCGCCAGGTCAGCGTAGAGGTTTCCCACAGCAAAGGAACACGTGCAAGAGCCACACACCAGTCTGGAGGGATCCAGTACCCTCGCAGAAGCCCTACCCCGTGTCAAGTACAAGGACATGCCCTTAAGTGGACATCTAGAGTGGACATACCTACCCCCTCCCCTTCCTGGTTGTTTACACCCATCGGCTATACATCAAAGCCCCTGGTGCTCGATACTACGCATCAGCAGCTTCCTCCTGATGCGTTATCCTCCCCTGTACACTAACCCACACCTGGCCAGCCTGACACCTGCACTAGAGCTCGTCGCTTCCCAGCCGTGCCTCAGAGTAAGTAGCACCCTGCCCCTTGCTTCTAGAGCCAGCATCCCTGATCAAAAGTGTAAACAGGGTACCTAACCTGGGCTGGTGATGACGTGAGCGGCTAGATCAAGGGGATAATTGACCTTAATTAGGGCCGGAGGGTCAGGGAATCTATGGTGTAATCTCTTTGACCCACCCGACCCCAAAACGTGACACACTCAGTGCAGGCTTTACCCACCCCAGCTCACATTTTGTTACAGAGCTCGTATGGCAGCGCAACCGCGTGTGACAGAGGTCGTGTTCCTGACATCAGGGTGCCCGAGGTGTAACAACTTAGGAGGGACAGGTTACAAACAAAGCTGATCAGGATTCTCAGGTAAGGTAACCTCGCTTTCCTTCCTACACACTGGTATCGCAAACGTAATCCATGTGTGTTAATTTACACTTCAGGCGCAATTACTTTCTCAAATAACGCATCAATAAACTTTCTCTTCTTTTACTTGTAATGATAAGTCAGTCGTAAACCACATTAAAAAATTAATTTCATTTATTATGACATTTCTAGAGGCAACTGAATGCAAACAAACATGTTTAAAGAACAGAACAGTCCGCATATGCACTGCTGGATTTTCTGAATTTTCGCGGAACATACGCGCGTATTCTCTTTGTCAAAGCACACAGTTTCGCCCAACAATAAACATGACGAAGACTGTTAAAACTCAAACACTTCAGAAAAATAACATTTCAACACAAACACTTTTCTGAGTCCAACACGATCCACAACACTGTCCGCTTTTGTCTGTCCGTTGTTTGAGATTTAAAAAAATTCGCAGTGAATCTGGTTCTAAGCTGTCGACACTGTTTCGGCGCATGTAGTTCGATTAGCGCTCCTGGAGCTGAAGGTAGACTTACATTTCCAATTACAGCAATGTCTAAAGTCTAGTTTCTTGTCCGTTTCGATGTCACCAGGTGATTGCTAGTGCGAGAGTTGGTTGCACGAGAGTGATTTTACCTACACTCCTGCGAACGATCGTATTCCCAAACGAAAACGCTCCACATGGCTTGAGTCTGTTGTAAGCTATCACGGCACATGCCGATCATCAGTAAAGTTAGGGTGAGTTTGGGTGAGGTGAGAAGTGAATTCTCCACTGTGTACGAATAAAATTTGACACGTGAGACATACGTAATGCTGGTTATAACATGTCCTCATCTTTCTTTGTGTGCATAACTTGTTGTCTGTGAGACGTTCGCCAGTGTGTGTTATCGTGTGTTTGAGGTTCTTTGTATGTGCAAATGATTTACCACATGCGTATAAGAGGTTGCGAGTGTGTGTTCTAGTCAAGTCAATTTCCTGTGTGAATGTTTTACGAAGTGTGTCACACTTAAATCGACGGTCGTCAGCGTGTGTTCTTATGTGTTTTCTTAGGTTACCTTCAAGCTTGAATGTTTTACCACATGTGTCACATTTGTATGGACGATCGTCAGTGTGTGTTCTTATGTGTTTTCTTAGGTTACCTTTCTGAGGGAATGTTTTACCACATGTGTCACATTTGTATGGACAGTCGTCAGTGTGTGTTCTTATGTGTGTTATAAGGACACTTTTATGCTTGAATGTTTTACCACATGTGTCACATTTGTATGGACGCTCGTCAGTGTGTGTTCTTATGTGTGTTATAAGGTTACCTTTAAGCTTGAATGTTTTACCACATGTGTCACATTTGTATGGACGATCGTCAGTGTGTGTTCTTATGTGTGTTATAAGGTTACCTTTAAGCTTGAATGTTTTACATGTGTCACATTTGTATGGACGATCGTCAGTGTGTGTTCTTATGTGTGTTATAAGGTGACTTTTAAGCTTGAATGTTTTACCACATGTGTCACATTTGTATGGACGATCGTCAGTGTGTGTTCTTATGTGTGTTATAAGGACACTTTTATGCTTGAATGTTTTACCACATGTGTCACATTTGTATGGACGATCGTCGATGTGCGTTCTTATGTGTGTTATAAGGACACTTTTATGCTTGAATGTTTTAGCACATGTGTCACATTTGTATGGGCGGTCGTGAGTGTGTGTTGTAAGGTTACCTATCTGTGTGAATGTTTTTCCACAAGTGTCACATGGGTATGGACGGTCACCAGTATGTGTTCTCGGGTGTCTTGTGAGGTCAATTTTCTGCGTAAATGTTTTACCACATGTGTTACATGTGCAAGGATGGTCGCCAGTATGCATTCTTATGTGACATGTGAGGCTACTTTTCTGTATAAATATTTTACTACATGTATAACATGTACGGATGGTAACCAGTGTGTAATATTACGTGTGTTGTAAGGTTACTGTTTTGCATGAATGTTTCACCACATCTGTTACATCTGTATCATCGATCACTAGTATGTATTGTCGAATGCCGTGTGAGGTGACGTTTCTTCGCGAATGTTTTGCTTTGTGCCGCATACATATGGACAGTCGCCAGTGTGTGTTTTTAAGTGGGTTTCGATCTTATAGCTGTTTAAGAATGACATGCAACATGTCTGGCATGGGTTTTGTTCGCCCACCCCTATGTGTTAGCCTGCGTCTGTTGAGGGCATCACAGCTGGCGAAGAACGTCACACGTAGAACAGCCGAAAGACCGGTCAACCGTCACCTCAAACACACCTGGAAAACATGTATAGATGTTTGCAGAACGTCACAGAGTAAATATCTATTAAAGAAATTGTGGAATGCCTTAACGAAACAATACTAGGATTGTTACTCAAATGTTCACTCTGAAGGATGTTACATATTGTAATTTAAGTTCAACAGCAAAGCCTCTATAAAAGAAACTAAATAACTTATATTGTGTAAAAATGCATGATATCAAACGAAACCCTTTTTTTTTAGTTTACTGTTCGAAAATCTGCCTTTACACAAAGAGGGTGTATGTGCGTATATCTTGGTCAAATTTCTAAAATGACCTTTTGTACAAAATATATCCTTGTTTTCTCGTCGTGTAAACGCCCGTTTGTACGTACACTCAAAATATTTTTAACACTAATTGCGTGTAAACGTGTTAAAATATGTGCTGCGTGTGTAAATAGTACATACAATGTGTGCTACGTGTTTGAATTGTTCTAAACATACCCCTACTTGAATTAACACTTGCCGCACGCACACATTTAGAACATTATCAGAACATCATTTATACATTTTTCCAGCCATTTAAACACTTTCGACAACACAGACAAGAACACTTTACGCTAAAGTCTTCTAGATCAATGTAAAATGCGATGGTTCGGAAACAAAATAAGTGTTCTAGTTTAAATACTTCTTGTTTACAGTATAGCTTTAAGGAGTACGGAGTATGGAGCGTTGGGTGTCTGGCTGACCTGATGTTGTGAGTTACGTTCACCTTCTTCGCTTTTTAGCACTGCTCTTGGGTAACCACTGCTGGTCACCCTCCGACGTGGGTCTTCTGTGACGTCACCAGCGTGTATGTCGTCCTGGTTGTTGTGCACATCTTAGAATGCCAGAAAAACAATGTATACAAATAATTCAACAGCATTAAATGTGAAAATCTTAGGTATGTTAATATAAACTGCCCAACAATATTTATATTTAACATATGTTTTATACATAACTAGTGTAGCAGCATACATCAACATTTTAGATAGGCTTGCAATAAGTGTTCTTTTGTCCCCTACTTCTGTGACACTTTTTCATGTACCTTTAACTGGAAAATTTATATTTTTATGTTACATTCGACAAAGCCAGCAAGTAAACAAGAGAGCGACTTTAGAATTCTTCTTTGTTGTTGTTGTTGTTTGTTGATTCGACCCCTCGGTCGTTATCAATGAGTGAAACACTTACAAATCACTTATACAACACCTTTTCGTTCAGCCAAAAGCAACGTAAACACAAGCAACATAATCAGCGAAAGTGAAATTAATGTGAAAAATATACAGGTAGGAGTCTACCCAAGTTCGAGTTTACTATGTTGTGTCACGAATTGTATGACAGAGCCTATTATGTGGCTAATCAAAAGGCTAATGAGACTTTTAGTCGATTTTTGCAGGGTCGCAGAAAGAATATTTAGCGTCTTATTGTTGTAGCACTATACGACCGATACGCAAAGCAAAAACTTTGTACTCTTTGCGCGGCAGTCTTTCTACCGACATTTAGACGAGTTTCGGACAATATTTAATGCATTTAATGCATAGTTTATCACAGTAATCTCCAATAGGTTTGCCCAGCGATTGGTCGCCTGTTCTCATCAGTCGTAAATTAATACCTGCATTGAAATGTTCGAAGCACGTGTTTTGTGCTCAAGACATGCCACTATTTCTAAATATATATATATAGAGAGAAATATTCATTATGTCTAGAGGTTTCTATTGCTGGGTTGCATCAATCTATGTTTCTTTCCTTTTTCAGAATTCCTTCATCAACATGTTTTCAGTTGATTTTCTGAGACAAATACTACAGTTGTCCTAAAGGGCCCATACAAAGAGCAACAGCTAGAACGATGGAAGCTTCTCTGCGTCAAAAAAGCATTGAAAATTAGAATTTACCACACAGAAACATTAACGTCTGCATGCATATGCGCAATAAGATCTCTGTCTCTGTCTCTATCTCTCCCTCTCTCCTCATTTACGATTAATGGACTGTTACCGTCAAGAATGGAATGATTCCAACAATGATCGCTTCCACTCTCTCCCCTCTTTTTTCCTCTGTCTCTCTTTCAATCGAGCGAACGAACGGAGGAGAGAAAGAGGGTGCAGAGAGAAAAAGAGAGAAGACAATGGTCTCTGCATTTTGAAATTTCTAAGAATATCGACTTCTCCCCCCCCCCCCACCCCACCCCCACTCACCAACCCGCATTTTCCCCACACACAAACACACTCGGAAAAAGAAAAAAAGTAAATGCAGAATAAAGAGATTAAAAAAAGTCACCCACGCACAACACTTGCACTTGGTCACACCTGTTAGCACGAAATTAAAATAATGAAACATGATTAACTAAAATAATGTAAAATAATTTGAACTGAATATAAAGACTTTCGAATTATTTACCAGATGCCAAAGTTTGAACTGGCGTAGACCTGTCACTTCAGTTCAATTGTTCTGGACTGCAATTACATATACTGAAGAATCTTAATAGTTCTGATTAATTTATCTTCAAATGCATCAGTCTTCTTCAGTCTCTCTCAAACTACATACGTGGATTCACAGTTAAATATATTTGCTCCGAGTTCTAACTGGTAGCAAACGACCGGGTGAAAACGGAAGCTAAAGGTTCTGGAAATTTCTGCGCCACTTCAGGCTGATAATTTGAAATTGCTCCTGTATTTTTAGTCTCCGAGCATTAACAAAGTTCGTCTTCTTTTAAATTTATTGATTTGCAAGCACGTATATTTGTTCTAAATGCTCAAACTGAAGATCTCATAATTATGAGAGTACAGCTAGATCTAATTTGTCACGTGACCTGCTTATTGTTTAGGTATTTATTTCTCGCCTTGCCCCATTGTCGTCTGCTACTGATTGTGATCTTAATGAGACGTCGTCTTTGTAACATTTTGTAGAAGGCCAAAACAATGACTTAATATTGGTGACAATATTGCAGCATTTTAAAGTAAAGTGCGAAATCAAATTGATGTTGATAATTAATAGGCTAATGTATGATTACATTCTTTTTCATTACTGCATTCTTTTTGTTCCAAACAATGCTATTTGACATAAGCCGGATCTTAAAAATTTCCACAGCAATTCAGCTTGAGATGTACAAGATCATGTTGCTTCTGATGCACGTTTTGCTTTTATTCTAAAGTCATTTGCTATAAGAACATTAAAATATGTCAAGATGTTTACCCTCTCTTGAAGTCTTGCCAGAATATAGCAAAATCGTACACGTAAAATGTTGTGAATCCTTATCCTCATTTTAGTGCACGTTGCAATATTGGCAGCTGTAGTTTTAATGGCCCAGTCTCTTCACATGTTGGCTACTTTCGTTTTCAGTGAAATTTGTCATGATCGTGTATGCAGTGTTTGCAAAAATAATGGCTTATAAAGGAGGCTGATTTCCTTCAAAGGCCTGGAAAAGACGATTTTTTGGCAGGATTTGAGCATCATGGGTTGAGCCAGGTCACCTCTAAAATAAATGAAAAAATGTCAAAATGTGCACTGCAGTTTAATTTATGTAAATGCTTACAAATCCCTTAAACTAAACTGATGCAGTGAACATGCTATTGCTGAACATTTACAAAACGTGTTAAATGAAATGCAAAACGTTCATAAAACTAAATGAGTAAATGATGAAACCTTATGATTGCTATATCTGCCAGAACAAAGGAGAAAAAATGTTCCTTACTTTGCCACAACATAGATGAAAACAGACCTAAGAGTACTTTCTAGCGACCCCATACCTTACAAGGTTGGTTGGTTGGTTGGTTGGTTGGTTGGTTGGTTGGTTGGTTGGTTGGTTGGTTGGTTGGTTGGTTGGTTGGTTGGTTGGTTGGTTCTTAACATCCCGTCGCAAACTAGGTGCATGTTGCGAGTTTCAGGCGTCTAGTTGCCCTAACCAATCAGGGGGTAGAACAAACTGTTACGGGCGACCCGATTGGCTCGCCAAAACAGCTGGAGAACGCGGTGTGGGGGGGAAGGTAGCCGGCTGAGTGCGAGGTGGGGGCGAACCACCCTCCACGGGCTACAGACCACCACCCCGAACGGGTAGTGCGCGCTTGCAAGTCCGCGCGCAGGGCTATATAGGCAACCGACCGCAAATGTTCAGGGCCGAAATGTGAAATGCCGTTTGCAAAAGTCGTATGCTGAGCGCCAAGTGTCGAACAGCGAGGTCGGATCTACGAGTACAGCCA
>SMGT01013154.1:14924-30023 GCA_004794575.1 Lanistes nyassanus | reverse complement strand
ATCGTCAGTGTGTGTTCTTATGTGTGTTATAAGGGTACCTTTAAGCTTGAATGTTTTACCACATGTGTCACATTTGTATGGACGATCGTCAGTGTGTGTTCTTATGTGTGTTATAAGGGTACCTTTAAGCTTGAATGTTTTACCACATGTGTCACATTTGTATGGACGATCGTCAGTGTGTGTTCTTATGTGTGTTATAAGGTTACCTTTATCCTTGAATGTTTTACCACATATGTCACATTTGTATGGACAATCGTCAGTGTCTGTTCTAATGTGTCTAGTCAGGTCAATTTTCTGCTTGAATGTTTTACCACATGTGTCACATTTGTATGGAGGGTCGTCAGTGTGTGTTCTTATATATGTTGTAAGGTTACCTATTTGTGTGAATGTTTTACCACATGTGTCACAGGGGTATGGACGGTCAGCAGTATGTGTTGTGAGGTCAATTTTCTGCCTAAATGTTTTCCCACATGTGTTACATGGGCAAGGATGGTCGGCATTATGCATTCGTATGTGATATGTAAGGCTACTTTTCTGTGTGAATAGCTTACTACATGTATAACATGTACGGACGGTAAGCAGTATGTAATATTACGTGTTTTGTAAGGTTACTGTTTTGCAGGAATTTTTCACCACATGTGTCACATTCGTATTGTCATCTCCAGCATGTACTGTCAAGGGCCGTGTGAGGTAACGTTTCTTCGCGAATGTTTTGCTTTTTGCCGCATACATATGGACAGTCGCCAGTGTGTGTTTTTAATTGGGTTTCGAGGTTATAGTTGTTTAAGAATGACTTGCCACATGTCTGGCACGGGTATGTTCGCCCACCCCTATGTGTTAGCCTGCGTCTGTTGAGTGCATCACAGCTGGCGAAGAACGTCACACGTAGAACAGCCGAAAGGCCGGTCAACCGTCACCTCAAACACACCTGGAAAACATGTATAGATGTTTGCAGAACGTCACAGAGTAAATATCTATTAAAGAAATACTGGAATTCCTTAACGAAACAATCTCATTTCAGAGACTGTGATGAACACAACTTTGAATGATCACTTTGTTGATCAACAGAACATTTTTCTCATACTAGGATTGTTACTGAAATTTTCACTTAGAAGGATGTTACATATTGTAATTTAAGTTCAACAAGCAAAGCCTCTATAAAAGAAACTAAACAACTAATATTGTGTAAAAATGCATGATATCAAACGGAACATTTTTCTCTTCCAAAATCTGCCATTACACAATGAGGGTGTATGTGCGCATATCTTGCTCCAATTTCTAAAATGACCTTTTGTACAAGATATATCCTTGTTTTCTCGTTTGCGCGTACACTCTAAATATTTTTTAACACTAATTGCGTGTAAAATGTGTTAAAATATGTGATGCGCGTGTAAATACTACATAAAATGTGTGCTACATGTGTTTTAAGTGTTCAAAAACATACCCCTACTTGAATTAACACTTGCTGCACTTGCTATATTTTCCCAGCCATTTGCACACTTTCGACAACACAGACAAGAACACTTTACGCTAAAGCGTTCTAGATCAATGTAAAATGCGATGTTTCGGTAACAAACTAAGTGTTCTAGTTTAAATACTTCTTGTTTACAGTATAGCTAGTACGGAGTATGGAGCGTTGGGTGTATGGCTGACGTGATGTTGTGAGTTACGTTCACCTTCTTCGCTTTTTAACACTGCTCTTGGGTAACCACTGCTGGTCACCCTCCGACGTGGGTCTTCTGTGACGTCACCAGTGTGTATGTCGTCCTGGTTGTTCTGCACATCTTAGATTGTCAGATAAACAATGTATACAAATAATTCAACAGCATTACGTGTGAAAATCTTAGGTATGTTAATATAAACTGCCCAACAATATTTATATTTAACTTACGTTTTATACATAACTAGTGTAGCAGCATACATCAACATTTTAGATAGGCTTGCAATAAGTGTTCTTTGTCCCCTACTTCTGTGACACTTTTTCAAGTACATTTAATCGGAAAATTTATATTTTTATGTTAAAAGCCAGCGACTTGATGATTTTTCTGTTTTGTTTTGTTTTGTTTTTTTTTTGGATTGTTATTCTCGGTCGTTGTCAATGGGTGAAACATTCACAAATCACTTATACAACACCTTGTCATTCAGCCGAAACCAACGTTAATGTAACACATGCAAACATAGTCGGCGCAAGTGAAATTAATTAGTTCGAGTTTACTCTGTCGTGTCACGAAGTGTATGACAGAGCCTTCCTCTATTACGTGGTTAATCACAAAGGTAATGAAACTTATTGTCGATTTTTGCAGGGTTGCAGTAAGAATATTTAGCGTCTTGTTGTTGTAGCACTATACGACCGTAACGCAAAGCAAAAACTTTGTGCTCTGCGCGGCAGTCTTTCTACCGACATACAGAAGAGTCTCGGGCAATATTTAATGCACCTTACTTTTGAGAGCACTTGTACTGGATAGAGCACTTTGTTAGGTGCGGACGGTCCTACACCTGAAGTCTTTTACACACAAAAAGATGCGGGCTTTTTCCAGTACCTGATTTGTCCGATAGCCCCAAACTTCAGAACTGCAAAACATCGCTACTGAAATATAAATTTTCCGAAGTTTGCTATTTCATATAGAGCGTTTACTTAGAAAAGTCTTACAGAAAATGGTCCCCAAACTAAATGTAAGTGAAAGAAGACCCACTAAAGTATCTCTCATCGAAATATCTAAGATTATATTTGAAATAGTTTCGGCCCGCCACTTTTGGCGTATTGTAAATCAGTAATAACAGGCCGGGGGGGGGAGTGGGGATGGACACGGGCGGAGGGACATGCACGCACCGATACACTTGCAGCAAAATAATTAAGAAGACGAAAACAGAGTCTTTTGGCTGGTATTGCGGGTGACCCTCATGTTTACTTCATGAACCCTTTTCAAAAAGTCACTTAAGCAGAGGAGAACATGTCTGTTTAAAATATATATATATTTGATCACAGTAATCTCCGATAAGTTTGCCTAGCGATTGATCGCCTGTTCTCACCAGTCGTAAATTAATACCTGCATTGAAATGTTTGAAGCACGTGTTTTGTGCTCAAGACATGTAACTATTTATACATATATATATAATATTTATTATATCTAGAGCTTCTTATTGCTATCTTACATCAATCTATGCTTCTTCCCTTTTTCAGAATACCTTCTTAATCAACATGTTTTCAGTTGATTTTCTGAGACACATACTACAGCTTTGCTAATGGGCCCATACAAAGCTTCTCTGCGTCAAAAAAAAAGCATTTAAAATTAGAATTTACCACATAGAAATATTAACATCCGCGGGCATATGCGCAATAGGATCTCTGTCTCTGTCTCTATCTCTTCCTGTTCCTCTCTCCCCATTTACGATTAATGGACTGTTACCATCAAGACTGCAATGATTCCAACAATTACAATGATCGCTTCCACCGAGTGTGAACTCTCTCCCCCTTTTTATCTCTCTCTCTCTCTCTCGAACGAACGAACGAATGAACAAACGGAGGAGAGAGAGAGAGAAAGAGAGAAAACAATGGTCTCTGCATTTTGAAATTTCTAAGAATATCCACTTCCCTCCCCCTATCAACCCACTTTTTCCCCCTACACAAACCCACTCGGTAAAAGAAAAAAAAGTAAATGCACAAAAAAAGAGAAAAGAAAAAAGACATTTCTCTTTACATTGTTTGCCAGCAATGTTCGACACTTGGACTTGGTCACACCTGTTAGCACGAAATCAAAATAATGAAACATTAACTAAAATAATGTCAAATAATATGAACTGAATATAAAAACTTTCGAATTACCAGATGATCCAAAGTTTGAACTGGCGTAGACCTGTCACTTCAGTTAAACTGTTCTGGATTACAATTACATACGCTGAAGAATCTTAATAGTTCTAATTAATTTATCTTCAAATGCTTGTGTCTTTCTCAGACTCTCTCAAACTACATACGTGGAGTCACATGTACATACATTTGCTCCGAGTTCTAACTCAGTAACTGATGTAGCAAACGACCGGGTGAAAACGGAAGTTAAATACTACAAGGTTCTGGAAATTTCTGCGCTACTTCAGGCTGATAATTTCAAATTGTTCCTGTATTTTAATCCCCAAGTAGTAACAAAGGTCATCTTTTTTAAAAATGTATTGATTTGCAAGCACGTATATTTGTTCTAAATGCTGAAACTGAAGATCTCATAATTATGAGAGTACAGCTAGATCTAATTTGTCACGTGACCTGCTTATTGTTTAGTTATTTCTGGTTATTTATACACCTTTCCCCATTGTCGTCTGCTACTGATTGTGATCTGAATTAACTTTCGTCTTTGTTATTTTCATTTTTATAGAAGGCCAAAATAATGGAGTCCTTGACCAAAATTAACACGCTGAGACAAGAGATCCAGTAATCTTTACGTAGTTCATTTAGGGACACTCAACTGACTTAAAGCAAAGTAAAGTGGCAGATAAAGTTGATGCTGATAATTAATAGACTAATGTATGATTACATTCCTTTTCATTACTGCATTCTGTTTCCTTACAAACAATGCTGTTTGACACACACCGGACCCAGCACCTGTATAGTCTCTGCTTTCTGTGGACGCTGTAAGCGACTCCTCAACATTCTTCTAGTTCCTGAAATTCGTTACACAGTCTGCTCTTGATGTCCTCTTCTCACCATTCTGGGGAATGATACTAGATACATGAAACTTACAGTGGACCGCAATTACTCTCGTCTCAAGACCTGCCACCTGTCTGGATTAGAGAACCTAGCAGGAGTTGGCTCTCGCCAGCACAGAGTTCAAGGTCATTGAGACACGAAGTCCCAGGCCAACGACAAGGCTCGGTCCGTTCTGGGGAATATTATCACCCAGTCACTATTATACTGACATTGGGTTAGCCAGTCCTGGTACTGTTACCTGTCGTGTCGGGGGTCACGGCCAGGCAGCTACTAGACTGCCAGTTTTTAAGTCGTAGGTATGACTTGGCCGGGTTGCAAGCCACCGACCTCCCGCCTCGGAGTGGATTCCTCTGCCACAGAGGCGGCTTTCTCTGCCTGGCAGCCATTTGCCTCGTCACCCAGATACCCATCCTGGAAGGCCAAGCGTTGGCGACAGCCTACAGCAAGACGCATCGTTGTCTGCGGTTCCTCCTCTCGCCCGGTTAGCCTGTAAAGGCTGAAAAAATTTTAGTCTTGCTGCAGATTCGTGTCCCGTTCTGCTGGACTTAGGTGAAGTCAAGTATCCACGGCACGTATCTTGAGTAGACCAGTCGCCTAGTTCAAGGAAATCTGCGAGGGTGTCGGATCCCTCCAGACTGGTGTGTGACGCTTGCACGTCTTCCTCCGCTGTGGGAAATCTCTAAGCTGACCGGGCGAGAGGAGGAACCGCAGAACGTAAAGGAGGAGATCGAGGGACAGCCCACAGACAACCGTCTAAAAGCAGAGGCAAAGATCCAGGCTGAAAGGGAGGCTACCTGCAGCTGAGCTCGAGGGAGAGAACTCAGAGGTCGAAGGACGACTGAGAAACGTCGCACAGCGCACTGGCTGTTGTGACATCAGGAAGAGCGCTTGCGTCTCTCAGTGAACTGTGTCCAGGGGCAAAGGACACAAGGGGGTATAGGCGATACGAGTCTGGTTCTGGCAAGGAGCAGCCAAGAGGACTTTCTGAAGTCAGTCTTCCAGGACAACAGAGAGGGGCGACCCATATCATAACAGATTTCTTTATGTCGCGCGAACTGTACAAACTACCAGGTGAAATTGTTGTGTGTTCTACACGTGGTCATGGTGTGTGTGCAGTGAAACAGGTATGTGTGTTTTCATCGTTATGATAGTAAAGCAAGTGGTGGAAGGAAACGCATGTTAGTTAACCAGAAAGAAAGTCGGGAGTCATCCTCCCTTAACGAGTCTAGATTATTATTCATTGTGTAAATACTGTAAATCTGTAAATAATATTCTCTTTTCTTTCACTGTATTACGGAGTCGTGTTATTCCTTGTGTTGTGTAGAATGTAGGTGGATGGGAGCTCGTGCCACGGTGTGCTGACAGACAAGCATATAATAATTGTAAGTAATACAGTGATAATAGTGTTTTCCACTTAAGCACATGTCGTCACCTTCACGGCAGTCGTGCGGAGCGAGCGCAAGGATGACGGGTGAAGGTCAAAATAAGACACCTAAGTGACAGATATCAGAAGAACAGTTGACCATACACACTTTATTTCATTGTCCCAAAATCTTCTTATATACAAACTCGACACTTTTGGTCTGCCCCTCCATCCCCACCCCTTCACCCCGATAACTCCCTCCATGTAAATACGGGCAACTCCTCCCTCCCCCCTTCCCCCCGGGTAGAAAAGACATTACACTCCTCACTGAACGCCTCTCCATATTTTCGTTCAGACGATATCTAAAGCGGCGTTCTTCTCGACATAAAGTTTCACCCGCAGACAGCGCCACATACAAGAATAATTCCAGGTACTTACCTGCAACACTCCCTGACTACAGCTGGATGTTTGCAAGCAGCCTGATGAAGCCGATTTAATTAAAACCGTCAAGGCTTAACGCTGTTGCTGTTTTTTCTCCACGAGCTTTCGCAGGTCTGCAGTTGAGAACATGTTCATCTCAACCAACGGTTAAAAAGAAAACCGCGCTTTTTTTAAATTCTTCAGGAGAACCTAAACGGCGGACACGCGAAATTCACGTCGACGTGACGGCGACTAGTTTACTAACTGGAGCCATGTGTGCTTGGAAATGGTTCACGACAATTCTGCATTTAGTTCTTTGCTGTGTATTTGAAAATCTGTCCATACATGTCAGTGTGTCATCATCCCACTTAACTGATGTAAATCTTAGCTAATGTTGTAAATTGTAAATGTTGTATTTAATCACTCTCCCTTGACAATCAGTAAGCCACCTCTACGGTTAGTTCCAACCAAATTACTTGCTACATCTGTTGTACTCTGAGAGATTCCAGTGTTACCTGTAATCGTCGTGTAAATGCCCGACTCTGCTCTTATATCTGTTGTGTACCTCTTGTCTTGAACTCTGCTCCTCAGTCCTGACGTCATTTCCTGGCGTTTAGACCTCTTAAAATTTTGGTCACTATGTGTTTCACAGTGCCCCTTTGCGTCGGCTGTAATGTACAACATTTCTAATCTTGATGGCAATATTTACATCTCATTGGTAACGTTTTCAGCTCTTTTATAATTTGACATAAGATAACATAAGATAATTTTCAAGGGAAGCTGAATAACCACGCAGTGACATTTTGCAACCTTCCCTCGCCCTGTGAAGGGAAAATAAACACGTGTGTCATGTTAGACAACTACGGGCTGATAAATCGTTTTTATTCGCCCATCACTGCTTTAGCCAAATATCCATTAAGAGAAAACGTTTTCTTCAAATCACTAGGTAATTTTTTTCCTGTTAGCTAGCTACTCAGTTACAAAATTTGTCAGCCATATTGTTCTGATGCTGCAGTCCCTCCAGCAGCACCTGCCATGAACCGGTTATTCCTTTTTGTGGTTAAACCCATCTGTCCTGTCAGGGTTCGGCAACCATCAGCTACCCGAACGAAAAGTTTGACAGGATTGTAATGCCTGCCTACCCCACTTATCAGCTTTTTTCCTTTTCCAGCCGAATTCAGGACAAAGGACTGCTCATTGCATCATTGCACACTTTGTCTCATGTTGCCCTCGCCACACTAAAACATTATAGCGGTTCATATGGCTTTCACCATACTAGCTTAATACTTTAACAGTTTAATAGTATGACTTTCTGATCTCTCCTGTACCTTTTGCAAACGGTGAAGTCATCAGAGGCTCCGAGACTTCGGGGATCTCCGAGTAAATACGTGACTCTCCCCGCACTGCCGACAAGCGGTCTTTGTCTTGAATGTCGCGCTGTCGGCATGACGTGATTTGCTGGTTTAATTTCCGAGGTTTGCCCAGCTCAGAAGGTTTATCCCCAGAGATGGCCAGGGCCCTTGCTACCTGAGCTGCAAACAGAGTATTCTTGTTCTGTGACACATTTTAACCCTATTCCCCTATCTCTTTCCGTGTCAGTTAAAATCTGTCCTACAATCTATGTTGTTTGCGATCGAGTTCAGTTAGCTTTGAAAGAAACACTGACACTTTCCTTCAACATGTATAATTTCTTACGTTTATCGTCAACCAGCTAATTAGGAAATTGCTTTATTTCATCAGCGGAACTGAATGCATCCCAAAATAACCGCGTTCAAGCATTTATTTGATGATTTCGCAAGGTCATGACTCAATGGAGGAGTGTCTGCTTTGTAGATATGTGTGTTCAGCGTTCTCCTAATCAGTCTGTCGCTTCGTCGATGAAAACGAGGCTGGGTATTAAGGTAATGAAAACAGCTCCCCTCCCCCAACAATCCAAACGTTCATACACATTCCGTCCCATATGGCGGTGCTTACTAACTAGACAAAACTCCAGAAAGTCTCTGAACGCTAGGCTTATCATGTTGGTGACAATCGTGTGGCGCACTGTCTCGTAACTGACTACATCTGAGATGTTTTAAAGAGAAAGTGCTAACGCCTTTCTGTGATTTCGTGCTTTGAAAACCCTGGGATCATGTGACCCGTTCAATGTGTCCCACGTTTTAGCCTAACCAAGTGCAGACTACATCTGCACACGACTGGAATTCATAAACGCTCGTATCAGCGCTTCCGCTCATAAGAGAGGTTGTAGAGTACGTTCGACCTGCGGATTTTTACGTGCATGCTTGAGTACGAACGAGAAGTACGAGCCCCATGCAACGCAAACCAGGCTTGCAATACAAATGTGTGTCGTCCGTAATTAAAGCACCACCTTGCTAGGTCGTCCTTGTCTCTGCTGAGCCATTTCAACGCGCTATAGTCAGCTTACAAGGCTGCGGTCTACCTTCTGCGTACGATGGGCTGTGACGGGTGTCGTCGTGTCCAATCTCTGTGTAAATGCCAGACTGCGCCAGCGCTTCTGCTGGAACGTCGTACATCGAGCTCGCTGTCTGCAAGTTCCCTCTGCGACGCAGATGTTGGTATCTCTTGGAAAAGCCTCCCTTATGACCTGAAAACCACGCTGTGGCTCTAGCTGCAAGCAAACTTTGTTTTGTACCAGATGCTCGTTACAGTCTATTTTATTTTATTTTATTTTATAAAATATAGCGGGTTTTTTTGGTTGGTTGGTTGATTGGTGGGGCGTAAGTGCGTGCGTATTTTGCCGTCTTTGCTGACTGAAAAATTGTCTGCTAAAAATTTTGTAATACGTCCTCAACCTGTTTCATATCATATCTTACTGTATTGTATCTCCTTGTGTATTGTATTGTATTGTATTGTATTGTATTGCATTGTATTGTATTGTATTGTATTGTATTGTATTGTATTGTATTGTATTGTATAATTCACATATCTTCCCTCCAATTAATAATTCCTTATCGAATCAGTTGCATTCTGATTGCATTTGACTAGCACTCGCTGTCTGTTTGTCCAGAAACAATGTTGCAGTAAGGTTCGTGTGTTATCTGAAATTTCTGAAAAGAAACTATGCACTAATTCAACCACGACAGTTTTTTTCTCTCTTTTTTTAACAAATATGTAACGCATAAGAAAAAATAGGGAAACCCCCTTAAGATTCACCTCTTCTGCGTTTGACGACACAGACGAGTAGAAAGGCAGTGAAAAAGACGAGGCCAGTGCTCACTCCACTCGCGGCGCGTGCGAGAAAGATAACTTGGTTCTCCACCGCATCGTCTTCTGTCATTTCTGTCGTTGTTGCTGTCATCGCTCCTCTGGTTTGAGTCGTACTTTCTGCTTCGTGTCCTACAATAGGCGTCGCTTCCTCGCGGGCGTCTGCGATGTTTTCAGTGGCGGGCTCGGGTGTTGCTGGACCCTCTCCTGCAGTATTAGCTTCAGTAGCTAAACCAGGCGCCAGTATTTCAGCGTATGCTGTAGAAGCTGATTCAACATCTCCTGTAATTCCTGCAACAGCATCAACAGTTAGAGTTGTTTCTTAGTCACCCCTAAGTGTTGTTTCAGTAACGGTTGTAACTGCTGTTTCAGTCAAACGGACTGCTTTCTTATCGGCTGCAAATGCTGTGTGTGGACTGCAAGCATTGTTTCAGTAACAGCTAAAAGTTGTGTTTCCATATCACCTGCAAGCGCGACTTCAGTATAACTTAGAGCGTTGTTTTACTCAAATTCATAAGTGCTGCTTCAGTGTCGGATCTAAGTGTTGTTTCGTTATCGACATAAGTGCTGCTTCAGTGTCGGATCTAAGTGTTGTTTCGTTATCGACTTTAAGAGCCGCTTCAGTGTCGGATCTAAGTGTTGTTTCGTTATCGACTTTAAGTGCTGCTTCAGTGTCGGGTCTAAGTGTTGTTTCGTTATCGCCTGCTTCGCTACTGCTTCAGTACTTGTTGCAGGACATGCATGTGTCCAGCTTCAGCGTCTGTCGCGACATTTGTGTTCGAGGTTGCCCTTTGTCATTTCTTTGTCATCTCATTACCGGCCGGACCTTCCAATTTCTTATCCCTACAATATTCACATCGGCTGCAGTTTCGGACAGGAAAACGAGAAAATGAAGGAATTGTAGTGCGTCAAAAACAAGGAGAGACAAAGGAGTCTGGGTTATTGTAAATTGAATGTGCGGAGACTAATGTCCAAAAACAGCAACAAAAGCTAAATTTCCTGAATTACTAGATCACTGATTTCACAACTGGATGCAGGTGCACACAAATTTAGAAACACTGATATACATATATACACGCAGGTGCACACAAATACGCATGAACGCATTCATGCATACAAACATACATGCCCGCACGCACGATGATCGTGCAGAGATTAATGTCCAAAAACAAACAACAACTGCCTAAATTTTCCGAATTGCACGTACAGACAAATAAGTCTGATATACATATATACACGCAGATGCACACAAATATGCATGCATATATACATACATACACATGTACTTGCATATGTACATATATTCCTATATATATTTTTATATAAACAAACATAAACGTAAATATAAACAATCATTCGTGCATGTGCATCTTTCCATGCACATATACACGCACATACTCATCTAAATAAGTTTCAGTAACAGTATGTCTTACTCCGTGAATTCTCCATGCTTATGCTAACGCAAAAAATATGTAAGAAAAACAAGAACAGCTGAGCGAGCGTTGTGTTCGCTTTATAAAACCAATTTCAGTTTTTAAACACGCGAATCGAAATAAGCCTCAGAAAGCGCCAGGACTTCATGTTTCGAAATGCATGTGCAGACACATCTAAGCCATGCGTGCAAGACACGTCTGTACACGTGCAGACCGGGTGACCGTCAACTGCACCTACCTGTTTGTCTCGTCACGGGCAGTCCGCGTTTCGGCAACACTAACAACATCAGCCACAAGCATCTGCACAGCACGTCCGACATCCTGTCAACAAAGTCGTTGATGACTTGAAAGAAATGCTGGCGACTGCAGGAGGACAGCTGTAGTACGCGCGAGAAGGGTGACAGGGGAGAAACCAGAGGGGTGTGAAACGTCACAGTTCACGTATGAGGAAGAGGAACTCTTTTTTTTTTTAGAAAAAAATCCTGTTTGTTGACCTATTCCCCAGCGTCATACTCAAGGCTTCTATAAGCACAGTGTTCGATGGGCAGTTTACAAAATAGCTGCAGTAACCGTCTGATGTCAAAACCCCCATCAAACTAGCTAATTCTTTTTCTTTCTTTCTCTCTCTCCCTCCCTCCCTCCATCTCCTTTCCTCTCACTTTATCTTACTCGATCCCTGCTAATCCCCTCTCCAACTATCTCTTCTGTAAAATGCGCGCATCTTTTTTTCGAATTGAAAAAAAAATGCACGAACGTAGCCGGTTCTTTTATGTCATCTTTCAAAGCAGTAAAAAAAACCTGTGAACTCAGGTTATAAAACGTAATTGCATTTTAAAGGGAAAATACTTCACATTTCATACGCAAGTCTGGGTACTGTATTCGACGGTACACGTATTAAAGACCTTATGAGAAAAGAATGTTTGGTTTTTGCATCCGTACATTAGGCGATGAATTAAAAATATGAGTGTGTGTGTGTGTGTGCGGGCGCGCGCGCGTGTGTGTGTGTGTGTGTGTGTGTGTGTGTGTGTGTGTGTGTGTGTGTGTGTGTGTGTGTGTGTGTGTGTGTGTGTGTGTGTAAAATTTTGTAAAAGTGTCCAATATGTGTGCTTGCTTTCAGTTTCAATTTTCTGCCTTTTTTCCCAAAATTAAGTCAGCTGTTTTACTGAAGAATGAAGCCATTTCATAGCTAAACATTAGTTCCGCGTCATACACACACACACCATACTGGAGCGCGCAGTTAAAACGTGAGCCAACGTCAATTTTTCAACTTTATTAAATTATCACCAACAACACTTTGAAGACTTTAAATTATCCTGTGTTCTGTATGAGATATTTTTGTTTTCTCGTGTACACATTATGTAAGCTTCTTGAGGTCCGTACTGCTGCACACGTATTGTTCATCCTTCTCTTGCTACCATCCACACCCCTCAGATTAATCCATTTAATTATTCAATCCATTTAATTATTCAAATCCTCCTTTTACATGCGAGCACTTCACTAGCCATAGCAACGTGACTTGCTGCCTTACACCCAGTTTATATCTGGCCATTAAGTTGACTTTGCAGGAGCAAATGTTGCTCGGGATTACTTTTACACAGAAGACAATCCACACAAGAAATCTGAATTAGCCATGAAATTTGACATCCAAGCGGCAGTCACTCGTTTCTTTTTATTTAAGCTTTATTTGTGTTTTAAAAAATAACTATAGCAATCAATACAACATGTGGATAATTACTCCCCCTACCCCCCACCCCATCCACTCGAAAAAAATGCAACAGGAAGACAAGTAGACATGATCGCCAGTCATGAAAATCACAAAATAAAAGAGTGTAACTGGATGTCTACATGAAATGATACAGGAGGTAGCAAAGCATTTGTTTTACCGCAATAATACAGCCAAGTAGTAAACTCTTGTCCCCGCATGGTGCTTACGCATACAGTGAGTCGCTTACTTTAAAAGAAAATGCAAGCCACAAGCAACATTTCCTGGTCAAAAGGTTTCCTTGTATGCGAAGAAATACCTCCTATGGCTTAAACATTGGATCTAGAGAAAGCGACGCTTTATTCTCAAGTCGTCCCACTGGGGTTCTGAAACCCGACCGGAAAACATCTTTGTGTGGATCGATTATCTATAAACTGTGTATAGTATTACATGGTGTTGACTGCATACAGAGTAAGAATCTATAGTATGCAGTAAGTATGCAATGTGTTAAAGTAGTCTGTAGCATCTCGTTCATTGTTCACAAGGTGCCAGAGACGCTGGGTCATCCAGCATCAGCCACACAGAGCGTTTTTTTTCACCAAGGTGTGAAATGAGTCTTTCTATAGACAATGTCTATAAGGTGTGAATTGAGTCTTTCTATAGACAATGTCTATGCGTATCTACGCGCGTTTTACGTACTTGTCCAGAAAGTCGGATGATCTAGAAACGCTTGGCTTGAAAGCTGTTTGAAATAATGACAAAAAAGACAAAACCAAACGCTCATATAGGATGTGTGAATACATTTTTTTATCCGTTAATTATTACTTTTTGCTTTGATCAGAGTTATGCAACTGTACAGGCATCCCTTGATGTCTTTACTTACGACTGCATCCTGTCAGTTGTTTTGAAACATCATCTGAGGAACATATTCCACCCCAGTCTCCCAAACACATCACTCCGAAACACATCACTCAGGTGTGTACAAGTGGTAATAGTACTGAAAACAACGTTCTCTCTCTCTCACACATACGCACGCAGGCGCGCGCGCACAAACACACACACACACATACGCGCGCGCGCACACACACACACACACACACACAAGCACGGCCACACACACGCCTAGCTCCGAGGGAAGCCGACATGTTCGTACTGGTGGTGAGTACGTTTACCGCAAAATATTATGTAGGTTTACTGATCAGTAGCGATGTATACCTACACATGTAGAGTAGATGTGTTCGCATCCGCCATACAGATGTGCTCCTCTAGATACCTACTTCCCAAATAAAAGATGCCTGGGACCATGACAGAACCCAGTATTTTAGAGATACCCTATCCTTGGGATGAGATTATTCCCTGGGGTTTGTTTTGGAATATAAAAGGTTCACCCGGATGGCGGGTCAAGCACGTTCGTGAGGTATTTACCTTCCTCGGAGACGTGAACTGTGACACAAACTGTCGTTTCCTTCTTGTCCTGAGGTTCGTCTTTAGCCTGACGTGGACAACCTTCGGTGAGGCTTGTGTATGCACTTTCTCTTTCATCTTCGTTGGCAAAGATATTCTCCGGGGAACTGGAAACTACTCATCGCAACATGCACGCACGCACACACACCCACGTACGCACGCACGCACACACACACGCACGCACGCACATGCACGCACGCACACATCTCGCATCAATGTACACATGCATCTAATCACATACGCACGCACACACTCTTACACACACGCGCGCGCGCGCGCACGCACACACACACCCCCATGAATGCACACATGCATACGCACGCACAAAATCTTACGCGCCCCCCCCCTCCACACACACACACACACACACACACATTGAATTTATGTGGTACGTGCTTTCAAGTCAGCCCATCGTCTTAAGACCTGTACATTTGTGCAACCAGACCGATATTTCAGTCCATTCGTCTGCCTGCCAGCTTCCTTAGCTGCTTTCTTGGCTATCTATCTGCCTTCCTTCACGTCCGTCTGCATGTCCGTCTGCCTGGTTATGCTTGCTTGCTTGCTTGGTCGCAAAGTTGGTTGATCAGTTTATCATGCACCTACCTTTACTGTCCATTTGTGTCGGCACTAGTGAGTGTCGTCAGTTATCACAAGTCGGCGCTTCTGCACAGCTGAAATCAGTCTCATCACCCGCGTTTCCACCTCGCAGTGATTTCGCGCTGTGGGGCGAGGGGGTTCTGTTACTAAGCCATACGCTGCGCCGTGGGGCGAGGGGGGGGGTCCTATTACTAAGCCA
>SMGT01013153.1:104367-128218 GCA_004794575.1 Lanistes nyassanus | reverse complement strand
TAGGGTCATCGCACGCGCGCTGAGCGAGCTACGCATCCCTCTCTATATATATCTCTGCTTTGTCTAAGCAACACCGTCCTGCTATGCACATAGTTTTCGGCGGGACGTCTTTCTTTCAGGCTACAGAAACTTTTATAATTGAAATACTGATGTAGTTTGCTTAATATCAAAGAATGTTCTATTTATGCTTGTATGCTCACGTCTCTTCAGCCAACTTACCTCCCCTCCTTCAATCGCCGCTGGCTGTGGGTCTTGTGGGTCAACACCCAAACTAATTTAAAGAAAACGTGATACGTATCAGTATCCAGGGAAGTTACTCTGGGACCTTAACAACAACTGGAACCGACGATTAAATCACTGTGCGAAATACTCATAAAGCATTATCTTAAAATTTATTTAAAATGCCACAATTCATAATAGGGTTTTGTTTTTAGTCTGGTTTGGTTTGTTGCTTATGACGCGTACCAAATGCCAAAATATATTTCGGTATCTTGTAATGAAGTGGTAGTGTCTATTGTAGGAAATTATTATTTCCAGAAAAGCTGTTTTTACGACACAGTTTTGTTCAGATCTGTTCCATTAACCTAGCTCGTATGGGATAGAAGAGACGCACCAGATGACGTGATATAAGGAAATAAAACCTCCTTTTCAAGAAAAAAAATCTGTGTCCGCATTGACAGAAGAAGTTAGTGCATAAGAAGCACAACAGCATGAGCACAAACTCACGCACGCATGCACAAACGCACGCACACACACACAAGCGCGTACATTTTGGCTGCATTAACTTTAATCCGTTGTTATTTAAAAACGTGGTTTATGGTTTCTCTCTTCTGTTGCCAGAAATTTGGAAGTTGGCTCCAGTCTAAGCTTTAACTAACGTCGTTACTGGTCACGTGACTTTTTACTGGGCCCGACGGAAAAGATCCTCCAAGATGGCCGAACACTCGTCAGGGCCTGCACCCATGGAGCAGAGGTAAGATAAGGCCGGCACACACACACACACACACACGTACACGCACGAGTACATACAAGCGCGCGCACGCACGCACATGCACACACACACACATACACGCACGAGTACATACAAGCACGCACACGCACGCATACATACACACAAATACACGCACGAGCACATACAAGCAAGCACACTCACGCACACACACATACACGCACGAGTACATACAATCATGCGCACGCACACACACACACACATATACGCGCACGAGTACATACAATCACGCGCACACACACGCACGCACGCAAACACACACACATACACACATACACGCACGAGTACATACAAACAGGCACACGCACAACGCACGCACGCACACACATCCTCTTTTTCTGTTTTTCTTTCCTTCCTTCTCTTTCCTTCTCTCTCTCTCTCTCTGTGTACCCCCATTCACTCTTCCCTTGCCCTTTATCTCTGCTGAAAGCCTTATTATATTTTGGCAGCATCGATACATTTTCATCAGCCACTCAACGGCTCCTTTTCCAGTGATACGCGCATGACGGTTATTAATGGACTGTTCTTAGACTAAGCTCAGGCACAAAAGTTTGCAGTGACCGCTTCCCGACCCTTTCTTCGGCAAGCAGGAGGGGTACAGAGAGAGGGGCGGGGTGGATGGTGCGGGTATAGTTCATGCTACGTGTAGTTTGTTCAATGGGGGGTTCTCGCCCAATCAGAACGCTGCGTCAAGAACTGGTCTCTTTACGAATTCCCCTAGGGGTTCCGAGTGCACTAATTTTATAATATTGTGTTAATAACTCTTCATGTACATACACGCAGACCCACGCACGCGCGCGTCCGCATGCGCGCGCACACACACACTCGTCTGAACACGCCCTTCCGTGCCCATCCTCCCACACATTTTCTTTGTGTTAGCAAGCTGCTTTGCTAAATTATCACTATGCTAAACAAAAGGACGATGCTCGCACATAGCATTTTATTTATTTTTGTATTTTTATTTGTTTATTTTGTTGTTGTTGCCCACTACTGGCACCCAGAATAGTCCAGAGGGTGTTGGCACGTGGTATCTGACCCATAGTAGTTTCTCTAACACTAGCCAGACCTCTAAGTTATAGCCTCAAATCCAGTTAGCTACTCAACGTGGCTCGAAAACCACTACAAAGTGCGTCCCAGTCCTCTCGTCTCTTTCTCTCCTTTCTCTTTCCATCTCTCCCCCCGCCTCCCCCCTCTGTCACTCATCGACTCGCCAGCGAGTTAACCACGACGGGAACAGTCTGCATCAATCGCCACAAGTGCCTCGCCACACACTCCTATAATTACTGTGTCTGATAATTGAATTGCACTGCATTTCTTAATGAAAACGCTGCAGGGTGCTGTGTGGCTGAGGGTCAAAAAGGAGACTGCCGCTGTTGTCGGAAGTGTTTTCTTTAGTACGTTTTCCACTCTCCGGCCGCACCGGCGTTTTTTAACCGGACGAATGTGCATCTCATTTGGCCAAACCTGTCAGTGTGTACCAAAAACCAGCTGTGTGTGAGAGAGAGAGAGAGACCGTGCGTGCGTGTACCTGTCTGCCAGATTTTTTTCCTTCAGATGAGAAAGAAAGAAAAGAAAGAAGGAAGGAAAGAAAGACAATATGAGTGTTCTGACCTCCTTTCTTGTCGGTAGTCACACACTTACTAACGCAACACTAATCCTCGCGCACCGTCACTGTCGTTTCATCCTTCCTTCATCCTACTTCCGCATCACTTAACTGCTGTATTCGTTATCCATCGTACTTAACGGTGACACTGACCCAGCGGTCGTCAGCCGGATTTGTAACTGACAATTTCAGAAGCGAAACAGCCAGGCCTGCAGTGATGTGAGTAATTCGCTTCAGCTCTCAGAAACTTTCGATTTCCCGTCATAGATCTCTGGCACAGTTCTGATCTCCCAACGGCCACTCACGAAAGTCGTGTTTCCGTGAATCTGTGACAGAACCTCAAAGGTAAACTCTGCACATGCATGATGTGTGCGCGTGTGTGTGTGTGTCCTTCTATCTCCTGCTTTTTCCGTCTATCTGTCCATTGTACTATATGTCTGTCCGTATGTCCTTCCAGTCATCGGATAATCTTTCGCATTTGTCTCTCTCGGGTTTTATCTGACGTCACTACAGGTTGTCAGGGAGGTATCCTATTGCTGTACTTTGATATTTATTGTAGTTCCGTGTAAGCCTCTCATTTTCTTTGTCACACCCTTAAAAATTGCGAGAACTGCAAACCATAAGTCGCATTTTCAAAAGCCTTTAATCTGATATGTCCGTGTCCCAGCATTTGGACGCAAGCCATAATGTAACTACAACTGTCTGCTCAGAGACTGACCTCTGCATAACTGTTCCCCTCCCCCGCCCCCGTCTCCTCACTCACCTCCTTGCAGCGACGTTCAACCGAGCTCCTGTCAAAATAACTTCATGCACACTTAGGCTGGTTTCCACGGGTACCTTTATCTTGTATCCGCGTACAATACACACGATGAACTGCTTTTTAATTCCTTTATAAGATCGCTCTAATAATTGAAAAACAGGCTCAAAAGCCTCAGCAAACCCATCCCATGGCCACGCCGCACGAACGCTTGTACTCTGTTCCCTTACGAACACAAAATGATGTATGGATAGGCTTCAGTGACCCACAAAAGTTTATGCACGTGTTGTGGAGGAGGAGACGGCGAGCATTTGTGCAACATTACCCTGAACATGTTAACTGGAGTAGCGCCTAGTCATGGCCACATCGGGCGATCTGTGAGGTGCGTTCGTCAGATTAGCCCTTACAGACTCTGGCTACCAAATGAAAAACAGGAACATGTCATTGTGAAGCACAAGGGAATTTTACAACAATTATCCATAAAAATAAAGACGCTTATCAAAAGATCCTTTTAATTGTGCTGTCTGGAACGTGCTATTGTGCGTGTGTGAACATATATATATATAGGCCTATAAGTTTAAAGAGAAAACAGACTATATAGGAGTTGAAGCTACCTTTATCACATCGATTTGAGATTCTTCCTGATAAGTGCGACTTGGCTGTGTGTATGTAAAGTGACATTGAACTTAAGACTAATGATTGCGAGTTCTGTCCCCTTTTTTTCTTTTTCATTGACAACGCAAACAGCGAGTGTGGCTAAATGGCTGTTCGATGCTGTGATAGGATCATGCTACGCAGGCTGTGGCTGCAAACAAGCTGTAAAGGATATAATATCTCTTTTTGTTTGTTTTTTTTACTAAAACTTTTATGATCATATTGTCACCACAAGTTCCACTCGTGCTTAATTGTAATGTGGCACGCACCAGGATGTGGTGTTTGGGATTCTCTAATCCAACCTGTTAAAACCTGTTTAAAATGTTGTGCTCGTTGAAGAAAAAACATCACGTGAAGCTGTTAAAATCAGTTAATAGCAGAACGCAGCGCAGGAAATTGAACACACGTCAGCCCCTCCAACTCTTTATCTCCTCAGGATGCCCTCAGGGTGGTTGTTTTTACAGCGGGGGCTGGGAAGTATGGTATAATTCAGGAAGTGAACATAGTTTTTTTTTTAAATCGTGTACAACATATGCAAAGACGGCGCCAAAATGCGACATGATTGATGGTAGGTGGGTGATTCTCTCGCTCGATCTCTTGTGTTTGTGACACAAACGTTCCTTTCTACGAAAGCATTTGCGCGTAAGGACTACGCGAAGTAAGCACAGAAGAGCGTTAACACATGCGTAAAACGCTTTTCACAATGAGTCAACGCGATGAGATTTTCAGAGGAAATCTGTGTGCAGCCAGATAATGTCTTATCAAGATTCCTGTGCGACTTAGGAAGTTAATATTAAAACCCACACCATAATAGGTGGCAGTGGTTGGGGTAGGGGCCTGCGGAATATGTCCATGACCCAGCTAGGTTTCGATACTAGATACGCCGTTCAAGTTTAGTTTTCTATTTATACATTTCCGTGTAGCGTTTAGCCTGTGTTGTGCGCTGTGCAGCCAGTGAGTGCACCCAACGCCTGCTTGTGGCGACATCTAGCTTTCATTGCAGAGCAGACGACAAAACCAGGATACCGAGAACTTTCAAAAGCTGCGGGTGGCGCTTCGCTTGAGAGTTTTCTTTGTTGTTCGGTGTTTACAACTATGACATGGTCCACCTGCGACAGAAGAAATAGGCGGAACTTCGAGACCGTGGGCTGCTCGCCACAGCTGTGCACACACACCAAAAAAACATAGGGACATTAACAATAACAGTATTCAACATCGATGTCTCCCTTAAGGCTCAAACAGAGGAAACTGCGGAAGAAATGTTTTTCGGACATGTTCCTGAACCCTGTCTCTGTCAACGAGTGAAAAGGTAAGTGCTGTTGTTTATGATGTAACTTTGCCTTTACAGTTGTTTTCATTGTTCGAGCGTATGAGATGTGGTTTTGTTTTCAGAAACTTTGTACTGTTCGTTTCTTTCGACCCTTTTCGAAGGAATAATGAAATAGTAAATAACAATAAATAAAAAATAACTCCAGACGGCGTATAATAGCGTCAGGATGACATCAAACAAATTACTTATCTCAATCGCCCCACAAAATAATAATACCAGAGATCCCTACAAGAGGTTGTTTTTACGCTGGTTTTGACGTAGAACCAAAAATCACTGAACCAAACGGACAAAAAAAACTTTATTTCTTTGGTAGTCGGAGGATTTTTTAAGCTTTATATGTGGCTTACAGAAAGCGTTAAATTCCTCACACATACACGCCAGCACTGCACTAAGAAATAAAATCCCGCGAGTTCCCCTATGAACAAAATCTAAGTTATAAAATCTCTGACTGATCATGGGGGTCTTCGAGATTGTAAAAGACCTAGAGGTTAATGTATATTAGCCAGTACGGCTTCACAGGTGGGCTCCAACCTCTCCCCTCCATTAAATTAATTCTTACCACCCACCGCCCGCTGTCTCTGTGAAGTTCAACATATTGACTCTCTGCAGCATTGCGTCAGTTAGCGTCACTACAGCTGTGGTATTGAAAATCGCGTGTGAACACGCTGCGTATCACCCTTGTCACATCATCGAGAGAATGATGAATGGGGATGATGAAAGTTAGATAATTGTTGCAACTTGAAATGAAGTGGCGCTTCAACAAACATCCGAACGAGTGATGACACACAGGGTGGCGACGTCTGGTGGTCAGCGAGCACAACGCGTCCGACAGTCGAGCGTGTCGTTTGGCGCTGTTCTTCCTTCTGAGTAAATCTAGTTTTAATTAGTCACGCACATAAAAAAGCCACGAAAAAATTCGAGAGCGTTCTCTCTCTCCCTTCCCCTCCCCCCTCTCTCTGTGTCTGTCACATAGACGCGCGCGAACGCACCCACGCACACATACACTTACATACATACACATACACACAAACATATACACATGCACATGCACATACAAATACAAATACAAACACACAAACATACACATACAAACATACACATACACACAAATATACACATGTACACAAACATACGCATACACACACAAACATACACATATACACAAACATACGCACACACACACAAACATACACGTACACACACACAAACATACACATTCACATACACATACACATATATATGCATACACAAGCACGGATTCAGAAAAAACTAGTAGAGAGTTTTACCAGGGACCACTCTAGTGATTTATCCTTGTGCCTATAAAATCCATTAGGTCGTAAATCTTGACCAACCCAAGAAAATCAAGTGGTCGTATCGACTGTCAACTATAAGCGTGATGTAAGTATGCTGGAGTGTACAACCAGCCCGCCATTCAAATTAAGCAGCACGATATGTCCGTTACCTAAAGCAGCGTTTGTACGATGGTGTGTTCAGTAACGACGAAGTTGGCTTTCACCATCAAGTTTCGACAGCGACTGTCGTCCTGGTCGCAGTTCCTGTTTGGGCTGCACTGCTCTAAACCGTGTCGAGAAAGTGGTGAGTAACAATTACATCCTGAAACTCTCATTCGCTGAGTGACTGAATGATTTAAGTCCTCCAAGCCTTCGGAGAATTTCTTGAAAACTGGATCCGGTTCAAATTAAAAACATGTGTCGTCTTCACCCCATGTAAAAGCGATCCCATAAACAACGCATGCGCAGTAACACACACCTGCCCAACTGCATGTGAACCATGGATACAATATATGCTCCTGGACTCCTGTCTGCTTGCCGATGTAGCCTTGGATAGCTCAGTCGGTAGAGCTGCGGACTGGCTTGTGGAAGGGTGCTGGTTCGAATCCAAGGATTTAAACATGCATTGCGTAGACTCCATTCGGCCATCTCCCTGCACATTAAACGGCCCGCTGGCAATCCTACTGCAGCTATCGGTCTGGTGGTTCTAAGATCAGTAACAGGACCCCATTCCTCATAGTGCGAAATCACCGCGAGGTGGAAGCATTGTCTCTTTAAAATAGCCAACTAATCTCCTTGTCGAGACCAGCGCCAATCCTCTCATGGACTTAAAGGGAAGCTTAACCCTAGACGCAACATGAGATGAAATCATAGATATTGATATTGTGAGTCTTGTCAATCATAAATTTCAAGCTGCATCGGTACTATTTCCATACAATCCACGTTTTAATTTCGGTAAATAACGGCACACGGACGTCGCCATGTTGTGGTACTCTTTCGCGAATGAAAGCAAAATATCGCTGCTGTCGTCTGGTCTGGTGACGTTAGTTCCCCAGAAGCATTCAACATGCCACAGTGCAAAGCGTTCGGTTGTTTAAACGAACAGTGCAAATCGTTTAATGTAGACGGAAGCCACAAAAGCTTTTTTTGGGATTCCGAATCCAGCAAAATAAAAGATTTGTATGCACTATGTAAAAAGTGGCTTGAAAATGTAAAGAACGCCAAGTTGCCTCGTCATGCGTAACAGTATAAATGGCACAAATTGCACCTCGTGTGCGAAGATCATTTTACGAGGGAGTGCTTTGAAGGCACCTACGAAAATGATGTGTCTGCTTCGCTTGGCTTCAAGACTTTTAAGAAAAAGTTAAAGAAAGGAGCCATTCCGACAATTATCAATACAAAGTGTGCCGATGAAAAGGCATTGCAGTAAGGCAAGACCGGACGGAAGCTGAGCCTGAGAGTGAGAACAGACGATTACAGCTGAGAGCGATGTCACTAACAAGTCAAGTTTCTTTATTCTTTTACCCTCATGGGGTATTGAGAAGAAAAAATAATGTCAAAGAACACATGTCAATCGTAGTTCATCTGACATTAGAATATACATATATTGATAAATAAACTCAATGATTAATAAACACACAACACGCTCAGCCACGCACGCAGACCTACCCACATGCAAAAACATAGGCACCTATTCATTAATGCACTCTACTAAGAAATTCACTACTTTGGTCAATACACTTTTGTTTCTACAAGAAAAGAGTTTATAAAGTTTAAATGTATTTGGCCGGCTCGAGTAGTATGGTGTCAGCGCGGTGCTGCGTTCAGCTGTAAAAGCGTCTGCCCGATATCTGTGACGATGCTGCTTTGAGCGCTGTCGGCTGCGGGCTGCAGTAGCTTTCTCCCTGCCTGGGTAACTGACGTCACTCATCAAGGCAACATGGCGGCTTCCATGTAAGCCCGATGAGGCCCATAGAGGGAGGATTGCTTACTATCAGCGTTCTCTTGCCAAGACTGGTATCTGCTTGCTAGGATCCATTTTGCTCGTATAACTTAGGCCTGCTGTCGTTTTATCATACAGGTATACTCGGAAAACCTACAACCTACAAACAGGCTTTAAAAGCAAATAATCGCAAATGGGAGTAATTATTTATTTTATTTATTTATTTTATTGCAATTTTCCTTTTTTCTCGAGAAGTACATGTACATTGTCTCTTTCAAGCCACACAAACATCGGATTTTATCTCAGAACTACATGAGGAATGATTTTGCAAGATGACGTGACCTCTCGTCAGCGTGATGTGCCTTCTGAATGTCGAAGAGTGAGCACGCTGCGTGCAGTTTTGAAGATGTTTAAGATGCTCCCCAGGGGTGCGAGCTTCATTGATGTTTGTAAGGCGTGGAATCGATCTGGTCTTTTTCTACATCAGTAATATTTTTTATATAAATTGTAGTATCACAAGATTCTTTTGTGGGACGAAACCTTCTCCATGGTCTGGACGCCCAGTGACCTTTTAGGTCCTAGGAGAGTGGGGTGGCCGTCATTTTCTGTGGACAAGAATCG
This sequence comes from Lanistes nyassanus, assembly GCA_004794575.1. Classification (NCBI taxonomy): domain Eukaryota; kingdom Metazoa; phylum Mollusca; class Gastropoda; order Architaenioglossa; family Ampullariidae; genus Lanistes; species Lanistes nyassanus. Next base: position 119,010 of record SMGT01013153.1, on the reverse strand, counting down.
TGAGGGCAGTGCCCATATCCTCTCTTCGCCGCCTTACCTTCCCTAGCACATGGGTCAGGTAGCAAATTACCTGCTGGGTCAACTGGGGGAAGTGTTGCAGAGCAAGGGTATTGAACCAGTCTGCGGCCGCTCCTTCAGGTTCGGAGGCCTGCAGTCTAACACCTTTGCCATCTGCTTTCCCCACAGCACGTACAGCGAGTAAAAAGACGTTGGTATATTGATTAGCATGTTTGAACACACCGACAGAAGATACAAGATAAGCGTTTGTACAATCTACGCATGCATAGAGGCACACAAAAACATGACGAGGTCGGGGGGGGGGAACTAGAAATGAAGGGCAGAGAGATGGAGGAAGAGTGCCAGATGAAATGCGTGACAACAGATGATTTAACTGTGAAAAGTGTGTGCATAGTTACAGGGAAAGTTTGTCATGCTGCGTCACAGCTTCATCTGAAATGTTTTTTCTCCCGGAGTTTATAATTTTCACTGCCCACGCCTTTCCACCACAAAAAAAGTGCAGAACCTTGCCATAGTGACAATCATGCTAACAGTTCATGCATCTCGTTGACTTTACGCAACGCCTCTGTGGGGTTCACTTACAGCTTAGCACTATTATTTAACACTGTGCTCACAGCTTGTGATTGATGTCGCTGTTCGAGTAGATTTACATGCCACGAACCCAGTAAGGGGCTGCGTTGCTGTGTTAGATGAAGGTCTGAAATTCGGTTGCAGATTTGTTAAATCTTTCATCCTGGTTCGAATCACAAAGAGTTCCGTGTCACTGGTCTTTTGTTAAACTGTTGTTTCTGGACTGGAATGACATCTTTAGTTCACATATTAATCAAAACTGCTTCTAGTTGTTGGTATACGGTGGACAGTTGAAAACCTCAAGAAATAACACATAGTCGTCAGTGTGTCTGAACGACACCAGCTTTTAGCTTCAACCATTCGGCTTCAATGGTAACAACTTGAAGGCATGCTGTCACAGAACTAGACTGAGAACACCTTGGGTCTCTTTGAATGAGAACCAGATCTGCAAGTCGTTAGGGGTTTGAACCACTTCAACGTGACTCCTCCCAGCAAAACTGTCTGAACCAGCGCGGCTTCAAAGCCACCGACCTATCGAAACCAGAAAGACTTTTTCTGCTGATGACCTGTCTGAAGCTGACGCCATCACAAACATCGATTAGCCACACAGCCGAGCCTTGCTTTCAGAAGTGAGTTGTTCTCGCCGTACGAAATAACACAATTACTGGTCTTGGAGTAGACAACGTAGCATAGTGGCGACACCTAGCGACCGTCAGCCAGCCGGCTGAATAACCTGAGACGTCTTATATTGATGACGGTTCTCGACCGCCGACTTCCGGACCCGGATCAGGAGATTCTGTCATTATGACAGGTGCAAGAAGCCACAGCCACGCTTTGATGATCCCACTTTTTTGGAATCCCACATTCCGGCCCTTTACCTGTGTGTTGTCGCGCACACGTCTGGGTGCGTAGGGGCTAGGTTAAAATGGGTGGGAAGCGATGCTTTTTAAGCACTCACTGCTGGTTTTTTTTCCAAATTACAGTGGACTGGAACAGTTATTCAGGTCCTACTGTTCGAGAAATAAAACCGATTGCTGTTGAGTCGACCAAGGTCAGAGTGCAGGTCAGGAAATTCTTCTTTTAAATCTGCATCTGGTGGCTTGATGTGGTTTTCTGCCATCAGCAGCTTGAATGATTGACAGGTTTTTCAATACAGAATAGGTCACTCTGTGCCTGGAAACACGTTTGGGGTTGGCAAAGCCTGGGTTGGGGTTAAATGCACCTACCACCAGATTCGAATTCTCGCTGCCATACACCAAGATTTTCTTATTGGATTGTTGCACTAGAGGTCTTGGCGTGAGACGGGACATCCGTCACAAGCTGTGAGCACAATAAGTGTCATAATAGTGCTAAGCTGTAAGCGAATCCCACAGAGTCTTGCGTAAAGTCAAGGAACAGAGGAACACACCTGACAGGACAAGGACCAATGTTATCTATCGACTGATCTTCGCCTCCATTACCAACCACTCCTAAAGAAGGAAAAAGGGGGAGGAAAGCTGCAGACAATTTAAGTGAACTCAGAGGCGTAGTCCTCCGTGTCACAGGAAAGCACGCACGCGCTCTCTGAGGCATGAGAGGGCACGGGCTGTTCTGTAACTCGCTTGACCTTTCTACCTTAAAATTCCAGGAGTTCGCAACACCACGCCAGGTGCAAACACAGGTAAATCCAAGAAAAGAGGGAAGCTAACCTTTCCCTTGCACATTTGTGCACCTAAAAGCTGTAGGCGCGTCTCCTGACGAGAACAGGTATGGTCCCTTGACGATTTTATCCCTGCTGTTCAGCTTTCTATACAATGTTTCATATTCTCCCAATCATGTGCTTTTTCGTTACAGAAAATTAGTCACTCGGTCCACCGCGCGGTTGTTATGATTTTGCAAGCTGTCAATCTATGTTGGAAAATTGTTTTAAAGAGCTTGTCTGCTGCAAATCACAGCTCAATCGCAAAGTTTTAGTCGATATCTCGCATCCTTCCCTAATGTTTCTTCACGCTTCCCCATGCTTAGTTATTTAGGGATGCGCTTGTATGGAGCTTTGTAATGACCTGTGGAAGGCTTTAGAGTTTTGCCTTTTCCAGAGTTATAAGCTGTCGAAGGTATGTCAATTTAAATTTTTTTTCAAAACGCGAATAGGATTGCAGTCATCTGAACAAATTGAATTAGTTAACTACCTCCGATTGCTAAAAATAAAAACTATAAAAATAAACATTGCGGGGCCCAGTAAATAGTGAATCCCATTCTTGATCCCAAATAGAAGCTGTCTGTACCAATTTTCGTAATGTTGCGTTGCCATAAACGGGTTGGTTTCAATCCTCTCAGCTAGAAACAAGCACTGTGTGTTTTGTTCTGTATGAAGACCAAGTTCAGAACTGTCAGCAAACCAAATACCGTTAAAAAAATTCAAGCAAACAAACAAAAAAAAAACAATTTAGCGAACTTCCGCACAATTATGTTCCTGCCACGACTGCGTACTGCTGTGTTGGGGGGGGGGGTGGTATGTGTGAAACAGACACAATCAAAACAGAAAATAACGGTCGTTTTGTTTTCTTCTTGCTGAGTTTTGTTGCTGCTGGTGGCGGTTGCTGTTGTGGTGACGGTGATGCGCTGTTTTTGAAACTAGAGATAAACCATATTATCTTTCTTTTGTTCTCCTTCTATTCTCGGATATGCTTGTTATTGATTGGTTTTTCGCCTTCCTATTAAACAAAGTCTGCTGGCGTCAAAATGCAATAACTACGTAATAAAAGTATCTTTTGACGTCCGTGATTGGTTGGAATCTCTAACATGGCAAGTAACCAGAGGTTGCCGACCACACTATATTTGAAACTCTGGAAGTCCAAAAAGTGGCCAGTAGCGTGGACACAGCCCCCTCATTATACCCCTTCTCAAGAAGGGGTAACAGACGCATATGGCAGAACTACAGGACGGTTAGCTTCATCAGTCATCCCAGCAGGAAAAAAACATACTCAGCAGAGTTAAAGCGCAGACAGAACAGCTACTGGCAGAGGAACAAGCCAGATTGAGGCTGAGGAGCACAGTGGAATAAATCCCCGACTACCGAGTTATTATTGAAAACCATGTGCAGCATCAGAAAGTTCTCTTCCACAACTTCGTACTGTTGATCATCAGTTTACTTTTCTGATAGTTCACCTCCATTCCATAAGCCTCTGCTCATTCTGCAAACCTGTCTGTCAGTTCCTGCAGTTCTTGGCCGCTTCAAACCCAGAAAGTCGATCTCATCAGGGAAGTGCAGGTTGGAGGTAACTCTTCCTCCTGCTAAGATGGTACCTGTGTGTTTTTAGAGGGTCTCATGCATGATCTTTTTATGAAGAGAACTGGTGACAAGCAGTCTTGTCGGATCCCTGCTGTGATTGGGAAGAAGTCGCCTACCCGGTTGTTTAGAGTCGCAGCACTGTTGGAGTTTTCATACAGTGGGTACGTGACAATCTAGTTCAGAGAGAGGGGGGCGCAGCGTGCGAAACTCTCGTGAGAATTTGAAGCCAACTTTTTTCACAAGTGCTTTAGGGTACCAAAGATTTTAATTATACGTGAAATATTTACTTTTTTAAGAAAAGAAAAATCCCCTAAATGATGATAATCAATAATTGTTTTTATCGTTAAAATATCTCTTTCCAGTGACGCTTGTTTGTTTGCCACTTCGAGCAGGTCAAAAAAGACGCTCCCAAACACAACCTTGCGACACAGAAGCTGAGTGACGTAGACATAAACTATTGATATAGCTCGATTAACTAAGCATTTTTGATTGCATCTTCTTAATTTTGTGAGGTTTCTTTGGCGAGCAATATTAAAATTCTTTTACTTTTCAGAAGTCCAGTCTGCACTTAGCAAAATGGTTGCCGTAATGTTTCGCAAATCCCAACATGTTTAATTAAAGAGGACCTAATCGAAAATCTGACAGCATAGAAGTCATTATTCTTTTTTTTTCCTCTGTTAGAAGAATCATTTTAGGTTCCGTTTTACACGTAGTTGTGCAAATCTGGCAACCCGATTTGCTGTGAACTGAGAAACTTGATAGGTAAACTGCTAGCGTCCTTTTTCTAAAATGCATAGCGTGCCACGAGATCTCGTCACGTGACCGAAAAGATTGCGAACTATTGGTTTATTGATTTATTTATTGATGATAACCTTCACCCCGTAGGCCTCTTGAACTGTTGACATACTCTCTCAAGCAACGAATTTTTTAAAGAAAAACTATTGTGGTCAATAGAATAGTATTTGTGTTTCAATCACAAATAATAATATAAATAAATAAACAAAAACTTTTTTTCATTGTTTAAATTTAAGTATCATGTAAAGTGTTTAAATATTTATTCTTCTCGTACTCTGTGTACAGCTTATCTTGTTTTTCTTGCACACTTAAGTGTGTAACTTTAGGTATTAAAAAAATAGATCAGTAAAATCAATTAATAGTACATTGATTGTATTGCTGAGAGGTTAATCTTTCCATTGATATCTTATTTTTAAATATTGGAGAAGATCTGTAGAAGTTATGAACGTTTAACGCTCACAAACTCAGTTCGCTGGTCACAATTTCCCTTAAGATCCCCATGTAAAAAAAAAACGTGACAAAATTAAATCAAAGAAAAATTCATAACTCCGTTAATGTTTGGCCTGTTTTAATAAATTTTATGTCGTTTTCCTTGTATTTTTAAGCTCTTTAAAATGATATACATTACTTTTGGAAAAAAACATTTTGAATTTTGTTGTCACGTACCTACATACAGGGATTCTGTGACTTGCGCTAGTCCTTCTTCGATGTTGTACGACCGCAGTACATGCCAAAGCCCTTGTGCCACTCTGTCGAATGTCTTCTTAAAGTCGACACATAATTATTCTCAACCACTAAGATCTGCGTAGGCGGTGAAAAGACTACATACATGTGATGGGGGCAGCCATCACGGAGACGGTTTTGGCCACCACGCTCACAGCCACAGCGGACGCCGGGGGCGGTATGGGTCGAGTACTGCCAGCGACACGTGGCTGTGACGCACTGTGTCATCTTACAGCCTGCTGTGCTAGGCTCACTCTCTTTAAACGTTTCTATATCCTTCTAGGACAGTTGCAGGTACTAACAACTAACATATTCAGATTCTACTTGATATACTCTTCCGGTAGATACTAAACTCACCCAACGTCTTAATAGATTAGGTTAGTTTGTAGGCATATTTCTTATTTTTATCTATTCACATTAGCTAGTTTAACTGCCTTTTAACGTAATTATCTTTATTTCCTTCTCACTCTACTTAACTTTCCTTAACACTAACAGGAAGAGCAAAGCGCACTCTAGTCACTGTATATTTTCATGTCCTTGTAGGTATATTCTTTCACTTTTTATTCTAAATGTTGTATGTGTAAGAAACACAAAATGAGGTATCCACCTCACTTCCACCCGCCAGTTTGTGCCGTAGCTGGCAATGGCTCCGTTGTGGCTCGCTCCCACCCGGTAAAAGCGGGGTGCGTGCCGGACAAAGCAGAGTCCCGAAGTAGGGTGAAGCAGGAGGAGGAGGACGAGGGAAAAGATGTAGCAAAACAGTAAAGTGCAGTAAACCGTGGGGTGGCGGAGCATGTAGGGCGGCAGCAGCAGTGGCGGCCCAAAATAAAGTACGCAGTGGGCGTGGAAGGAACAAAACCTGCCTTTGTTTGAAGGAGAGAGACAGAGGAAAGTTGCGAAGCGAACCCGCTTCATCACATACATAACTAGCGCACGTTCGATCTAGGCACTGAAATCGTAATTCGTGTACAGTATTTCTATTTTGTTGAATTGTAGATGTGTATAGCTCACAATTTTAAGAATAGTTTCTATACACATTTGTAACAGATGCGTGTAGTGGAGCTAGCGCAAAGGAAGAAATAAAGAATACCAGAAATGAATAAAGAACAAAAGAAAGGAACACGTGATTGCCGCTTCGAAATAAACCTAAGTTAACAAAAAGGAACTGAGTCAAGCTACATAAACAACAAAGACAATCAACAGTTTGGGGCCATTTTCCCTTCGTCAGGACAACACAAACACTAACATAGATCTGGGGTAGGGGGTTTTTTTGGGGGGAGGGGGTCTCTACCTGTTAGTGTTGTGTCGCCCTGACGAAGGGGTTATGCCCGGCAACTGTTAATTTTATCATTCAATGTAGCTTGGCTAAGTTCCTTTTCGTTAACTTAAGAAAAGAAAAGATGAGGAAGAGAAGAATCTTGGGGCAAGGTGGGGGGATAGATAGGTTGTTCGAAAAGAAAAACAAACGGATTGCCTGCCCTGTGTTTCAGTCCCAGTGACGGCAAACAAATGAACATTAACCGCCTTTGTTTCCCTGTTTTCAAATTTGGCAGGGCCAGGGGTTTGGGTGGTGGGGGTGCAGTCAGAGTAGTCAAGGGAGGGTGCAGAGAGACTGGGCCAGGGGTTTAGGTGGTGGGGGTGAAGTCAGAGTAGACAAGGAAGGGTGCAGAGAGACTGGGCCAGGCTGCCTTGCCATAGAATGCGCTCACCGCCTACCCGAGTGCGGCTACCCTGGGAAATCAGAAGACTGTCTACTGTTTGCTCTGTCGCCGACTGACATCAGCTTGTCTGGGCTTGTCTGTTCTCTGTCCTCTGTTTTGATTTGGTTCGGTTTGTTGTTTTGTTTTTATTGCTTGATCTATTTGGGGGTAAGGGTTTTCTGCGTTGAGCTAAATATGCATTAACCGCTATAGTCACTGTCAAAGCTGCAATCTGTGTCACATCAGTGTCCGGTTGCGTAGCTGGCTGGTTAGATGCAGAGGTTGGATGGCTAGCACAGCGCAAAAACCCATGTTTATCCAAAGAGAACATAAAAGTCTCCCATAAATACCGATGTTTGGCATTCGCTTGCATACATTCGTGCGATGTTGGTTGGTTGGTTGGTTGGTTGGTTGGTTGGTTGGTTGGTTGGTTGGTTGGTTGGTTGGTTGGTTGGTTGGTCGGCTGGCTGGCTGCCTGGCTGGCTGCCTGGCTGGCTGGTTGGTTGGCTGGCTGCCTGGCTGGCTGGTTGGTTGGCTGGCTGATTAAACTGCTCCAACTTGGGTCTATGAAAATTATTTCATGGCACAACCAAAGTTGTTTGATACTATTGTTCTCAACTACAAAAAGGCGGTTCGAAGACTTGCCTGAGGTGGGAGGGGGATACATCTGTATGTTTGTACGCGTATTTACCCATGACTAAAAGTGCGTTTGTAACTGCGTTTGCGCACATTAACGTGTGGGTCCTTTAGTGGTATCCGTGTTTCATTGGGCTACTCAGTAGGATGGGCTTTTTCATTTTTCAGCCGTGTGTGCGTGTTTACGTGCAGGAGTTCTTTCGCTCTTTCGTTCATTCAGTGGTTTCCTTCCTCCTTCATTGTTTGCTTTTCAGAACACGTAGGTGCAGACGATGATGACGTTACTTTCAGTTATGAAGCCGTCTGCTGTCTGAGTGAAGACTGACTTTTGACAGATTTACACTAGACGAAAGCATTTTTCACCCCGCGAAGGGCCCCCCCCCCCCCCCCCATTTTTATGACTGATAGCACGTAGTACAGTTTTATGGTGACCCTGAGATTCCCTGTCTCTGCTTAATGTGTGAGTTGTCCTTTTGTGCCTCTCACGGATCGCAGAGCATTTAAAATGTTTGTGGGTGCATCAGATTAATAAATAACTGTGCAAAAACTGATTATAAAAAGTGTAGAACGGAAACCTTTAAAACTTTAAATCCACAGGTGATGGAGACCAACCCGCACGCACACATGCGCGCATGCGCAGACAGACCGTATATGCGCGAGTGCATGCATTCCTATGTATGTCTACTTGTTCGGATGAATGCTTTCGCGTGCGGGTTACCGTCCGCCGTGAAAACACACAGTTTAATCCTTCCGCCTTTGCAGGTAACGGTGACTGGGTGAGCTCACCTAGCTGAAGGGTGCAGGTCCTACGACAAGTTGGGTCACGGGCCTTCCCTTCTCAATCACTCACCTGCAAACATGAGGACGTAAGTACGAACATCACACGCATTCAGCGCTTTTCGTTATTTAAACGGTTTCGGGTTGGTGACTAGCTGACAAACGTCCTTTCCAGGCAGAAACAAATAAGTACATTTACTAAGACATTTCAAAAGCATGATTAGTTTGTACGTATCAAGGCTGTGGTTTATGTCAGTCTCAACACCCTTTTTCACCTGCGAGTTTTTCTATAGGCGATGTCGGATTTTCACGCCGTATAGATAATTAAGTTCCCTTCGATTCCATATGCATAAACTTCCGTTCGGTTCCTGTGCTGGCTATACTTCTCAATTGCTTACTTGCTTTGGAGATGGGGAGCTGGGGGTGGGAGCATACATACATCGATATACACATACCGTGAGCAAGATCCCGTGTGTTCTTTTATCATTCGCCTTTCTAGCCGCTTGGTTCACTCTCACAAACCATCACAACAACCGGAGGATTTCATAATTTTTTGTCAAGAAACTCCTCTATTTAAATAAATAAAGACTTCTTCGGTGGTCACACAACAATAAGAGATGTAGGCATTCAATACATCCGAACAGTTTCCGAAAATCCAACTTCAGTCACGTTCGCAAGTACGCTATTACGTTAAAGGCAAGACGCTTATGTCCGCACAAATCAATATTAACGATGCAAGGGAGACAATTCTAGCGGCCGTAATAAACAGCAGCCATAGCACAGCGAATGATTTTAAAGCAAGATATTACAGTTCTAGCAAAACGGTATTCAATAGCTATATGCAGTGACAATAAGTTAGAAAAAAAACAACGTTTATCAGATAACTGGCGAGGGCTTTTAGCCACTTACTGTGACAAGACCAAGGCGTGTTGACATCTTATCGCTAAGCGTACGTGTTTATCAGGCCCCGTATGCATGTAAACAGTATTAAAATTATTCCCGAATAGCGCATTTTTTCTGTCTCTGAAAACGCTGTTTCGGAGAACTTGGAATAAGCTGTTCGCTCGTGGGACGACCGAATAAAGAGGGGAAAATAACCCATTCAGTTTTTGTGTATGGGAAATTCAAGGAACTTATTCCTGTCATGGCCGCTATTCTGGAACAAGTAAGCTGCGTGGGTTTCATGCATACGGGGTTATGGTGCCTTCGAACGTTTTTCACAGTCTGACGGGCGTATAAATATTTTCACTTTCTGTATCGTCGCAGCTAGCTTAGTTCCTTAATAAGACAAAGTGTAGAACAAACATTTTTACAGTTGAATACGCCAGCGTGCAGGCAATGCAAATAAGAATCCGGTAACGAAAATAGCTGTCAGAATGACCATTTTCATGACTACATACATGTATACATATGGTATACATATGGTATACATATGGTATACATATGGTATACATATGGTATACATATGGTATACATATGGTATACATATGGTATACATATGGTGTGTTGATGATTTTATTCCTAAAGCTTAGACAGAACTCGCTCGTCTTGACATTCTTCAAGTAAAGCTGTGACACAAACAGTTTCACCCGCACGCTTGAAGAGGAAAATCATATCACGTGCAGTTACGTCACTCCAAGTTTACTGACCTGTTTAGAACACACCAGTCCGTGTGCGAAAGTGATTGTCACGGCTTTAAGGGGCTGACTCTTATGTACACGCGTGTTACATGCATCTAGGCGTGCGTGCGTGCGTGCGTGCATGCGTGCGTGCATGCGTGCGTGCGTGGCCTCGCGTTTGTCGGTGTGAACGTGTGTACAGGCCTTTCTTAACTGGACGAATGTGTTTTCTTCTTGCGTATGACTAAGCTCGATAAGCATGTATATGATTACGTTGTGCGGACGTGAACGCGGGTCCGTCGTTTAAGAAAGGCTGTACGGGAAAGAGGGGCGTGGGTACACGGGACTGGGGTGGGGGGGGGCTAGAAGAAACAAGAATGGGAGCTGGTAGACACAAGAGTGTGGGCTGGGGACACAAGAATGTAGACTGGGGGATAAATGCTTGTTGACTGGGGGATACTAGAGTGCGGACTTGGGGATACAGGAAGTTTGGGTCGTTATCACAACCGCTACAGACTACGTTTGAAGTTTAATTGCTGTCTCTAGTGGCTGGAGTCCTTAATAGGACGGTGCACTGGGTGTTTCGTGGTCGGTCTATAATCAGGGTGGCGCTGCTGAAAGCAGACCTTGCAGGATCTGTCGATCGAACACTCGTCACTCCTCCCGAGAGTACAAGTTGTCTGTTCCTGTGTCTGGTCAGCGGGGTGGGGACAGACGTCATCTGGGACTATCTTAAAACTGGATTGTCTCCAGGCTTATTTCTTCTTTTTCCTCTTGAAAAAGAAGTGTTGACCATGGGTTTGAGGTTGATTAAGTGTCACTTTCCCGGCATATAACCAGAGAAATACATAAAGTTGCCCGAGGTAAAGGTAGAAAAATACATCCACCTAACTTCGTTCAACACAAGGCCACACATCAAATTACTTTACACAAAGCCACCACCACGCCGCCACTACCCCTCCCCTCTCCACAAAAAGAAATAAAAGATCTTAACAAAATATCTTAACGTCGCAGAACAGGACCCTTATAGGGGAGTCACCTTGACAATAAGCAGTTCGCAAATACAGTGGGTCAGATGACGAACTATGGGCGCCACGTGGCAGCACGCTATTTGCTTTGCTTGTGCTGGTGTGAGACACTCTTGCTGCACCTCCAGCAAACCTTTGTCCTTAGCTGGCCCTGTGTTACTCGCTAGTACAGCAAAACCTCCAACGTACGACTTTGGAAAAACCAGCCAAAGTCAGGTCGTATAATGGAGGGGTCTTATAAGGGAGGACTAGTTGCACTGAACCGTTAGTACATGTAGGTACATGTACGGTGATCGATGGGGTGAGAAATAAACAAATCTGCATGTATGTTATCGTGGCAATCAACTGCAGCATGTGTTTTGAACTCTTTTTTATTTTGCTTTCGGTTGAAATGCTGATATCAGCCATGATAATTCAATAGCGACAAAACGAGCTGTTTTTTTTTTAAGTTGGGGGGAGGGGATCGAAATGCGTCTTTGACTACAGGTTGTAAAAAACAAATTAAAAGGAAACTCGAAGGTGATGGCTGGTAGTAAATTTAAAACTTTGAACAAAAGATGTCTTAAAGTGCAGACAAGTGTTGCTACCCCTGACTCCCGCTAACCGGATGTGTCGACACGCACTGTGCAGGGCTGGCGTTGCCAAGCTGCTGTGTTCGCGAGCCCTCCTGTTCCTCTGTGTCGTCTATCTCGTCGTCCTCCTCCTCTTTCATCAAGCTTTGCTGTCGACTTCCAGCACCAGTAGCGACGACGGCAAAATCCCCGTCGTGGCCCGCGACTACGACCAGCCCGATGAAAACGCCAAGGCCGGCGTCAACAGCACCATTCGATGGGTAGGGTCCCTGAGATGTTTGTTGTTGTTCGTCGCTTTTATCTTTATGTTAGCCGGTAATATAAACATATACAGCCCCTTACAATAATCAGTATAACGACCAACGATAATGATGCAGTATCAAAAGCAAACCAAAACAAAACCAAAGACAAGCCCACGAGAACCCCTAGAAAACATTGTTTCTCTTCCCCCTCACCCCACCAACCTCCTAAAAAATATCCAGATAAACTCCACTGCTTAGAATATCTTCAATTTTTCCTGGACGTTTTGTTTGTAAGGAGCTCGAGTTAAAAACTTGTAGGAACAGTTTCTATAAGTGTTTTCTCTCCTTCAACTGCATGACGCTCACTGGCTGGCCTCTTATCGCAGTTCGCCATCCTCTCTACCAACCGTTCAAGCGGACACAGCTAGCAACAAATTTTAAACCCCGCTGTTGTCTTACGATAATTTACCCATTTCCATTCTTCGATCGCCGACAATAAAACTGGGCTTCAGTAGATTTCCTGTGTTTGGGGTGGGGGAATGGACAGGATGGGAGTGTTGGGTAACGCTGCGAGCAGAGCCGTGGACTGGCGTGTGGAAGGTTGGTGGTTCCAATTCAGGAATGGCCAAGAATTATATGCTGGAGTTAAAACATTGTGCAGACTCCACGGCCATCCTCCCGAACATTCAGCTGCCTGTCCGCGCAGTCCGTCTTACTCCGGCTTTCAGTCCGGTGGTTGTTGCAGGGCATAGCTTAAAAATAAGACCCTGACACACACACACACACACACACCCTCCCCCGTAGCGCGAAATCACCAGGAAGTGGAAGCATCGTCCGTCTAAAATTATCTGCCTTCCTACCAACTTGTCGTGATGTGCTTGACTAGTTGCAGAGCGCGGCAGATGTGCAGAAGCGGCTGCAGAGCCTGGAGGAAGGTATGTTAAACCTGGAGAAGCAGGTGATGGACGTGAAGATCTCGCTGGCGGAACAAGCTCTCAACCAGAAGCGCGCGAGACTGACGGCCGACATCAGGTCGACAGGACTGGCCGACATGCAGCGCAAGGCCAGCTCGCAGCCGCAGGCCGGATGGACGGTCGCAGATGATGAGACGCTGGACTACACCAACAGCACCCTCATCAGGGTCACTGACGGCCTGGCCGTCTTCTCTGCCTACCACGACGACCGACAGGACGAGGTAAGCGTTCAGGCACAACAGCGCGTGCACGTTTGTTTATATTCTGAGTACTTTGAGTCCAGCATGTAGCCTACAGCGAGTACCGCAGATTAAGGAGGTCAAAGCAGATTCCCGGAAGTTAAGGCTCTATAAGGGATGCTCTCAACAAGCAGGATATCTTTGCTTTAAGTCATATATGGGTTTTCGTTCCACCTCCCAAAAACATTGCGTGTCGTTTTATGTCGATTGTATGGATTCAAGATCCAGCAAACTGCTTCGATCGAGCGGCGGTTTGCTGTACTCGCTACCGTTGTGAATAATTTACCAAAAACAAAAATCGGCCATCCGCCTGGTGTCAAACTTGAGGAAAATCCTTTTTTCGCATGTTTGGAATGACAGACAATAAGCTTTGCGAAAACAAAAATAACAAGTGTATGGCCACGACTTATTCAGTCTAGAACATTGCGTTTCGTTTCTTTCAATCTCTGTAAGCCCTAGAGAGTCTTTTAACCAGTACAACAACACAAACCAACATTGAGCGCTTAGCTTGCGGCAGTGGGTGTAGTCGTGCTGCTGGTGTCTCAGGTGTGGGTGAGGGTGATGGTGATTGTGCGAGGAGATGCAGACAGCCAGCGGATGCTGTGTCACTTCGACTACAAGGGAGACAATTCTGCTACATACATCATCGAGGCCAAGCAGTATGAGGTAGGAAATGTACACGAGTTATACACGTGAGTGCATGCGAAGATGCAATGCAACCTCTTGTTGTTGTTGTTGTTGTTGTTGTTGTTGTTGTTGTTTTGTTGTTGTTGTTGTTGTTAGCACAGTATTTCTGTGTACAGTGTGTCTGTGGTTTGGGGCAAGAATGCAAAACAAGATTATTATCGAGCACTCCCCTATCCCTCGCCATGATTAGTAGACCCTAAGCCCCATCCCCACCCCTCACCAACACCCACACACACTTACACACACACACACAGAGAGCGCTGTTTTGCTGTGTGTGGCCTTTGTCACAACCTGGGAATTCATATTCTCTCTACACACGTAAACGTTCCCGTAGATACACTGCAAGAACTAACGTTAAGACTGCTGTGGGCAATACAAGGGTTGGTGGAACCAGCCCTGGCCAACTAGTGTTCACTGCTCCTGCTCAGTCAAGCACGACTGACGTCCGAAGTGTGCTGGTCTGCACGCTGGGTTTGTAGGGGGAGGGGTATGGACCAAAGCTTGATCGTCCACCCACTCACCCACTTCCTAATGCAGGTATGACAGGTCGACAATGTCCGCCGACCTCAACCTAAATTCATGCGAATTCTGCTGTCATATTATTTGATACTCCGAAATTGTTATTAACCCCAGCCGAAATTAATTTGTTGGTGTTGTTGAAGATGTAAAAAGAATACGCCTTCAGCGTTATCAAATTAATTTTGTAATCAGTTAACTGGATCAGATCGTCTGTGCAGAGACAGATTTTCGTCACAGTCGTGAAGAAAAGACGCGTGGTAGATATCCCCCCCC
>SMGT01013153.1:88713-104343 GCA_004794575.1 Lanistes nyassanus | reverse complement strand
CCCGCTGCAATCGGATTAAATCTTATTGCAGAAAGGGGCTTGCGAATCAGCTTTTCTCACTTCGAAGCACATCTCCAACGAGATCTTGAAAGAATCCATTTCTCGAATCGGAGTTCGAGTCGAATCGCAAAGCCTTTAGCATAGCTTTTGTCGTCATTAATTATTTATTGTTGCCGTGAGTACAATTCCACAACTGAGAAAGACAAACTCTTAGGAAAAACCTAGGGCAAATCCTGCTTGGCTACCAAGTGCGCAATCTGTCGACTGACAAAAACTTTCCCTGAATCTTTTTCGATGAGCTATTCTACTGACAAGGAAAAAGAAATGTTTTCCACCCGCCCATACTAGACTGCGCAAAAATCATTCCTTCGTGTGTCCGGGTGTCTTCAATTCGGTGAAGTTTTCGCTAACTGCCACCAGGAGTTAAACCAACAAACACTTCACAACCATATCCCATTGCGCACGATCTTTCTCTATCAACTGCAGTGTAAAGCGCTGACAAATTTGTACCTGCCCCTCTTTTTTCAGCTACTATCTCTACAGTGTCAGTTATCTATGTATTGTTGTTTGCATTTCACTGTGGATATAAATACACAAACAAACAAAATCTATACCAATTTGAATGTCTCGAATCACATTTTTAATTTAAAATGAAAAACTGAGTCGAGAATTTCGAAATCGAAATCGAAATCAAATCGACTGTCAAAGCCTCGCAAGGCTGTACTTTCAGACCACTGACGTTTGTGGACATGGATAATTGTATGTTTGCACTCGCTTTATAGCAAGCTCTTGCGAGCCTCTAAAGATAAGTTGTTGATTCGTTTACTTATCAAAGTGAATTTCTGCTCACTGTTTTCATTGCTTTGTTGTACTGTTGTTTATGTCTTGTCTTCATACCCCACTGAGGGTGAAATAAGAAAAATAAATTCTGAAAATTCTGACTTCTGATTAGTTCTGTGCATGCTACTGTCTCCAACTTCATCTAGTCGGTCGACACTTTAGACTGTCGGCCGATCTCAGAACTGGACGCGGCGTGTTTTGCTGTTGCAGATGTGCGAGAATCACAGGAAGAAGTATCTTGGCTTCATCTACTCCTGCCCTGTTCCCCTGGGTCGCCAGCTGGACTACTCTCTGTCCGTGTCACACTTCTCCAGCAAGGACAGACTAGTTCCGGTGACAGTGAGACCTGTGGCGCCACCTGGTACTTCCGGTCAGCAGGTAAGTGCCTTCTGCTGTAAAAATATTACTGTGCAAATCCTCTCCCTTTACGCAAAGAGGAAAAGCATACATTCATTGTGAGTAAATTCAGACAGACAGACAGAGAGACAGACAGAAGGGAATAAATCAGACTGCAAAGTTTAAGCGTGTCCAGTGTTGAAAAGACGAGACGTTCTCTTGTATCTTTGTCCCCAACGGAAGCTTTGATTTCACGGTAATTACTTGCTGACTGGTATCGATCAGCCGTCGATCAAACACAACACATTTATTTTTATGAGCAAGTCTTCCGACAAAGGTGAAAGGAAATGTTTTGTCTACGTTTTTTATGCCACTTGTATAGTCTCAAGACTTCTTTTGTGATGAAAGGAGAGGGCGCAGTGACAGTACTTTTGTGTGTTGTCACAGACTGGCGTCGATCAGCTGAGGTACAACTTCAGCGTTTGTGTGTCGCCGCTGTTCGGCGTGGTGAGTCCCAAGCGGCTGGTGGAGTTTCTGGAGCTGACGAGGCTCCTGGGCGTCCAGCAGGTCTTTTTCTACGACCTCTCGACCTCGGAAGTAGTACAGCGGGTCCTCAAACATTACTTGGACAAGGTGAGTATAACTTTTCGTAAGCCAGAGCAGAACCATACCAAGCCGTTAAAAAAATCTCTTTCGTCAACAGAGCTGTTAGTTACTCTGGCTGCTTCGCGAATGTGAGGACTGTGAATTAAAACACGAATGAATCACAAAAAAGTCCGTGCCTAGGGTGTGGTCCCACACAGGGCCTATAAAAATGTCCCCCTTTACTTATCAGGGCTGGATTTCGGTCATACCGTGGAGAATGCCAGAGAGCATGTCCAGCGACATCTGGTACAACGGCCAGCTGGTTGTCAACAACGACTGCCTGTATCGGACGATGACTCAGTCTGTCTACACCGCTTTTCACGACATCGACGAGTTTATCGTGCCTCGCGCCAACGATGCGAGGTCAGTCTATATTTTTCAGACTTGAAATTTAAGGCGCACGTGCGGGATGGTGGACACGAGCATATAATGTGAGAGAGAGAGAAATAAAGAGAGAGAGAGAGCGTGTGACGTGCAGTTTAATTAGTTTATATGTACTCAAGCGAGAGTATAAAGGTGTCACGGGAGCCTTACTTGAAGTTTGCTGGCCAAGGCCGGATCGCATATACGATCTTATTTCATTTCCATACATAAGTGTGGGCGTAAGCTCTGTGCAGTGCACATAAATGTGTGTTGACACAGAGGCAAACTGGCGTTTACGCGATGTGTCCTCGCTTCCAGCTATTTGCGCAATTTGCACATTTTTTTGCAAAATGATTTACCTCTAAATTGTGTAGGCTCTTTTATAAATTTTAAATAGAAAGGATGTGTGGGCACCATCCATTCTACGTTTCGATTTTCGACCGTCGTCTGGTTATATCCAAAGAGCGTGTGATTCGTACGGAGCTTGATGTTCGGAACAAGTCTCCGTCCGGTGAATGAATATCTTAATAAACCGTTACCGTTCTATTTCTTCGACATATTTTGTGTCTGTGTCCTCTGTGACACGCTTAGAAACATCTACTGCCGCGTTTTTTAATCTGTCCACATGTTGATATTCATGTGTTTCCTGTCTACGTGCTGTCCACATGTTAATATTCATGTGTTTCCTGTTCACGTGCTGCAGAACACTTGCCGACATTCTTCCGCCTGTGTTACCAAAAGACACGTGCGGCTTCAGTTTTGCGTCTGCTTTCTTTGACCCTGGCGTGGCGACACAGTATCCTGATGACCTCATGACAGTCGCCTTGACAGCAAAGACAGAAGCCATTAGTAAGGTGTGTGTGATTCACGGGTCTAATCAACTAAATATAGCTGGGGATCCAGAAACGGTAGCCATGGAAACCTGGGAGTTCTCAGTCGTTCTTTTGACGACGACATTGCTACGAATACATTTTAAGCGTTAAATCAAATGTTTTCTTTTCTTCTAAAATCTTTAACAACATTTGTAAATCTAGAAAACGAAAGCTTCCTACGTATTTGCTAATTAATATTAATTATTTATACAATCATGTCAATAATAATAATAGGGAAAAAACTGGAGGGGTGTTAATGGCGCAGCGCAGCGTTAGCGCATGAATACGCGCACATGTACACATGCTCATGCAATCGCACGCTCCCACCAACGCAGGCACAAACACTACCGGCAATCATTTACAAGATTCCTGCACACTGATAAATATATTAGGCATGCAAGCAATCACGTGGACGTGTGCGTGCATTTGCCCAAGTAGCACGAGGTGTTCCTGTGGGGTTTCAGGTTCGGACCAAGGTGGTTGTAATGCCACAGCGCGTGTTCGAAGTGGGCATACATCACGTCAGCAAGCAGCTGCTGGAACACTGGCAGGCCCGGCCATTTCGCCCCGAGACGGCGCTGCTGCATCACTACCGTCAGTGCCTCCCAGATTACGGCATGCGGTGCAACAGCTGGGTCAAGGACACCATCATTCGAGACCGTTACATGCCGGAACTAAAGAACCGCGTAGCTACTGCCATACAGACGCTCAAATTATAACCTTTTCTTTAAGTTGCCCCATACTCTGGTCTTCCCTTGAACGGGGAACTTGTGGATTTCATGATATGAAAGAGGAGAGTCAGGGTTCTCGACTGTGTGTGTGTGAGAGAGAGAGAGAGAGACGCTTATCGAACTTTAAGGCATGGTGCGTTTTCATTCAAAATTGTTGTTGAAGGTTGAAGTTAGGGGACATTGTCTGTGTAAAGGTGCCAGCGTGAACTGATGGATAAATCTGTATAAGTTGTATAGACTAGGTGTTGTTGAACAGCGACTCTGGATTTTTAGAAAAAAAGTATTGTAGAATCCACACCTAAAGATTTCCAAAAAATAATATATTTGAGAAAACAAGGATAATATCTAGGGATTTATATATAAGCATAGTTTAGGGATAATTTTATTGTGTTTCCAGGATGTAATTTTGACAGTGTCCAGTATAGACAGACTTCTTCATTAAGGACAACCTTTATCAATGGTCTATTGACCTCGGGACTGAAAACATACTTCGGAGCAAACATACCTTTCGCTGTTCCATTGGTGTTCTGTGATCCCTCGTGGTATAATAAGTTATTGCGGTAAACGTTTTGGTCTTAGGTTTTGTTTAACAAGTTCGTCTGAAGTGGTTGGACAGACAAGGGCAGTAACCTTGAATGTCAGAGGTTGTTAACTCCCCTTTGACAACAAGTGCCACCCAAGATTGCCGTCTGCTGTCGCTGTTGTACAAAGTGCCATCAGTCAAAGCATCAAGTTTTCGCCATTGGTCCTTCTGCTGCCTATACATGGTGTGTGATGGGCTTTGTCAGAAGTTCTAACTATGAGATTATGGATTACCTAGCTGTAATAATGCAGATGTTCTGTTTGTAGACCAGAAAAGGGGGAAATTCTTTCATTACTCATAAGAGATACATTTGACTTTCGCATTACACAATCAGTGGCTGTTTGTCTTAATACACTTTTCCTACAATATACTGGCGCACTTAGATTGGGGTTACGAAACAGGATTTCCGCTTTAAAGTACTTGTCTGAAGCGCGGGAAGCACTTTCACAGACAGCACGCAGTGTTACCCATGTCGACTCTTGCTAGAGTTTTCTTGACAAAACCAATCGAAGTGTTGGTGGCTGCCTTAGTAGCACGAAGGATTGCTGAATAAAGTCAGCGAAAGTCAAACTACGTGGTGTCCAGATTATTTCTGGGTTTCATACATGGCTTGAGTAATTTACAGCTTTTGAGAGCTTGAAACGTGCGGACAAACTGTTGGCTATGCCCCGAAATCTTGTAGTATTGTGACCTAGATAGCCTGTCTATGAAGCACGGATGTGAATCTCGAAAATGTTTTATTGTATTATAGATTATTTGTAGCCTATGCATGAGTGTTATTGGCATTTACAAGAGGTTGGTACATGTGTTTATACTTAGACATGTGAAAACAAGCGTGGAACAGTGTGCGATAGGGTGGACACTCGTAACTTTTATTTTTATGTGAGTCTGTACAGTGTTTTCCCAAAGTATCTCTACGAATTGCTGTGAATGCTAATGTTGTGCTGTTCGATTCTTTCATATGGTGAGCTGAAGCAGCTCTTTCTGTGATACTAGAACCAGACGGTCGGTCGAACAGACTACAGCCAAGATCCTACAGATCTGCAAAGACTTTTTAAATCTTCAACGACCCTTTCCGTTGACTCTGTTCTTTAAACGATGACTGGTTGTGATGAAAACAGTTCCTCGTCTTTCCTACAGACATCTTTCAATCGTGTGTGCTGACACTGCGTGTTGGCTACTTTCCTCGGAAAAAATAAGTCCAGTCGTACAAATTGAAGTACCGCAACACGATGACTGCACGATACCTTGTCCATTATAACTACCGGGGGCTTATGCTTCGGGGTGTCAGATTTCATTTTAAAAGAAAAATATTTTACCTGGGGTGGGAGATTTTGGGGAGCGCTCTTACTATAACCAGGTATTGCTGGCACTATTTGCAGAATTAATGGAACTTCATCACCTTCGTTTTCAAACCAGTGGCGACATGGGTGATGAAAGCTAGGGAACAGCTGGCTCGATAGGCTGCATTTCTCTCGCTTTTTCCACTTTGCACTTCTTCCTAATCTGGTTGTGAATAGACTGTGGCGTCCCGGATCACGTGCCAGGTGACTGGATGGAAGAATTTAACGTTTCGCTTTTTGATGTGACATCTGACATTGTCGCATATTGATGACTTTTCATCTGGTTCTGCTGTGAAGTGCAACTTGTAAGTGCAGCTTCAGAAAGGTGGGCACGTGTCGTCGCTTCCGTCTTATGTTCTTATTGGACCCAGTTTGCGTCAGCGTTGGTCTCTTAGTTCTTGTCCATACTGTCATCTATGCCCCGTAAGGTTTATTTACTCCCCTAAATGCATCGACTCTTTATGTGTGTTCAGCGGATATGATGAAGGCGGCAGCCATTTAACCCTGACCTTTATCCATCTCTTACCTCGGTTCTCCAATTTGTGAAACTTTCTTTTCTGTATTACGAGGTTACCACCTTTAGAACCAAAAAAACATTGCGTTGAGAATCTGAGAACATTTTTTGAAAGTTGATGCGATTTTTTAAATCATTAACGAAGGAGAATTTAGACAGCCCGGGGTGTTAGGTTCTAGACAGTGGAAGGCAAAGACCGACGCTTTTCCTCATCCCCTATCGGACCCCTCTCTTAATGCCTCTTGAATCTTTCGTGTAATATGATTCTTGACAAGAACCGTCGCTCTAGTACTAATAAGAAACAGAGATATTAGTGTTCCATCTGGATTAAGTTGAGATTCCTTTACAATGGTGGGAGGTGGCTCTTTCTGTTCTTTAGTCGCGGTTCGACGTCTACTGGCCAAAATATCTCTAGCTGGTTGCTGTTTCTTTTAATTCTGGTTGTCTTATCTTTTCGTTTAATTTTATTTTTTATTGCGTTGCGCAGCCATCCCTGTCAACTACCCAACCATTACTGTCTTAAAAACAGCGGCAATCTGGTTGGATTTGGCAGGTGGTAACTCCTGCAAATACTCCTTTGCTATTATCAGTCTCACATTTGCGTTCATCTCTCCTTCTGTGTGTGTGTGCCTCGTCCGCGCGAAGTGTGCGTGAAATGTGTTCTCGCGCGTTAGAAATCTACATTTATTATTTTTTTTTAAACCAGCTTTGTCAGCTTTCTTGGCTGTTTGGTCGTCAGCTGTTCTGCGATTTCTGTTATGTATCAGCTGTTCAAAGTGCTTTCATGAATGACAGTCATTTCTTGGAATGGAATGAGATCTTTCGATATTTATTTTTTCCAAGTAAAAATGTCAGATATTCCTTTGCTACCCGGCCATCCACCGGTCTTCTATACTTACGTACAAACATTCAGACAGGCAATCATCGTGCCGACAGACATGCGGAAAGACAGGCGGACAAAGGATGGCGATAAAGCCTAACGTTCGAAACAAGCTAGACTGTTTGTACAGTTATTATTGGTCTACATGATCTGTATTCACACATTTGTGTGATGCCGCTCATTTTTATTTCATCATCAATAAATCATTCCTATATTGTCAATATCTGTTATACTTTTAACGTATTGCGTTATTCCTGGGTTTGAAAAAAAAGCATTCCTGATGTTTTGTCAGATTTAGCTGTTATGTTTCTTTCCAAGCATTCCAGAGCTTCAGATTTCCTAGTGTATGAGCCTATATATGTTCTTACTCGACTGTTGTCCGATTCCTACATTTCAACGATTGCATCTTGTTGTTTGTCATCTGGGATTAGATGGACGAGAACGCGCTAGCGATCTAGCTCAGGGTTTAACGTGAAGCAATCAGCTGAAGCAATCACAGTAAAAATATGTCGAGATGGGGTAAACTAGCAGAACTGGGCTGCAGAAACATTCTCATCTCTTTTCCGTGTATAAAGTCCCCATAAATGTCAAAGAGTGACGCGTGTGTGTGTGTGTGTGGATGGGTGGGTGGGCGGGCGTGTGGGTGGGTGTATGTTGGTTTGGAGAGAAAGTACTTTGATTTTGTCATTAGTAAGGGAGGTTTGGAAATGAGGGATGAAGAGGAAGGGGGAAGTCTGCGTCTGCTCTGGCGGTGAGGTCTGGAGCGGTGTCAATAGACCTGATGGTCTTGTGGCAGAAACAGTTCGCGGTCTGCTGTGGAACGTTGTCCCTGCCGTCTCACATTACTGCTCCCTTAGTGCTCATGGTTCATTTTGATCCTTTGTGACATCTTGACCACCTGTCTCTATCGTGTTAAGTTTCATGTTTCTCATGCAATATTTATTTATTATTTATAAAAGTAAGATGGGAATGGTCGTTTAGCTTAGACCATCTGTGCATAGGTACAACCTCAGAATTTCCGAAATGCTGACAGGTGTGGCTTGGATGATTTTTTTTAAATCCCACAATAAGGGGTCCCTTAAAAGTTGCATCCATAAATGTGTAAAATGCTGGATCTCGTTATGTCCATGTTTGTAACCAGCTTAACTTTGTTAAAACAGTTCATCGTTATGGAGGAGTGTTATATATAGAAGACTTCACAAGGGTTCAAGTGGATGTTTATTGAATTTAGCAGCGAGACACAGTTAACAGTTTGAGCTCTTTCCGCCGCAGAACATTTTGCTTGGGGATCTGATGTGATTACGTATCCAGTCATGCATTTTCTGAAAACCAAATAAAGATGTGATCCATTATGCGTATGCTTTGTTTTCCTGTAGTTGCGCGAGTGGATAAATTAAAATGCTTGTTTAAAAAAAGTGCTTGAGAATGCGGCAGCGCATCTTTGTTTGCGTGTTGTGTGTGCGTGTGTAAAAAAGTAATGGCAAGACTTTTCTTGCTAATTATCGTTGAAGCCCTGAAAAAATCTCCAGTCTCTTATCGAACGGGTTTGCACTCCTCCACTAAACAAAAGTGAGCCCATGTGCTGGAAACTGTTTTTATGTAAAGAAGACACGTCGACGTTCAGAATATGTCGTATTAGCCTTTTCTGAGAGCAGACACTATTGTGTAACTGTTAGCTGCGTAACGGTGCATCGCCTACCGAGAAGTTGTTTATCGTGACGGCTCCCTTTTGAGTCGTTTTCAACTGTTCGGCAGGCGACTGTCTTGTTGAAGTTAGATCTCACCAGATCTAAGCTGTGACGTCAGGAATTCACATTTGTGCAGTTAGTCTCTCTCTCTCACACACACACACATACGCGCGCACAATGTGTCAGGAAATGTGTTGCCACATGACTGAAATTATTAACATTCGATTCGAAGCATATATAGGCATAAACCAGATTTTAAAAAATCTGGACTCGTGAACCTAGCCATAGTCCATAGATCACGTACTTTCCATGTCGGCATGTGTGTTTACGATAGACAATGCGAAACATGTTGCGTGCACAAATTACTGCCTTAACATTCTATATATATATATGGAGAAACAAGAGAGAAAGAGAAATCCCGTACACTTCCTTGGCTGTTTGAGCAGATGGTTGGCGAACAGAAATGTGTGTGGCACTCTGGTTTGCATAAAGGTTTCATATGAGGAGTGACAGCAGACGCCATTTGTACCAAGCTCTTACAATACAATAAAATAATTTAAAAACACATTATAACTTTATTCCCAAACCTTTTTAATTTCAAAGATTTTGGAAATATTTAATCGATCATCAAATGTAAAGTTGAGTAGAGATCTTTTACATTTTCCGATGTTGCGATGCAGCAACAGCAGACGAACTTTTTCTCAACGACCGGACAAAATAGAAGTAAAACAGTTTCCACATGATGCCAATTTATAAAGAATATAACCTTACTTTTTTTCTTCCTCAGGGAATTGGTAAAACGACATATAGGGTATTTCCCTCTCGAGTTTGTGCAGTTAAAAGTAATGCAAAATCGACATACATCCTTGTTGTTTACATTCTGACCCTGTGCCCCGGTGCCCTGACGTCAGCCGTCTCGTGCGTAACAGGTCAAAGTAGCTGTATGGATATATGTTTATAATGGAACAGATTTCCGCCACAGCGCTGAGCATGCACTGACTCGGTGACCCCACAATCAAGGTAAGAAAACTGTCAATCGACCTCCAGTTCTCACCAGTACCACAGGATGGCGTATTCAGATGTACACGAATATTTTTACGGTTCATACAAATAGTAATATCATGAAACAGGAAGGATGGACTTTTTGCATTTATTTCTTTTCTTCGCTTGGTGAAATCGTTCGCTGTCGGGCAGCTTTGTCACCAGTGGCATCTCTCAGTCGCTGAACATTCCAAGAATAAGAATCAATTGAAGAATTGATTAAACACTTTCAGAATCTATCGAAGAATTCCTTATACTTTATACCTATAGACTCAACTATCAGACTGATGTCTGTAATGATACTGGATCTAAAAACAAAGCTCGTGACTTGACTGTTCAGAGAAATACTTTCCGGCCATAAAAATCGATAAAATGTATTAACGACAGGCACAAAGGAGAGTTTAAGAGACATTACACTGAAAATTGTCAGCAGCTGTTCGATAGATTTCGGAAACTTGTGTATTTTTAGTGCGTGTGTTCACTGATCTGCTTTGCTTACACCAGCAGACAACGTCATCGCGCGACGAACAGAGGCGAATGCAAGAGGCCCAGAAGTCTTGCTTTATAATTATAGTCAACAGTGGTTTCCAATAATCTGTGATTCATATGAGTGCTTCGCACAAGCATGTCAACGCATATTTTGGTGCACCCCATAAGTTTTGTCTTTTAAGAGACTCTTTATCCTTCAAATGTATTCCTGTATATTCTGGTAACAGTAGTCTTCATTACCGTGTTTATCTATTTGCACCTTGGCTGGTAGAACTGGTTGCAGTATAAACGATTGCTGAAGACATCAGGTGCTGGACAAGTTACATCACACATCATCCTGTCACTCACTTTCACCTGCAACCATGAGGAAGTAAGTACTAACATCTCACTCACTTAAGTGTGCACGGGAAAGTAAAAGTTGACATTTTGTTTGGGTTTGGTTTGTTATAGTTTGTTTTATTTTGTAATTGTTTTGTGTTTATTTGTTTTGGTTTGATTTGTACATTTTATGTTATTGCAAACAAAAACGAAAGAACGCTCAGTTTAGGTAGAAAGACAGGCCGACTGAAGTTAACTGTCAGTATTTTCTGTGCAGACGTAGTTTACGGAACAGGCGAGCCTTGATGACGATCATCCTTGTTCTCTATATCTGCCTTTTGACTTTCTGTCATCAATATCTACCACCACCCTTCAGCAGCGGCGCCAGGGACATCACAATCTCGAGCGTGGCCCAAGACCTCTACCAGTTCCAAGGCCGCATTCAGCCGGTATGGACACTGGATCTGTTCGTTTTATTGCTGATTGCTTTTAACCTTGACTTCAGACTAAGGCCCTTCGAAACTACGATATTCGAGTCGGTTGTAAATAAACAAAGCGATTTCATTCGGCTCGAAATCCAATTATTCCTAATATGCCCTGACTTTCATCTAGACTTATAACGCAAGATAGCGTTTGATTACAAGGGTTAATTAGTGCATTACCTAGCTTTTTCCTAGAACAGCAGGGATTCCGTTTTTCTTATCATATGGCCTTGTTTTTAATTGTTAGTTGACAAATACTTTGCTGGATAAGAAAAAGGAAAGGATTTTACGGTTTAAGGTTTCAAGTATTTTGCTTTTCCTGGGTTTTTGACGGATTGCGAACTTGGTAATCCGATATAACGGATGAAACGGGTATAACGGGGTTTCCCTGCATTCCCCTTCCTCTCACTCCCCTTCGTCTCACTCCCCTTCCTCTCACTCCCCTTCCTCTCACTCCCCTTCCTCTCACTCCCCTTCCTCTCACTTCCCACCTGCCTACCCACAGAGTTCTCCTATTTTAATTTTGAGAGTTGCATCCGTCGACTAGTATTATATAGCTGCTAGCTAATGTTTGACTTGGGGAAGCGGGTGGCCGAGTGGTTAGAAAGCATGCCTTCGAACCAGAGAGCACGGCTTCAAACTGGCTCAAACCTGTGCGTCGTGGCATAATCCTGCAGGCTTATAGAAAAATGTGGGTCTTATACACCCCCATTCTCCTACGACCTTAAAAAAGACACGTAACAACATTTAACTTTTCATGTTTAACTAATGAAAAACCCTTGCGCTAAATCCCATCGCGATTCGAAATTTGATTTGGAAATTGGATATTTCCTGATTCAGTTCAAGATTCGAGACGAAAACTAAAGCTCACACGCCTACTTCAGTGCTCAAACCAGATGGTTTTTTTTTTACTTGTTTGCCCAGTAAGTGACCCTTTCCCCACTAGCCAATCAAGTGTGACTGGAGGAAAGTTTTATTAACACTTTTTACATGTAATTAGTGTTTAAAATATTTAGAGTGAGCAGTGGCTAGAGACTATCCTCGAGTCTGCTGCTTCAGTACATAATTTTGTAACAGACCCTGTCGCCCCTTCTCTCTCTCTCTTTCCCACCCCCTCCTAGTGCAAAATCTCCACGAAATGAAGCGTTGTCCTTCCTACCAACTTGCCCTGCTGTGTCTGACATCTTGCCCTACTAACAACTTGCCCTGGTGTGCTTAACTAGCTGCAGAGCGCGCCAGACGTGCAGAAGCGGCTGCAGAGCCTGGAGGAAGGTATGTTAAACCTGGAGCTGCGGGTGATGGACGTGAAGATCTCGCTGGCGGAACAAGCCCTCAACCAGAAGCGCGCGAGACTGACGGCCGACATCAGGTCGACAGGACTGGCCGACATGCAGCGCAAGGCCAGCTCGCAGCCGCAGGCCGGATGGACGGTCGCAGATGAGGAGACCCTGGACTACACCAACAGCACCCTCATCAGGGTCACTGACGGCCTGGCCGTCTTCTCTGCCTACCACGACGACCGACAGGAGGAGGTAAGCGCGCGGGAACAACAATTCGTCTTCGTTTTTATATTGCTGCATCATCATCATCATCATCATCATCATCATCATCATCATCATCATCATCATCATCATCATCATCATCATCATCATCATCATCATCATCACGGCGAAAATGGTCGGAGCACTTGCCCCACATTACCAACACTATGCGTATGATCTCGTCTAATTCAGACTAATGACATCGAGCTTTGTGGGTCAAATAGTTGAGGTCACGTTGCTGTCGCAGGTGTGGGTGAGGATGATTGTGATCGTCAATAGTTTTCAAGACAGTCTCGACCAGCAGCTGCTGTGTCATTTCCTGTACAGCGGCAACAGGACCGGGGCTTACGTTGTCGAGGCCCAACAGTACCAGGTGAGAGAACGTAAGCGAGTTATACGGAGACGCGCGTGTAGGCGTGTATAGGCGGGTGGGCGTGTCTGCGTGTCTGTGTGCATGTGTGCATGTGTGCGTGCATGCTGTGGCAATTTACCATAAAAACTCTATAGAGCCCACCCACGCCCCTCCACCACCCCCTAATGTGTAGGCGTCACCATCGCGATGGCAGTGTCTGACAGTCTGCTGTTTGGGTTACAACATAAAGAATCATATTTCCTGTCTGCATGTTACGAATTAAAAGTTATCTGATTTAATTCGTAACACTGCGCATGAGGCTGTACGTTACAAAGAAGGCATCGTCACTGCGGCCGCTTTTATGGCCGGAAAGTTGCTTGGCTGGTTAGTTGCTGCTTAGGTACATAACAAGACGGTGTTGTTTATAACAACTTGCTCCCACACTAAGAGTGCTGTTGCAACACAGGTTTCAGTCACATTATACCGACACCGGGCCAACCAGTCCTAGTACTGTTTCCAATAGTGTCAGGCGTCTGGTAGGGCAGCTACTAGATTGCCAATTTTTAAGGGTTAGGTATGACTCGGCCTTACGTCTCGGAAGCGGACGCCTTAACCACTAGACCACCGAGGCGGTCCCATGACCGGCAGGGCACATACGAACGTTCATGCAGCCTGGCCCAAGCAAGATAGCGTGGGCCGCTGTTACTTCACAAAGAGCGGCTGTCAAAACTGACGTCCTAACTGAACTGAAGACTATAAAATCGTACCTGTCTTCACTGATTTCAGTTGTTCTAAGAACCAGAGCTGTCCCATCATCATGCATTGATGGCTATCCACAGACAATTTCAGACTGTCGGCCGACCTCACTTTTGCTGATTGGGAATGCCGACCTCAAATGTGCTGTTGCAGATGTGCGAGAACCACAATGAGCGATACGGTGGCTATGTCTACTCCTGCCGCGTTCCCCTGGGTCGCCAGCTGGACTACTCGCTGTCCGTCTCGGACTTCGGCAGCAAGGAAAGACGATTTCCAGTAGCAGTGCGACCTGTGGCGCCACCTGATACTAGCGGTCAAAAGGTATGGCCCTAGCTCTGCAAACATACTGCTATCACCGTGCCTTTTAGCTGTGTTCTTATCTACCGAACGATCGGCTAGCTTTGCCGTCGTTTCGACATCGCAAAGTGAAAAATTATGAATCCTTAAGTGTCTTGACTGGGTTTAGCGCTTCCCTGGTCCTGTTGTGGGAAGTGGGAAGCTGACTTGGCGATGTGTCTGCAGCCGGAGATTCGAAGTTCTTTCGTGCGGAGGTGCGGAACTCCGAGCAGCTCATCTAGCTTACGTTTGTATTGCCTCAATCTCTTCTACGCCATATTACAATAAAACAGCTGCCAAAGTCAGCGTCTGGAAGGGATTTACGCAATTCGTTCTCTTCGGCTACATCGGTAGATTAGAATGCAGTTTTACGCAATTTATCATACGTCAGTGCCAAATAATTTGAAAATTTACTAAAACTTAACGAAGCTTTTCCTTTTTTGTGGTAAACTGATGTTTCGCAGGCTGTGTGCGTCTGTTTTCCATGACCGTTTATTCACTAAGAAGGTGTATAATTTTTTTTCAATTGCATTCCGCAAAGATTGTGAGAACTCCCCCTTCTTTTGGTGCCAAAAAAAAACTTAGCTCAGGAAAACGAAAGGAGCTAGTAGACTTCGTCGGCCACGCAGACAAGCAGAAAGAAGCACAGAACTGACCGACCTACCATCCGTCTGATGAAACGCCAATGCATTTTTTCCAATGATAGACTGATAGCGATCGTGCATCGTCAGCCTGCAGTCTCAAGCAGTTATACATGTATAGTTGTGGAATGACGTCACACCTATGGTTTCCGGCCCCCAGTAGATACAGAAATCTCTTCATCCTACCGGCAAAGGCTGCGGACTTTTTGAGCATGAAAACCTTCTCCTCGAACATGTTTTGAGTGCGATCACCACCTTTCGCGTCATGGGACAAACTTTTAACACAGGGAACAAAAACTGTAGGGAGCTTGTTCTCAGTAGTTTCCTAATGAATTTGACTGAAGTGTCGAACAATTTAGTAATCAGGCCGCGTATGCAAGACAACCGAATAGCTGACTTAATTATTCCTGTCATGGCGGATATTCTATAACAATTACCTTGAATTTTCCGTGCATTGAAACAGAATAGCATAATTATTTTCCTTCATTATTCGGTAATAATAAAGTTATTCCGTCGTCCCAGGAGTGAATAGCTTATTTCAAGTTCGCCGAATCAGGATTTTCAGAGACAGAAACAAATCTTTTATTTGGGTATAAATTTAGTACGGTTTACATGTATACGGGGCCAGATGTCTACTTTTGTAATCCCCCCTTAATATATGTACGTGTTACCAAAAGCCATCAAGTGTGTTTAAAAATTGGGTCAGTTGATTTACAAGGAGTCCTACACAACTGGACACATTTCTTAATAATTTCTTAAATATTGTCAGCATAGTTTTGTCCATTAGAACCCTTTTCTTTAAAATGGCTGAAGGGAAAGTCAGTTAGGACGTAGCTATATTTTGTAATAGATACTTCCTGTTATATATTTTATATGTAA
>SMGT01013153.1:47387-79216 GCA_004794575.1 Lanistes nyassanus | reverse complement strand
CCCCCCCCCCAGCAATCCCAAAACAAAACAAAAACGGAGAGAAGAAGAAAGAAGCAAGGTTCGATAGACTACCTTGTCTGAAAGTAGCAGCAACGTCCCCAGAACCTCAGGCTGCAGCCACTGGTTTATTGTTGTGTTACTGTCAGCCTCCCTAATGGCCGGCACCTGTGTCTTCAAGCCACCGCTGTAGCCCAGCAGACCGGACTTGCCCCCAAATGTGAACTCAAGCATGCGCCGGGAGAAGTCATCTTCGCTCTCAAAGCGACTGGAGCGCAGCTCATCTTCAGGCAACTCAAAATACATTCTTTTTTGCTTTTTCTTGCGCTTCAATAGCAGCCCTTCCTCCTCAGCAGACAGTTCTCCGGAATCCATGACCTCATCTAACATCCTATCAAATCCCATGCCTACATTCAAACCAGCCTGCGAGCGATCCACCGTTCCCACCATGCCACTCACTGAGGGGGAAGGGGTCATGAAACGCCCTATGGAGGACATGGGGGACATGTAGCACGCGGGGGACTTGGAGGACATGGTCGGCGGCCATGGAACCCAATCTTCTCTGATTCTAAGACGGCCACACGAGCTGCGTCGAGGTTGAGAAGACCCTGGCGCTGCGGGAGGAGACGCTGCTGCTGCGTTGAAATGTGGCGATAGAGTTCCATATTCCTTCCCTTTGCTTCGTCTGCTGAGGTCAAGAGAGAGGGGCGCCATCGAGCGTACTTGTGGCCGTGGCACGCTATGTGGCGAACTTCTGTTACCCCCTGCGCTGAGCGTCACAAATGGTTCTCGTTCTTCTGGAAAATCGGACCGCCTCACGACGAGGTCCAAAGATGAATCCACCAAGCCAGCTTTATCAAGGTCTCCTCTGTCTGAAAAATCCACCAAACGTTCCCCTGTCTGTGGTGGGGGTAGTGGTGGTGGTGGTGGTGGTGGTGGTGGTGGTGGTCCTAGCGACTGGTATAACGATTCTGATTCTTCTGCCATTTCATCACACGCATGCAGTGCTTGTGGTAGTGGTGGTGGTGGTCGTGGTCGTGGTGGCGGTGGTCCTCCTAGGGATTCGTATAACGAGTCTGATTCTGCTGCTATTCTCCTACTGCTGCTACACCGTACCCGCATTTCACGCTCCACCCGATACGGCTTTGCTGAGTTCACTGCAGAACAACACAGATCTTCTGGTATACTTCCACTCTGCTCTGACGATATAGAGTCCTTCAATTCAACAAATTGCGGGGATAGTGTAAAACTTTGCGGTTTCTCTGATGGTGCTGGTCGCTGGACTGGAAGAGAACGAGAAATCTGCTCAACTGTATATGTTCCGTGGTCTGCGCATGATTTGAAGTATTGTCTCGCAGGCAGTGGCACTCTTCTCTCTGCATCCTTCAGCGAGTCCACTGGTTGAAGTGATGACAGTGGCAATATCGATGATGTTGTAAGCGACATCTGTAATGCTGATCGCCGTGCTGGTGCTGGTGCTGGTGCAACTTCCTCACTCTCCAAGACCATTTCCTGTGACCTTTCTCCTGCGGAAAGCAACGACAATGTGGATGCTGCTAGCAAATCTTGCTCTGCCATTTTTGTCCTAAGACGTGCCTGTACTGCCTCGGGTGCTGAAGTCTGCCTAAATCCTGTCCCAAAATCTGCTATCCTGGGTAGTAAGGTCTGCCCAAATCTTGTCCCAAAACTTTCTATCCTAGATATAGAGGTTTGCCCAGAGGTTGTCACAAAACTTGCCTTCTGGGGTACTGAGGTCTGCCCAAAGGTTAACCCAAAACTTGCCATCTGGGGTGCTGAGGTCTGCCCAAAGGTTTTCCCAAAATTTTCTGTCTGGGGTGCTGAGGTCTGCTCAAAGGTTAGCCCAAAACTTGCCATCTGGGATGCTGAGGTCTGCCCAAATATCCCAGAACTTGCTGTCTGGGGTGATGAGGTCTGCCCAAAGGTTTTCCCAAAATTTTCTGTCTGGGGTGCTGAGGTCTGCCCAAACATTGTCCCAAAACCTGCTGTCTGGGGTGCTGAGGTCTGCCCAAACATTGTCCCAAAACCTGCTGTCTGGGGTGCTGAGGTCTGCCCAAAGGTTGTCCCAGAACTTACTGTCTTGGGTACTAAGGTTCCCCCAAATCCTGTCCCAGAACCTGTTGTCTGGGATGCCGAGATCTGCCCAAATATTGACCCCAAACCTGCTGGCTGGGGTGTGGGGCCAAAATCTCCTAATATTCTATGAGCCTGTGGTAATGCTTTTGCCATTTTGAATTTCCTTCCACGAAAGCCAGAATGCCCTCCTACTGCTGTTTCCAATGAACCATAAGGACTGGTCAGTGCAGAACTTGATGATCCAAAGACAAACTGTGATGCCTGTTCTTCTGCTAGCCCCTTCTGTAGCTTTAGAAGTTCTTTAGCTTTTGATGCCACTCCAACAGAAGATGATTGTTGACTGAATTTGGATTGACCCCTTGAAACCAATGAGTCAACTAATGAACTTCTATCCAAATCTTCCCATGACATCAAGTCAGAAAGTTCAGCTGCATCACCAAACCAACTCCCCATTTCTGCTCTTCTTTCTTGCATCTCTGGTGCATTCTCTACAGAGAAACCTGGGTATGAGACAGGTTTGGATAGTGCATCATTATAGAATTCTTCGCCCTTTTCCTCTTTGAGCACTCATGATTTAAGTAAATGTGCTATAATACAGAAGAAATAGACATAAGTCAGACTGCAAAAATGTTTGTATGTACCTTTTGTACATGTAAGCAATTATAAAGCACACATAGCCAGCAGGACTTAAGACCACTTTTATGACTTGATGGGTAGATACTAATGTCCTCTAACTCAGCTCCAAACAAAATATGTACGCATTGCTCAAAGTTTTGCCTCCCAGCCCCCCCCCCTCCCCCCACCTCACCTAACCCTCTTTGGTACAATGCTGACAATAACTATATGACGAGATAAAGACCATTCCATACAAGCTAAATATTTGTTGAACATTTGGGCAGCTAATAATCAGTGATGTGATGGTATATGAAATAACTCATACAATGAACTACTCCGATGTTAAAAGCTACATGAAGCCAAAAATGTCTTTTATTGATGTTGCCCTTAATACACTTCCTCTGGTCAAACACTCCACTCCCCATTTCTCACAAGACACATTCCTCATTTTAGTTACTGCCCCCTTTCCCAGTGTCCAAGTTGCAGCATCAGACCAGGTAAGTTGCAGGACTAATTCCTTACCATCCGCCTCCTCGTCAAATGCGTCAAGACTCAAATCTGCAATTAGAGATTCACAAAACACGCCAGTAGGATTATCATCACCATTTTCACATTCATTGCTAAAGCATGTGCACTTTCCTCCCCTGCCCTTTCTGCTAAGATGCTGACAATAACTGTATGATGGGAAAAAGACCATTCCATGCAAGCTTAAGATTTACTGAACATCTGAGGGACTAATAATCAGTAATGTGATGACATGAAATGACTAATATACGATGAACTACTCCTCTGCTGTTAAAAGCTAAGTCTGTAAAAAGTAACATTCCAAGACACCACATACTCAACAGTTTTGAAAGAACCAAGTGAGGAGGGGTGAAGGGGGCAGAATGTAGACTGAAAATGTGGTGTTTTGCTCAATATTTTTTATCATTGTCTGGTGACATGCTACCAATGTGTCGGTAAAACCTTAATTACACTATCATTACTATCCTGATCATTTTCCCCAAATGTTAAACCCATAAGCAAAATGCATGCGTACCCAAAGGTCCTGACCTTGAGCTAGACCTTGACCATGATGGGCTTTGACCTTGGACAGAAATATTTTTGCCATTACTGGGTATGAAAATAGATCTCTTGCCCCAAAGCAACAGGTGACAGTGAGGGAATGGAGACTTCATAGTAAAGGAAACTATAAGTCTTACTAGCATAAGACTGTGAATAATATAACGATCCTTATTGCAATTATCAAAAAAGGTAGAAATATCCAGTTGTGGGTTGCACAGGTGTCCTTATTGACCGTCCACATATAAAGGCGCACATAAAACACAAAGGCCATTGTCTTGTAACAGCCCTTGTGACCAGAGTGGCAAATACAAACGTTTATACCACCTGAATGACCAGAACCTTTGCTCACAGTACGCATTACTTCACGATGGTCTTAAACTACCTCTGCTAGGTAATGTTGCCTCTTTATAATTATCTCCTTACTAGGAGCAGAATAAAAACAATGCATCTTCTTACAAAGAATTAAACTAAAAATAGTAAAATAATTATACAGAGTCTAGCCACAAAGCTAAAAATGTCTACTATTGATGCTGCCCTTAATACACTTCCTTTGATCAAACACTCCACTCCCTATTTCTCACTAGACTCATTTCTCATCATAGTGTCCCCTTTTCCGTTATCCGAGCTGCAGCATCAGACAAGGTAAACACCATGGCTGTTTTCTTACCATCCTTCTCCTCATCATCGTCATCATCAGTGTATTCCTCCGTCACAGCTGTAACGACAGATTTACAAAACTGTCCAATAAGATTATTACAACCATTATTCTGTTCCCTACTAGCTACATTTTAACACCATTTTGAACACCATAATTAAACAGCAGCAGCTATATTTCTGCGATACTCTTACCAGTCAGCTACATTTCCCTCCAAAGATAGGCAAATAAGTTTTTTTAGTTGGTTGCGACCGTATTTGCCAAAGGTAGGATTTTCATTGCTCTTTCCCAATCCATCATCGTCTTGTTCATATATTTACAGAAAATGGCTTGAAAGGACAACTTGAGCCTTATACTCATTCCCATTTATTTTCATGAAGTTTCTTCAAACGAGTAAACAATTACAAATCAACATTTTTAGGAGATAATTTGCAAACCATAAGCGCACCTGCTTTCCTCAGCATAGTGCTCAGTTGAATTTTACAGTCATAGCCAAGGCCGGCTTCTGACAAGCTCAGGTGATCCTTAAGCTCTGCGGTCTGAAAGAAAAGGCGCTGTAAATCTACAGGTGTTCCTTCTTCCAGCTCTATGCTTCTCTTCAGCTCTCCGATGGTGCTGCCTGATGACATCAACAAAGACACCTCCTGCCCGCTAGAAAAGCCGACACAAATCTTCACTTTTTCTGGTTCCGCCTGAGACAGAAAACAAGACTAAACCATCACACAATAGTGGATGGAGTTTGGGCAACAATAAGGTAACAAAAGTGTGATGCAATGTGTTGACAAATGGGTTATTAAAGAGATCAATGAAAAGAAATGAAAATATCACCAAGTTATGCAAAGTGCATGGTGCAGAGAAAGTACAGCATCCTCCAAGAACTAAGCCATATCTAGTGAGATGAAAAGCCATACGTGCTGCCAGAGACAGACGGAAGAGGAGGTCTGTTATGGTTAAATGAAGGAGTACAAGAATTTGAGTCCATATGCAAACTGCAGTTTTTTTCAGCTAAGAGCAGTCCTTATTAAAGACGTCAGCATCATTAATATGGTGTAAGACGCTTGGCTAGCAAGAAGCCAGTGCAGTTCAAGAGAGCAAACAAGGTCCTGTGCTCGTCCAGAGCTGACTGTATCCGATGGTTGTGGTGGTGATGGTGCCAAAGGCAGGGATTACGGTGGATGGAGATGCGGTGCTGAGGCGGTGGTGGAGGTGATACGTGTAATGCTGCTGGTTACAATGAGAGGTGGTAGTGGTGACAGGCAGCATGGAAGGGGGTTCTGTTGCCGAACGCCCAGTCCCATGCCATATGCATATCAGGACGGTGTTGCTTAGACAAAGTTTACGTGCTGCCACACGTGGGACTGCTGTCACAACACGGGCCTCAGTCCCACCCAGTCACATTATACTGACATCGGGCCAACCAGTCCTAGTACTGTTCCCTATAGTGCCAGGCATCTGGCAGGGCAGCTACTAGATTGCCAATTTTTGAGTCTTAGGCATGACTCATCCGGGGCACAAACCACTGACTTCCTGCCTTGGAAGTGGATGGCTTAACCACTAGACCAACGAGGCGGTCTCGGCAGCATGGAAGAGGATAACGTCATATTTTGATGGTAACAGAGGCGGAAGTGGCAACTGAGGTGATAGTGGTGGAAGGAGTGGGTAACAGCAGCAGCAGCGCCACTTGGTGTGTAGGTAGTGATGGTAGTACAGATGGTGAGGGAAATGTTGTGGCAGCAGCAGCAACAGTGGCAGTGGTTATAGTGGCTAGTGGCGATGTCGCAGTAAGTCAAGGAGATAAATGCACATGATGCAATGATTTCATCCAAAATATTCAAGGATAAATGAAAAACCTATGACTGTTCATGCACTGCCAAGGAACAACTGGCAAACACCAACTATTTCTTCCCATAAACTCTCTCACCAGTGGCTCTTCTTGTACATCCATCGGCTCCTCTTGCCAGCACACGTAGTCCAGAATATCAACGCTCTCCTGGTTTACCAGCTCTGTGATAGATGGTCCTTTTCTGCTCATATCTTCATCCTGCACAACAAGCCATTTGGTGATATTAAGTTTTGAGAAAATACAAATGTTGCATCTTGTTTCCTTATTATTAAGAATACAACATGGATATTAAAGTCATAGATTAAAGTATGATAATTAAGTACAGCAGTTTCATCCACCCTTCCAAAACACACAAAAAAAGAACAGAAAATTGAACATTCCAACCTTGTCACGTTTTTCGACAGCTACAAAAGATGTGAACTGGGTTACAATGGAATATTCCTTGCTCAGCTCAATGATGTTTTGTTTCTCATCTATCCGGGCCACCTGCAAATAATCAGTACAATCTACCCCAGTGCCAGCTTCAAACCACATTGCAAAATTCCAATGGCTGCAAAATTATCCACAGTTTACAGCTACAACAATCTATGGGACACTTTTATCACTAAGATTCAGTATTTGGTAAAACTGAAGATTTTCTACAAGTTGTTTAATCCAAAAAGCGATAAGCAATGATGAAGAAACGTTTTTACAAATCTTGATGGGGTTTTAGTCTGCTTTTAATACAAACCTCATGATGTGTGCGGTCGTCCGACAGCATTCCTGTTTCCCAATCCTGTATCAATCCTCGTGCTGTTAGTCTGTGCACAACCTTAATGAGGACAAAACAAAGACTTTCTGGTCACAAACAACATTCTTAGTGCCCCGCATGCAGCCACCATTGTGTAAAGGCTCTAGCTAGACTAGAAACGTGGAGAAGATAGATACTCACTTCCCCACAACATCCGCCACTCCCCATCACTACAGACTTTCAAATGAAACTTAAAAACGTATCTTTTCCGCAAGTACCTTGACTGACGTCACAACTGCCCGTCTGCATTAACTTTTAACTTTCTCTGTTCATCCTCTTTTACGATACTTTTCTATCCACCTGTGAATGACGGACGATCTGTATCCTGACCTGTTGGTCAGTGTTGCGTTCATCTCTCCCTCTGTGTGTGTGTTCGTTGTTTTTTATTAGAGTGTCTATGTGCCTCGTCCACACGAAGTGTGCATGAAATGTGCTCTCACACGTTAAAAATCTGCATTTATTATTCTCAGTCATTTATGCGAACATTCAAATCTATACATGGGTACACAGACACCGTCTGGTTTTGCATATATATCCATATATAAACAAATATATATATATATATAAACATAGATACAGATATCTATAATGAAGGACGGCCTGCATCATACCAGTAATTTCTGCTACTAGTACATGCTTGTGACTTTAGATTTAGCGTCTGCCACACACACTTTCTCTCATGGCACCTCTGTACAGCGCTGGCTAGGGTTTTCTCTCTGCACTCCATGCAGTTTTCTCCCCCTCCTTCATCACCCAACACCCTTGACCATTCTCCGCCTTCTTCCCGTGACATGATGTACCTTTCATTGCCAACTTGATGTCAGACAGCAATCAACAAACTGTATCTATAGTATCTAGATTTTGATAATTTTGATCACCTTTTACTGACACTGAGGGGTGGGTTTTTGTTGCTTAACATCCCACCGCGAACTAAGTGCATATCAGGACAGCGTTGCTTCGACAAAATTTACGTGCTGCCACATGTGGGCCTGCTGTCGCAACATAGGCTTCAGTCCCACCCGGTCACATTATGCTGACACCGGGCCAATCAGTCCTAGTACTGTTCCCTGTAGTGCCAGGCGTCTGGCAGGGCAGCTACTAGATTGCCAATTTTTAAGTCTTAGGTATGACTTGGTTGGGAAGCAAACCACCGACTTCCCACCTCGGAAGCAGACCACTGAGGCAGTCACCAACACTGAAGGGAGCATTTAAACAGAACTCTGAGTGAGTGACTGAGTGCATACAGCCATGCTTTTGTGTGTGCACTCATGCATATGTGCATTTAGGAGAGTGGGTCAGTGTGCATGTGCATGTATTTGTCTGAGAGAGAGAGATGCATGGGTCTGCATCTGTGTATGAGAGTAAGGAAGATAAAAAGTGTACCCATGTATACATTTATGCACACAGCTATGATTGTAAGATGTACATAAACAGCAGTGTGTACAGACAAACAAGGCTTTCTTGCATGAACACAGAAATACGATAATATTCAAGTTACGTCTGCTCCACATTCTGCTTTCTTTCTTTCTCTCGCTAGCATGCTAGCTGTCTTACCATTCCAGTAGTGATGGCAAGATCCGAAGTTGATACAACTGTAGACACTTCCTGACCTCCCACATCAGCGGAAAGGAAGGCCTGCAAAGCAAATTCCAATGCTAAGACCAAGAAACTAGTGGTACAGTGCTTCCCCTTCACCCACGGACTCCATCACTTTCCCTAATATAAAATGCCAGGGTCTCTCTCTGAAAGGTGAGTTGGCTATTACTTCATATCCCAACAAAGATCAGTAAGAAAAAGATTGTCATATGAGGCACTTTGTAAACATGATTTTTTTAACATTTCCTCTGTTCTTTTTCAGCACACATATGACTTACCATTGTGCAGTTTGGCACAAAGCCATATATGACCTGCCGTGCACCATTGAACAAAGCTGTGATGCGTCGTGGTGCCTGTACTGGTGGGGGCAAGTTGTCGTCATACTGACGCCACTCAACACGGACAGACGTCAGACCTGGCTGACCAGCTTTCTGGAGCTGACTCTTGACTTTCTCCTCCCACTTGGATTTGACCTTGGTGTCATAGTACTCAAACGAACCAGCAGATATGCGTGCCAGAGCTCTCAGAGTGTATGCGTTGCATGTGGAGCTTAATTTAACAAATATTTTAAAAAGAGAAAAAAAAT
This sequence comes from Lanistes nyassanus, assembly GCA_004794575.1. Taxonomy (NCBI): domain Eukaryota; kingdom Metazoa; phylum Mollusca; class Gastropoda; order Architaenioglossa; family Ampullariidae; genus Lanistes; species Lanistes nyassanus. Next base: position 69,975 of record SMGT01013153.1, on the reverse strand, counting down.
TTAATTCATTCTTGAATCTAAATTATAACAAAATACTTCATAAGTAACAGATACTTCTTAGTTTGTGTTTATATTTATGTAAAAATAAGACCATGTTCATTAACACACAAGCTGGTGTACTTTTAGACAAATGTGTTTCCTTGCAACTCAAGCATGTGAACAATGCAGTTACATGCTGGCCATGTGTGAATCTTTTTTGATAGCTGCTTCTTCTCTGCAGGTGTGTGACATCCCTTCCCCTTGTTTCTTCTCTCCCACATTCTGCTTAGCCCACCCCCACCGCCACCCCAGCTCCAAACACTCACAACAATTCACCATTTCTCTTTCTCACCTAACACCAAAGGTGAAGATTCGTGTGTGGTGATAGTTTGTGCTGGCATCTTTGAGCACAGAAGATTCATTGTTCAGGTGACCATCTGATATCAGAAACACGTTTCTTAGGGTGCCCTCTACCGGAGGCAGGAGGAAGTAAGCATGAAGAGGTCGAAACACCTCGGTGTTACCCATATCTGCCTGTGCTTTCTGCATGGATTAGAAAGATTATCATTGCAACCTTTTGTCATCAGCTTCAAGGCATAAAATACCCTGCAGGTGAGAAAACTCAATTCAAAATTCTTTAAATTTTATATCTCAGAGATGTCTAACATTACAAATTTTGTCAGTCAAATTTTCTTTAGGTCTTTATCCGTCTGTAAAGTCTCTCTACTTTTCAGCTCACCATCAGACACACCACCACCTTTGGACATAATATTTATCATGACATGTTGGACCTGAAGGAATGATTGATGGTGGACTTTCTTACCTGGATGAATTTTTCGGCCTGTGCTAGTGTGTCTTCATTCTTCAGCACAGCACTTGGAAACATTTCAATGTATCCTGAAAAAACACCCAGAATATTACTTACAGTAGGAAATATTGACCATCCTCACTTTGTGATTCTTCAAAATTCCTGAACATCAATGCAAATGTAACACAAGTTATATCAAATTTAACACAAGTGCCATTAATAGTGTGTGAAACATTGAGATAAATATTCCTCCATATTTGAGTGTGCTAAGGTGTGTCACAAAAAGTATGACAGAGCCTTTGTCTATTGTGGTCAATTACATGGTTAACATGGCTCTTAACAGATATTCACAGCAGTTAACATCTTATTTTTGTATGTCTATATGGGAATTGTGCAGCTTGAAACCTTTGTACAGAAACCATGTTCACTATACTTTTTGCAAAAGGGAAAACACATGGGCTTCGTTCCCTACTTCATATTTACATAATGGACAGACAAAGTTCATGTCACTTCTGTATTGTAGCTTATGTGTCGCTAGGACTAAAATTCCAAATCTGAATCTAATGTAAGCATCTCTGAAACATCTCACCGCATGCAAATCACTATAACACTTGACCTGTATTAAACTCTTGTAGGAGGCATATATTTCTAATCAGTCACTTCTTTCTAAATCGAGGTGCCAGTTTTGCATGAAGCAGTCAATAAGCCGTTGTTGGAACATGTGTAGGAATGCATTAGCATGTTGTAACCATACAATGCCAAACTTGTTTACACACAAAAGTTCTTTGACAAAATAGGCCCATCTGCGCTTCTCAAGACCCAGCATATAAAGCAGCATGTTATACGTTTTGCATGTCAATCTTTCTGCTGCCATACAGGTGAGTCAGCCAATATTTAATGCACAATGCTTTTGACAACACATGCAGTGGGACCCTGCCACAAGGTCTCCATAAATCACTTTGCTAGATGTATGTGATCCAATGCCTAAAAGGCAAAGAGATGTGCTTTTTCCAGTGCATCATGGGTCTGCTATCCCCCAAACTTCAGAACCAAGTAACAGGATAGGAATGATCTGTGTGTCGTACATCTTGAAAAATACTTCTGGTGGTATGATACCTAATGTTGTTGAGTTTCCACAGACACCGCAGATGACTTGTTCATGGGTGACCCATGGTGTGCACATATGCAGAGGAGGCCTTACCAGGGCAACAGTTTTGAACTTTTTGTTTGGAAGGTGCAGTTAGGGATTGCTAATTGAGAAGTTAGCACCTTGGGTCATGGTACAGTATTGTGATAAAAAAAACTTTGCTTTAGCTACTAAATCAGTTACTGCAGTTGTTAAAGTTTTGTTGTGAAATACAGACCCAAGTATTTAAGAGTTTACAACCTAATCTTTGAGGGAAAGGCCAAATGAATGCAGCACAATGTTAACCCCCAGGGAACAATCCTTGAACCCTCCTGGATTTGAACCAGCAATATCCAAAAGCAAGTACACAGCTTTACCTGCATAGGCCCCTTAAGCAAGCTGTAAAAGGGAAGCAGAGCAGATCTGATCACCATTATCCCTTACTCATGGTGCTTAAAACCTTTTTTTGGTTTTGCTTCAAGCTGATTGTGATACATATTGTGCTGGCTGAAATGCAGTCCAAAAGCAGCCAATCCAATAAGAACAGTTTGTCCTAAGTCACCTGATACAGGTTTCTGTACTTTAAAAATTATCTTCTGGTCGTGAGAGTACTTCACAGGGGGTAACTATGATCAACTTGTGCGAGTTATACAAGCCAGTTGTATTCTGTAGGAAAGGGTGGATGTACCCTCACTTTGTCAAATGAAATGTCTAACTTATTGTGTAAGATAAACATAGTGTGACATACTTGTCAAACCAAAATGTCTAACTTATCATGTAAAATGAATACTTTGACATACTTGTCCCAAAAACAATAACATTGAACTTCCAGGTGGTATCCATAGCAAACAGAATTAACTTTGCAATCTTCTTGGCACTCTGGAGTGATGTCCCCTTCATTGAATTTGACACATCGAGCAGCAGAATCAGCTCTGAAGTGACCTGTGACCCAACTTCAAACTCGGGGTAAAAGGTCAGCATGCAGGCCTGAAAACCATGTAAAGGGAGACTACAACCCTTTGACTAACCACAAGTGTAATATAAGGTGATAATCATAAGATAATACAATCATAAGCTTACCACATCTCAACAATTTTCTAAATTTCAAACCAGAAAAGAAAGAAATGGACAAAGAATCTGAAAATGTGGTCAGAGAAAATGTTATGATAAAAATAACTATAATATGGAACAGATAATCACATAACTCTACAGTATCTACATGAAAACCTAAATGTATCAATAGTTGCATGCACTTTCATGCATGCACACATAGATACCATATGGAGACATACCACTTATCAATATTACAAATGATCTATGTGTTGATGCACACATACATATGCAGGAACATCCATACACATGAATGCACACATGTATGAACACATACCCATACATCTCTCAATGTTCCCCACCACCACTCAGATACACATGCACACAATTACAAGCCTCCACACCCACGTTCTCTCTCTCTCTCTCTTTCTCTCTCACACACACACACACACATATATGCACAAACATGAGCACACACACACATACCTGATGATCTGGTTGATCAGGGTGCTGCTCTACCCACATACGGGGAACATGAATTTCAGCTAGACCAATCAGAAGCTGGAACCCATCCTGGACATCCTGCCCTGGGTTCAGCTCTACCACAGCTTTGGCGGCAGTTTTCTGACAGAGAGAACAACTCTCAGTCTTGATCATCCTTATACACCTTCACCTTGACACTGACTTTTTTTTCTCGTTTTCTTCTCACATATGTAGGCCGAAGAGGCATTGATAAAGCCCTTCTTTATCTACCTTATCAAGGGGAAAAAAACAGCTAAATATGCCATCGAATTTTGACTTTAAAGAAACAAAAGGTTATCTGTTATCTCTGTTTCTAGCAATCAAATCATCTACTGTGGTGTTTTCTGGTTATTGGAGAGGTCGGGGTAAGTAATTTACCATTGATGAGAGGAACTTACCATTGATGATAGGAAATGGATCAAATTACCTTTAGAAGATCTAGAAAATCAAACAAATCAACTGTTGCCAAGTACCCAAGTTAGACAACTATAGATCATACACAGATCAAGAAAAAGTAACCCTTACTTTTACTCTCACAGAATGAGTAGGGCAGGTCAAACTCTTGATGTCAAAAGGCATCTCCACAGCAACTTGGATGGTGACTTGTCCACTGTTCAACTTGAAGGTTTCTGTTTTGTCCTGAGAGCAAAATAAACCCTTAATGTTGCAGCAGCAGAGACACATAAATAGGACTAGAACAGCAGGAATAACTCAGACAGTACTGGGCAACAACTGTTGTCAATAAACTAACACAAACACATTCCACAGATTTCCATATATTCTTTTCCAAAACAATGATTAGCTCACTCTGTATACACAATGCACTCCGTATACACAGTGCACTCCATATACACAATGCACTCCGTATGCACAATCCATGTACAATTTTCAAGTTACCTGTGTCTTCTCTTTCCCTGCTGAGTCTTTTTTCCATGGTGCCACACTCCCAGGTAGCCTGAAGCTAATAAGTTCATCTTCCACCTGTAGCTCAGCTACATAGGTGATCTTAATTAGCACCGTTGCATCAGGTGGTAGGTTGCCGACACTGACAGTGAACACATCCTGCAGAGACAAGGCCACTGTATGCATTACTGTCACATCATGTTGAAAAATACACATCACACATGCTTACACACACAAGCTTACACACACACACACACACTCAAGCTACACACACACACACACAAGCTACACACACACAAGCTTAATCACACACACACACACACTTACACACACAAGCTACACACACACAAGCTATACACACACACTTACACACACACACACACAAGCTACACACACTCACTTACACACACAAGCTACATACATACACTTATACATACAAGCTTACCTAACACAAAAGCAACATCATTTCTAGTTTCCTCACTTACCGGAGTCTCTTCATCTCGATCCATTAGGTATGCTCCATGGCCCTCACTGACTGCCTGCTTGTACTCTCTGTGGGCCACTTCCTTTTCCTTGACCTCCCCTATGATGTGCTTATCGTTGATAAATGCTTCAAAGCCACACACAGCTGCTCCATCACCGAGAGGGAAGACATATTTGGCCTCCACGGTAGATTTGCTGTTGTTGACATATTCTTGGAGGACGATGACCTAGATATGAAGAAATATATGTGTTAAATTCATGTTCATTCCTTAACTATGAAAATCAACACTTGCAAATATCTGTAACAACAAATTCTGATGTCCGTAAAAGTTGCACTGGCAAATGACTGTCCCAACAGGTTTATTTCAATAAACTGAAATTCATCATTTGTTGATTTCTTTACAACTTAATAAAAAATATATGATTTTGAATCAGAAATTCATATCCACTTGTCTGAAGAAAAATATACTATCAAGTATAGAATCTGAATCCATGCTAGGGGAGGGAGCAGCAAAAATTATTAGCACCTGTGCTGCCAGATCAACAAGTTTCGCTCTAATGTGAACACTTTTCAGCTCCACAAGACCCTCCTGCCTTTCTGCCACCAGGCCCAGTTTGACACCTTCCATAGGGTCCCGAACATTTTGCACATCATGGAGATCTGCAGAAAGAAAGGCATTTTTACGACACAGAATAGCCAAAAACATTTTTGCTGCCAGAACTGGACTGTAACCAGCAACTCCGTGACAAGTACAACAAGGGCATGCATGGATACCCAAGCCAAAGCCATTGTTGAAAATCTTACCTATATCAGCAAAGTCCATGGACAGTAAGTTCTCTGATTCCAAAACTCCATCGTCTATGTCCACCATCTTTCCTGGCTGCTCCTGGTTAATGGTGAACTCTACCAAATAGCGCAGTCGCTGCTGGCTGATGTCGTACACAACGTACTCATCATCCTGCAGATCATGAAGAAAATATGTGTCTGACTCGAATATTAAAGCCTAACGTTCATCTCCATCTATTTTGTAATTAAACAGATGCGCTGTCACATTTGATGAAAACACATGGTCACATTTTAATATGTGCTCATGCACACAAACAAAGAGCAATCTGAACATACGCAATCTGCTCTCATCTCCATACCGACCTCCCCGGGATGCGCATAAACATACACATCAAAACGCAGATCAGATAAGGAAAAATACAATGAAAAAAGAGATGAGGATAATCACAAGTGACACCTACGTATTTCTAAGAAAACTCATAAAAAAGTTATTTGAACTAATTAAATAATAATTTTCCTTTTTTTAATTACCTCAAACTGTGAAGAGTTGTCATGATTCCTTCCAACACCATGAACACTATTGTAGCCTTCGGGTGGTTTTGTCAGAGTTGTGTTGACAGTAGTGTAGTCACAGCATCTTCCAAGGGCTACCTCACTGACAAGCAGCAGTCTTGTTCCCTTGGTTTTACTTGGGGTGGAGTACAGGGCACTTTTACTGTGACAGATATTAAGGTCAGCTTCAAGTATTTGTTAACTTCACTGTTGCTAATACCCAGATACAACTTTTTTTGAATGTATTAAATGCACAAATGTGTTATACTGAGTGGAATAATAACTATTCAAATGCCCAACACGAATGAAGAATATAAAGAACAAACTAAATAATACGGTAGAAAACTGCAATCAACTTCATGAACCCTATCAAAATCCATCGGAAGCCCAGTAGCTTTAGGAATGGAAGATCTTCAATATAGATTTGAGTTATAAACCATGTGTTTAGCTGTTCTACAAAACATGCTCTACAATCAAGTGAACAAATATTCCATAAGGCACGGCTCCACATTACCTATCAACTGAACCAATGCCAGGCAATTTCTACAGCAAATTTATTCTAGAATAAAGCACACATGCATAATCCATGTGTCAACTTCCTGTTCAGATTTACCTTGCATCGCTGGCGAAATAGATTCCACTGCCAAGCATGCCAGCATCTGTCCGAGTACCACCAAAATCATCTGCCACTACTTTAGGTAACAGAAGCCCCCTATGACAAAATATATAACTGGAAATATTAACAGTAGCCTCCCTGTGACAAACTACATAACTGAAAATATTAACAGTAGACTCTGTAACAAAATGCATATATGTCTCTATCTGAAGAGAAGGCTAACAATTCAAAGGCGACTAACTTTTCGTTCCACTTATCATATGATAAATAAATTTCGCTAGCCTTGAAAGTATTCCAAGAAAATTTTCCACTTTTGAAGAATGAAACAGATGACTCTTGGGGTCCATATCATGCTGGAAATGAGCATCTTCAATGGGTCGCTGAACAGCATAGATGTTGATAACATTTACGGTCATATTTCTGAAAGCAACATGTAAACAGACAAACGACATTAGTGGAAACTTAATGCTGCTATTACATCTGTCCTATTCGACAACCTTTTCTGATGAAATGCTACTATCTTGTTGCAGAGATGCACAGGATTACCTGTCAGTGATACAGCTAAGCAAGAAGAGACCCACATGATTACCTGTCAGTGATACAGCCAAGCAAGGAGGACAAGAAAAAGGAAGACAGGAGGAAGAGAAGTGAAAAGAAAAGAAGGAGAATAAAGAATTCTAGACTTTGTGCTAACTTGTTCACAGAAGAAACAACATCCTCCATTATCTGTTTGTGTTCCTGTGTGCCTGGCTCCAGGGAGGAAATGTTGCAGCGAAGAGCATGGTACTTGGCCTGAGCACTAGACCGCACAGACCAGGACGTAGCTTCACCGACAGACACCATGTCTCGTATCAGCTGTTATACAGGACAGAAAATGTGACATGGTTTCCTTTCTCTTTTCATTACGAGGACAGTGAATGAGCACAATAAGTAAAAAAAAAAAAAAAAGGTAAACAGGAAATGCTTCACTCTACAGTTTGTCCACAAACAATGTGTATCCAAAGAAAAAAAAACTATAGATTTGCCTATTTAGTTATTATGATCTCAGTGACTATTACCTGACACAGATCTTGCTTCTTTGACAACCATGCTCTCGATGGCTTCACACTGCTTTCATTCTCTTCTTTGTGAGGAAGAGTACTGTAGAATTCTTTGACCAAAGAGCTGGCATTCTCATCTCCTTCCTTGGCTAGAGCATCTCGTATCTTCATCAACAAAGCTTCTGCCTTCTCAACCTGAGAAAAAGCCACTTGTCCAGTAAGCAACTTCAGCACACTTTTAACCTTTATGTGGCCTAATTTATTCACGCATTACTTTGTTGGTTGATTTTCAAGCATGCAAATTAACACATCTGTGTGTGCATATTCTAGTGACTAAAAGAAGGAGTCTTTACCTCTTCAACTTCAATTTTAGAAACTGGAGATGCTAAGACAGACTCCACTTCTCCAATTGCTTCCCTCCAGATATGTTCCGTCAGCTTTTGAGCTTCAGGGGAGGCTACTCCTACTTCACTCTCAAGGATGGAAAGAATCTAAAACCAAGACAATATGTACATGTAGTACACAAGTAATTTTGAAATCTTTTTGTGAGCTTACCTTAAGATAAAGTTTTTTCCACCTGACAAATGCCTAAAAAATTCCACTCAAAAGCACTACCTTCCTGCAAGCATAAATTTGTTCGTTACTTCACACTATGTCAGCCTGTCCTGATATGCACTTAGTGTGCAACGGGACGTGAAGCACCAACCACCAAACCAACGCTATGTCAGCACTTTTAGCTGTACCACAGCAGTCAGCCAGGTCTCTGAACAGGTACTGCAAGCAGAAGAGATCTGTGTTCCAAAGATAAACCCTGAACCTGCAACACAGGGTTCTCACAGTCTTGATGATAATTTTCACTTAACCATTGTGCTACAATATAAGTGCTGCTCAAACGAATGCACACAAGAATAAGAGAAATGGAGACAGTGAAAAATAGCCTTGACCTTACCTGCTGAAGTCTACGTGATCCAACATTTCTCAGCACCTTCCCTTCCACTTTCTGCATTTTATGATCTTTCAGCTGTGTATTGTAAAGGGTTGCAAATCCAGTCAGCGCCTGGTCAGAGCTGGCCACATAGCGAATCTCTGTCTTGCAAGGATTACCAGCCTGTCGGAACCATAATGCACTGCTGATTTAGGATATTTAGTAAAAACTAAACAACAAAGGAGCATAAAAACAAAGAATATATATGTCGCTGCACCACAAAACCAGTCTTGAGTTCAAAATTGGGTGTTTTGAGTGAAATAGATTTTTTTTTAATCTGTAGTGTTTCCTGATCATTTTGATATAAGAACCATTGTCTTAGCTTAATTTGTAACAGAGAGTTGGCCTGTTGAAGGTCAGAATATGGGTGGCAGCCATTTTGAGAAAACAGGCTCCAAAGTTTCAGCATGCAGGACTTACCCAATTTCCTTAGCACATAAATCCTCATTTTTCACCTAATTATATTTACTTTTGAGCGAAAATTTTGCGTCTATATGATAATTTACAATCTTAAGAGTGCTTTTGTACGAAAAGTGAAATTCAACAAGATCGGCCTCACCGACCTATTTCTGTTGTCACAGCTATAAACTGGCCGTTCCAACGTGAGACTATTTTCGTGGTGCAGTGACACACATCTGTACCTCCATCTCCCAACAACCTTGCATGGTGAAAGAGTGATGCACATGCATGCATGGTCACATTCATGCACACACACCCATGGGTGCACATGCACATTCAGGCACTGTAGGACAGGTCTGATCTACATCTCACTTCAGACCTGAACAGTATAAGTTTTTATACAAACATTTTTAAAAGTTAAAAACTATTACAGGTTTCTTTTAAAACAGTCACAAGATGTATGATACGGTCCTTTTACTGATCGATAAAACCAAAAGAAAGCTAACTAGAAACCAACCTTTAAAACAGTCAAAAGATGTATGATATGATCCTTTTAGTGATCGATAAAACCAAAAGAAAGCTAACTAGAAACCAACCAGTGCATCTGGAAGCCTTCCATAATGTGAAAACAATCTGTATTGATGGTGATCACCACTCTTATCTTTCTCAGCACTGCTTCCCACATGAATCTCTAGGGAGTAGAATGCAATGACGTCCTGTTTCTTATTCTGACCCTGTTTCGTCAGTGACAGAGGCAGCCAGAACAAATAACTTTTAAAAACTCAATAACTCAGTAAACACCAAAACAAAATGGACAAAAGCGATTTGCGTAGAAACTTAACAGCACTTTAAATATCTACATCTAGACATATACCTATACTTAGTGGTCTAGTCATTTTAAAAAAGCAAGACTTTTATGGACCACAAAGCATGATCTTATGGATGAGCACATATGCAGGCCCACACACTCAAAAGCTTCAACACTGACAGTAGTGACAACTCAGCTCTGCTTACTCTTGCAGATATACTTAAAGCAATGTTTCCCTAATTCATAATGTCCTGGCCTGACTTATATCAGATACAAATGTTCTCTGTTTCTTTTTCTTGCTGGCTTTTACACAAGCAGCTCAAACAAACAGTCTAACCTGGAAAATGGCATACTTGGCAATTTCAAAGTTTTCATCAAAATGGGGCTCTTCTTGTTCACCGGGAGGCCACACTTTCACGCTTCTAACATTAAAATGTGGTTTGACTGTAGCATGACTCTTTGCTCTGGCTGCTTCCTTCCTGAGTGCTATGCAAAAACAGGATGTCTATAATTTCATTTATAAAGTATAAATGGAAAGTATAGTAACTATGGCAGATTTATTTATTATTTCTTTGTTCCAACAGGAAGTACTTGAAATGCTCAACATAGCCGTATGCAGACCCATGTGACCAAGGGAGCTTACCATACCCAAACACATAGCAAAGAGAGGGCCGAAAGAAAGGAACTTGGCAGATCCTGAGGATATGCCAAGTTCCTTTCTTTCGGCCCTCTCTTTGCTACGTTTGGGTACGGTAAGCTCCCTTGGTCACATGCGTCTGCATACGGCTATGTTGAGTGTTTCAAGTACTTCCTGTTGGAGTGATAATTTGATAATTTAAGTGCTATGTCCTCATTTGTTCGTTATTATTTCTTTGTTCCTTTATAAAATTTATTGTGTATCCTTTTTTTTTTTTTTGCAAGAATGAACAGTAGCCATTTTCTAACTATAAAATTACAGCTAACACTATGAAAATAAAATGCAACAGACATTTAACACAAATGTTTTTTTAATGTGAGAACTAATGTACACATGTACACTTAGCACACCTGCAGTTACTAACCTGAGATCTTGCCAGAACGGAAGTCCAGTCCCTTGCTCTTTCCAGCAATGGTATATTGATCAATTTCCAGTCTCTTCCCAGCATGCAAAGAGTCCCATATATAGTCCATGCTGACCACAGGAAGACAATACTTCTGGGCCATGTGACACTTGGAAGACACCTCGCACTTCTCTGGGTCACTCGACACCACGAACAGGCACTGGTAATGACATGTAAAACAAACTGTCAACAATTTTTGAGGACAGCATTCAAATGGTTCTAAGAGGTACTGACAGCACACAACTGTTGTTATGATGCGTTGTCCTGCCGGCTCATGGGGAACTATGTTGTCTTTGTGCCACAAGGAAGATTCAAAGTTATCCTGTACATGCAGATAACGAAACAGTGATCCTCTCCCTTCCCACACAACCTTGTCTTGCACTGCCAGCTGATGTCTAAAAAACGATATGCAGAGCCAGAGTTCACAGTCCTCCAAAATCTAAAAACACGATTGTCCTCAAATGGTCGCCTGTCTCCCTTCCCAGAGTCAGGGCCCCATGGGGTGTTGCCATACAAGAGGGAGACAACTCTAATCCAGTGGCATGTGTTCCTTAGATCTCTGACCAGTGGACCATTATCTTCAGTCAACAGATCAACTCAAATTCTGCTGGTGGTGCCAAATCTTGCACTGATGACAGACGTTCGATTGCTGAAGGAAATGTTCCCCTCCCAATGGCTTGAAATGTACAGTCAGTGCTGTCTGGTTAGCACTAACAGTACACTATACTGATTACATGGCAAATTAGGTAAAAAGGCCCCACACTGAGTTCTCAGCCTAACTGGTCTCATTTCATTAAGATGAAAATCACCTAACACAAGCAATTTTTGTTTATCATAAAATTTGTGTTAAGGGAACAGCAGTGTACATATATCATGGAAGCAGAAAGCTTGTCAACTTCCTCTTATAGTATACCTTGTACATTCTCTCAGATCTGGTGGCCTGCAGAATGAGACAAATCATTTCTGTTTCCTAGCACACTAAAAGTATTTTGTCTACAAATCAGTGTCAGCTATATTTTTGCTACTGTTACAATATCATGTGAAGTGATACAACTTTCAAATAAAGTTCATTTATGGCTAGGCTATCTTAAAAATTAGAAAGATATGGTTATGATGCTCATACTAGTAAGTCATACAAAAGAACTGTGAGTGTGTGCATGTGCATATGAGGGTGGGTGGGTGTGTATGCATGCACACCCACAGGCATGCACAGAAAATATTACATATATTATATATGTGATTATAGTGCAACCCATACCTTTAAAATCAAAGAGTGCAGACAGTATAACGATTTCTATAATTTCAACAGTAATACGTACTGCACAAATAAAGCTAGAACATGTACCTTTCGAGTGACGATGTATGAGATCACACCACCATTTTCTGTAATCGCCTTCCGCAGCTCTGATTTCTTCTTGAATCCCACATTGATGCCCAGATCAAGAGCTATCTGACAGTTCTCAAATACTGACATCTTGCTTTCTCTAGACAAGATGTTACAAAGACAGATATGTGGAGTTAACTGTCCAGGTTTTATGTGTCTTGTGGTTTATTTCACAGCATTGAATCTGGACAAAATAAAAAGAAAAATATGCCACAAACATGCCAATCAGTTTTAGGGCAGAGGGGTTGTTCACTTCAAATTTTGAAAAGACACAAGCACTCTGGATGGTAGAAAAGAAATTATACTGGGCGATAAAAGGAATATGTTAGTCATACGATACAGTTGTACCTGAAGGTATGTGCTCATCTTCAAAATTAACCATGCAGCTAAATCGTAAAGGCAGGAGTTTAAAAAAAAACTATATTGTCTGATTCCTCACCTTAGCAGCATACCCCAACATTCAACAGTTGTAATATCTAAAGCCATAAATTTGGACTTGACATGTCACTCTGGCAATCCTGTTATATCAAATGTTGTAGGATATGAAATAAGGTTCACATCTGAACATGTAACGGGTGGACTTAAAATATGGCCCTTGTCGTGCAGCATTTTCTACACTGTACTTCAGAAACTTGCTAATCCAGAGTAGTAAAAACATTTGTTACACAGAAAACTGTACATCACTCAGTACAAAAGAGTCCCCAACCTGGCATTTGCAAGCAGTGTATGTACCACCACAAATGTGCCACTAAAACAAGTTAAACTCAAAGCAATGTAAAAGGTCAACGATGTTGATTTATAAATGAACATGAGGAAGTTTTTAAGGAAGCTAACATCCATGCATCTGCTAATACATCCTGATAATTTGTATAAGAGTTTCAATCGCTGAATGACTACCAGAACAAAAGCACAGTTTTTGGTGTATTATTATATGTACATTAAAATAAATCGACTTGGTATTTTATAGACAACAACATCCACTCCACAAAATTTTGTGCTACAAACTTGCAAGGATCAAGTTGAACAACAGTCAACACTGCACGACTCCACTGACTTCAACAACATTTAGTTTATGGCCACCAACTGACCTAACCATCTTAGGTCATGCCAGTAACGATAACGGTAATAATAATAATTTAATTTATAAAACACAAAACCAAACTTAAAGTTAGCTCATAGTACTTAAAGACATGCACACATTAGATACACCAAATAATACTGAGAATAAACAGCTGGAGTGGGGGTGGAGGAGATGAAGGAGGGAACTGAAGGAAACAGCCAAGCATTCCACACAGTATGGCTAAAACTGCACACTAAAACCAAAAACTGGGGGGAAAGACAGAAAAAGAACATCTACCAAAGAAGTTAAGGAAATATACAAGAAGTGTGGCATCTTGAGAGTGGAGAGCACGAGTTGGCTGGGACAGAGAAAGAAGTTCCATCAGGTAGGATGAACATGAGACAGAATGAAGAGAGTGAAAAAAGAGGCAAGCGATCTTGTAGTCAGTTCAGGTTTTTACAGGAAACCAGTGAAGTGCACAAAACGCAGAGGTAACACTACAGTGGTGAGCCTGATGGAGAACTAGACAGACAGCATGCTCTGGAGCCTGGACAGCTTATCATCTAGAAGACCTGCTAGTGTTATGATTTTGGGGGCTCGTTTCAACCAATCAGGAGAAAGCGGGCATAGGAACAAGGAAGGTGGCCGGGTGAGAGGCGAAGGTAAACTCTCGGTTGACCCCAGCACCCTGAACAGGTGGCTGGGCAGGAGGTGAGGGTAAGCCCACCACCCCAAACGGGTGGACAGCCCATGCGCGACTTTCTGGCAAGTCCGAGGCCAGGGTAGACAGGCAGCCAATTGCTAGTTGTGAATTGCCTAGTACATCCAACCTCCTGGGGCAGTCACTGTACCCGAATACAACAGCTATCCGCGACATGGACACAGAGAGCCAGCTGCTGCTGCCGACCCGTTAGAAGGGAACTGTGGAGCAACATAGGGGTGACTCTTATCAGTCAGAAAGTAACTTGGAAAGTCACTGGAGCATTGCTGGGACTTGGAACTGAGAGACGTAGCATCTGCAGTAGTCCTGTCCAGCATCGTGATTAAGTGAGTGTACATACTGTGTAGAGAGATCAGCTGACACGATCGTAACTCCGAGATAGTTGTGAGGAAGTGGCTGTGAACAGTTGATTGTAAACTTCTTCAGAAACTTCCAAAAGTATACACCATAACTGTTGGTTAGTCAGTTCATCCTGTCGGGACCAGTTAGGTGTACCAAGAATATATTTAGCCAATGTGACCATCGGTCGGTCGTACTGAAAGTAAAGACGTCTGTGTGACACCTACACTATGTGCTTACTTGTGCAACCGGCACACACGTGGCCCAAGTGGCAAAGAGCAAATTTACCAGTGTGCGCAGTTGGAATTACAAAAGAATTTATGGTTCGGGCTGAGGCTAGCGCTCCACACACACACAGATTCTGTCCTTGCTGACTAAAAGAATACAGAAACCAATAATTACAGTATGTAACCTTTATTCTCCTATCTAAAACCCCAGGGTAAGGATAAAGATAGAGGAGAAGGAAGGGAACAAAAGGAGAAAAGAAAGAAAGAAAAGGAAGGAAAGAAGACGAAAAGGAAAACGTAAAGGAAAGACGAAAACGTGGCCTGCAACAGAGACCGACCTGAAAATTAGTTTCAGGTTGCAAAATCCACAATACACAAAGCTAACATCAAAGTGACAGTTTTACAGCTAGATGCAAACACTATGCTAGAATATGCAAACACTATGGGGGAACAGACCCCATAAGCGACCACGTGGTGGCTAAGATGGCGGCGGCCTAGCGCCCCAACACGTGTACTGTACAACAAAACAGAAATCAACCAAACTCTGCGTCATCCCCAACCCATCCCGGCCTAACCTACAATTTCCCACAAAGATTTAACAAAGAGATCTCTTAATATAAATTATAACTACATCAATCCCCATTTCTTATATTGCCGGGAGGAAACATGTGACGGCACCACGCAACTTCGTCATCACTAATCTACCGCATAGTGCTTTACACGAAGCGGTCGCTAATAATAATGACCATACAACGCGATCCCTAACAATAGCCACCACACAACCACAAATAGCTCCATACCTGGTACAACCAGACACACAGCGACAGTTGAACGTCTTCCCCCTCTGACGGTGGCACGCAGAAAGACCGAAAGACAGAGTTCCCGCGGGCACGGCTGTTCTGAATCCTTACGCGCTACAGCGCAATAGCGTAAGTCGGCCATGCGGGAAATCCTATTTGGACTTACCAAAACTCTGCCCCTCTCTTTGGCCATACAATCAATTAGACATCTCCTATAGAGATTCTAGGGGGTTCCTTTTTTATTAAAAGAGACATGGTCCACAGACAGGGGTTTATCTGTCTGTGGAACTACATTTTCATTTACTAAGCCAGCACCTCCCCAAGCTAGAGAAACCGCAAGGGGAAATAAATCTAGTAAACATGAGGGGTTACACTTGCATGTCCATAGACTCATCAACACAATATGCATAATTTCTACCCAACTTGGTGAACTTGATTTCATGGCTAGCCTTATCTCCAGCAATTGCATAGATAACTGACTGAGTTTGGATTTGGTACCAATAACCATTGTTTTCTGTATTCTCATCATTCAATTTTAGATTGTTCTACTATAGAACCAATGGAGCTGGACATCATGCCAGCTAAAGCTGGAATATTCGTATGTACCACAGAATCGTTGGCATAGAAGTGATACGAGTGAGACAACGTTGATTAAGGAACCGAGATGCTGAGTATAAAAAAAGTGAATAGAACTGACCCTAGCATGGAATCCTGAGGAATACCATATCTCAAGGGCGACAGGGTGGATCAGATATTCTTCACAATAACAGAGTGAGATCAGTAAGATAGGAGCGGAACCATGCTTGCACTCAGGTGATGGCAACGACTGGCATGACTGTGTCAAGACAAACAGACACTGACAGATCCAAACACAACAAGATGGACCCATGCCCCATTTCCGCCACTTGGAGGAGATCACTGACTAGGCATAGTAACACGGTTTCGGTGCTCGGCGTCAGCATTTTTATAGGCTGACTGGAAGCATTTTAACAGGTCATGCTTTTCAAGGATATACGTGGTCCACGTACAAGACCAGAAGACGGCACAATGCACTCTAAGACTTTGGAGAGAAAGGATAGACTGGACACTGAGCGATAGTTCTTGTGAATTTCGGGAACTAGATTCAAGTCTTTGAGGCGTTCATGATCAGAGTAGCAGAAGGAACTATATTTTATATATATATGTCGTCATAACATTCAAAGACAAGACTAGCTGGACTGGAACCAAGCTGACATGATTTTTTTTTTTATTTTAGGCATGCTAAGGATGATCTTTTTCTCTTGCGCGTTAGTTACAAACTAACAAAGTCGGAATAAATCGAATGGAGTTCCGAAAAACAGTTGTGGGTCAGAGGACCCGAAAACTGCACGGGTGGCCAACACAAGATCTCTCCTGGCATCAGCGATCAACTACTGAAAGTCACAGAATTTTTCTGGAAGCTGGTCAGCACGAAAAGTGGCAGGTAATACCTTTGCAACAGCAAAGCTCATCAGTTCAATACTAGGCGAAAGAGCTCTGTGGAGCCTGACGATCTTAATTATTCAATATCACGCACGTAATTAGACTTCGCATCGCGGATCATTTAATTTATGCGATTGGTGACGACTGCGAGTGAATCGGCTTCATCAAATAAATAGCCAGAGATTTGGAACTGGACAGTACAGTCATGCTTAATGGCATCTACTCGTTATCTAGCTGCTACTTCCTTGTTGTCTAGAGAAACTTGAGAAACACCAAATGACTATCAGTATATCACAGTATCGAGTATGTATGATGATATCAGATATGACATGCGATCTGCAATCCTGAATTCGGCAATATTAAAAAGTAGTAAATACAAAGCAAAAGAAGTAAAAGAATCCTAATGGCTTTCCTCGTGTTTTATTTTACCTGGTGTGACGTCGTGTGCCTGTTCTTCCACTTCAAAGAAACACCCCATCTGCAGCTTCGAGAGCGAAAACAACTTGTTCAAGGATATGTACAGAGTGTCGCAATGTTTAGATTACGAAGCACTAGGAGTGGCTTCCCTTGTGTTTGTAACCGGGTTACAGACGTTTTGCCCCAGTGCTTGTTCCGAAACCGATGTGCTTCAAATGTTCAGGACAATTTTGTTTCCAAAACCAATTCCAAAGACCAAACCAAACAAATTTGAGAACTGGTTAAAATTCCAAAAGAAATTGTTTCTAGCTGGAATGTAAGTAAGGGTGTGGTCGTCTGCTGTGAAGCGCTATAGTGTTCTCCCTTGTTTTAAAAAAATGGTGAAAAAAATCGTGTTGCCTATGACATCATACCCTAGTCTCTATCTGTTTTTCTGTTCATTCGCTTGATAATGACACTAGGAAACCCATTATTATTCACAAAAGATATGGTTTAGCATCAGTTCATAAAAACCGCTTTTTTTACCTAATAGTTCGCTATCTAAAAGTTGATAAACGCACTATTTCTCCATTTACGTGCGGAGTAATCGAGGTCTAGCATAGAAGCCGGACGTGCTGTACCTGGCTGTTGCGCAGGTGAAAGTCACCTGAATTTGCAGGCCTAGGAAACACGGGGAAACACCTAGATTTATTGCAGGTGATGTTGATATCTTTCTGTTGAATAATATTGCATTTCTGATATTATAAATGTGTTCTACTGGTTTTGTGCTTAGTCTTTTGATCTTGTGCTTGTGATGGCCTTGCGCTTGATCAGACTCCACACCTCAAAGTGTAGGACTCGTACCTGGAAGGACTACAATACCTTAAATAATTACTCCAGGAGAAGGTTGCCAGTAACGTCTTCATGCAAATGATAACAGTCGCGAAAGAGGGGCGTGGTCTGGATGAAAACAAAGACGCGGAATTTTGCAGTTCGTTAATTACAGTTAAGGACTGTCTCAGTGATTCAGCGTATTCAGATGTTGATACCCAATACCGGTTGCTTGCTTCCACTAACTTAAGTCATTCTCTGTGCCAGAGCAAAAATCAAACTATCGTTAGCCACACGATACAGTAGGAGTAGCAAACCACCAAAGGACCAGGACAGACCCTCGAGGTTCTGAGGAAAAGACCCTATAGCAAAAGTTTAAAGTTTAAAATTTTTAATTAGTAGTCAGAATGTAAAGGAGAGTTTGTGGTACATGTATAACTTTCAGATGGTACCTCACTCACTAACAGGGTCAACATGCTATGAGTGACTCCGAACTTTTTGTCTCTGTGTAGACAGGACGTACTGTTTTCTTTTATGCTAGTTTTACTATGCAACAAAATCACTTGTGAAAATGTACTTACAAATCAGATCTGAAAGGTAGACATTTGTATCAAGTTTTTAAGTGAAAAGATTTGTATATACAGATTTATGGGTGACTGAAATCCTGGAAAATAGTGGTGTTATATACATATAATCTAGCATTGTGATTAGGCTGCAGAGGTCTACATTTTAGATTATTTTATACAGATCGGATTAGAAGAGTTGTTGCATTTCACATTGTTTTACATTGCAAAGGCATCTCTTTACACTGTTACACAATAAAAACAGAAATCTTCAAGCCTTTACATAAATGTTTACGTCACTTGACAGTTTTGTAGCTAATTCTCTATCTTGACTATCTAGTTGCTGCTTGATAACATCAACAAAAGCATGAAATGTAATGTCACACAACATGGTCACAGTCCTAGATCTTTTTTGTTCTTTGAAACCCATCACTGAACAAAGTCTACGCCGAACTGTGGCATGGCTATTTAGGTGGTGGTGCTGGGGTGAGGGTGGGGGTGTTAGAGTAGAGGGTGTGACAGTAGAAGATAAAAGCAGTTGTGAAACAGCATTTGTTACACTACAGCTATATTTAGTAGCTTGGTCTACTTCTATTTGTTATAAACAAAGCAGCTTTCTGATATTGTGGTAGCTTTCAATTTATTAATGATTATTTACATTGTATTTCTTATACATATATGCTCATTATTTACACATTTTACATAGTATATCAGTGGAGGAAGTTTGTGTTGCCAGGATGTATACTAATACACATATTTAAATTGGTTGGCATTTAGACTAAAACTAAAAGCATCTAAATAGGCATGTGTTAAAATGCACATCTACTTCACATTCATTACTTACACTTTACAGTGCAGCATGGGTAACATAAGAAACTGGTTAACATGGCTCCATTCTGAATTTCTATTTGGTTTGATTTTATTATGTCAAGAACTGACTGAAGTGATATAAGCAATTTTTCTTAGCCACTAAAACTTAGGCAGACTGCACTGTATATTGATTGTCTGAGCAGAGTTGTCCCTGTACATAGAGCCGAAGTGGAGTACTGAATGTTGCTGATCAAGTTTCGGCCAGGGCTGCTGTGCCACTGAAATCATTAAATAATCATTATAGTCTCATTTGCAACACAACATTGGTTGAATCCTTTTAGTAGAAACACAACTGGAACTTGCCCAGATTAGATACGTTCCTTTTCACTTTTTTCACTTTCGATGCATTTCCCTGTTATTACTATTATAGTATTAATGCATGTAGCACAAAAATCTAAGTATTTATTTTTAATTGGCACATACCTCTGTCCTGATTATTTGGAGTTAGCCATAAACTTTGATAAATTTCTGGTCCTTGGGTCTTGATCTTTTTCGTATGTCTCCTTCTATGTTCTGTGTCATTAGTGTCATTTTGACCGGTTAATCCAATATCACTGGATTAATAATTAACAATATAGTATTAGTAGACTGGTTTGGCATAAGTGTGTCGCATGAATCATTTGCTAGTTATTTGTGTACATGCCTTTGTACAGATCAGACGTGTAGGTTGATTAAGTTGTCTTGCATGAAGAATCTGTAATTTCCTAAAAAAATAAATTTGGTGTTCCATCATAAAAGGCCCCACTAATTATTATGCACCATAGGATGTGGCATATTTGCACATATACATATTTCAGCTAGCAATCACCATGCCTTTGATAACCCTCATCAGCTATGGTACTGCCACTGCACAAAGCAGTTTATATTTTGCATATAATTAAGCACATATAAATCAACAGGCATAATCGATGTGGAGGCAAATAAGCATGCATGCACATGTATATCAACACGTGCACACCCAAATGTTTCTAGAAACGGTAGCCAGTCAGGTGAAAGAAGGATCGCGCTCCGTACAGCAGCTAACTGTTTGAACAAGACTTGTCAAATTTGTGAAGGTCGCACCACTCAGTCTGCTGGACAGGCAAGGCTCCCGTCCTGTCCAATCTTTTTGTGTTAAGTTTGGCACAAGTGTCCGTTCCTGTTTGCTCATTTGCCGCTTGTCAGTGTTCACCATTATCAAAGGAGTCTTCCTTAGGGGAACAAGTGTTAAAAGGTCCAGAACTGCACCTCCAGGTTTGTAACTAGCCACCTTATTCACATCATTGAATCCTATTCGTGAGTGGTATTGTAAACTAAATAAGTCTGCCTTATGGGTGTTATTACAAAATAAGAATCATGGTGTGTAAAATGAATTGTGTTGATGATTTTCTCGTTATCTATAGCTTAGTGAGGCTTTAACTGTTAAAACTTTAAGTGTTTATTCATTTATAGAGTACTGAATGAATTCTGTTCAGTGTAAGATAATGTGATGTTCATTGTTACTGCATGCTTGATGTTTTTTTTATTAAAAATCTAAATCATTATTCTAGGAATGGGATTTTTTGTCTGAAGAGAAAGGAGATTTATTTGCATGTCAATAAATTTAAAGATTCTTTGCGCTAATTACAGTAGCATGTGCAAGATCTTAGTAGTATAATATTATACTGGTGAGTGGTGGAGATAAATACAGAGGAGTGCACCTGTCTTGCTAGTCTGATCCAGACATAAAGCTTTCCTGCCCTTTTAATGTCTGTCTGTTACCTCATTTCCCCCTGTATAAACACCCTAGCTTTCTACGGTGAAAGCAACTTTGCAGAATCTGGTTAGACCAGTATGGTGCTGGGTGTGTGTTGAATGCCTTATTTTTGTGGACAACCATGAACAGTTATTGATGGGATTAGAAAAAGCAGCAATGTGCAGATGTTGAGTTCTCTTAGGTACGCTAGTCCAGGCCAGCATCATACTTGCTTTATCTTGAGTTTTCAGATTTAAAAAAATCAGTATAGTTTATTACTTGGGTTGGGCATGTTGACGAAAGAGAATGGCTGCCATGCCGGTTTTGTATTTCGAGGTGTATTTGTGTAACATCTGTACTGCTACATGTACAGACTGTAGTTAATAGTTTTTCAGGAATAGCTTATTATTTAGTATTGCTAGTGCAGTAGTACTAGTAGTAGCTATTTTGACTGTCAGTGTTGTTGATATCTGGCTGTAGACTACCTCACAGAGGCTGAGGCATTGAAATCAGTCACCCTGGCTTGTGGTCTGTGACATTTTTGATCAGATAATTGTTAGCATGAGGGCTTTTGTTGCGAGGCGGTGCATGTTAATGTAAAGCAGCTTGGATACAGTACACTTAATCTGGGAGTGAGCTGACGTGGCAGGGTTTTATGGGCTGGCCTTTCTGTTATCAGTGTGAATTGCTATGGAGTCATGTGCAAAATTAAGACAACAGACTAGACAAAAGGATTTTGATCAATATTCTCCCTTTTTAATAACAGAACAGGCTGTGAATATACTATTATTGTATTAGACTTAGTTCTATTCGTGTATGCAGCTCCCCCCCCCCCCCAATCTCCTAAACCAAACTTTATGAGCGCTAAGAAGCTAAACATCAGAACTTGAGAACTGTGGTTTTGCTGGATGCTGTGATGCACCAGACAGGGGACGTGTGACCAGTGCTTTAAAAAAAAAACCACCTGAGTTGGGTTGCATGAACTTTTGTATTAGCACTTCTGGTCATAAGAGTGATTGCAAGCCCTGTTTACTATGTATTATGTGTGCGCCTTGATGTGTAGA
>SMGT01013153.1:6278-38743 GCA_004794575.1 Lanistes nyassanus | reverse complement strand
CACACACACGCACACACGCACTGTTACGTATTTGTTCAATTGCACCATTCTTTCCTCTACTTTCATTATTAATGTTCATAGTTCAATAAATGTGTAAAGTTATCTGGCCGTGTACCTTTTGGTTGAAAAGGTGAGGGTCTGCACTAGGCGTATGTTTCTCGTGTTTTCTTCCCTAGAATTCTAGCACACCCCACAAAACGTTACAATCACCCACCTCCATTTTGTGCTCGTCTGCGCTCTGGGTCATGGTACAGTATTGTAACAAGAAAATACAAATTTCTTAACTAAATTTGAGTTTCTTTAGCAGTACTTACCATGACCCATCATAGGCCCACCCTCCTCCCCACTGATTTTTTTTTCAGGCTTGAGAAAGCTTGAATTGCGCAGTGAGTAGATCACATGGGGTGATGCATAGCTGGGCACATGAGCAGAGGGGCCTTACCAGGGTTTGTGTAAAAAATGTTTTAGAAGGTGCGGTTAGGGATCACTAACTTGAAATTTAGCACTCTGGGTCGTGGTAAGTATTGCTAAAGAAACTCAAGTTAAGAAATTTTTATTTATTTGAAAAATGTTAGTGGGAAAGTAGACCTAAATGGTAGGTTTTGACTTTGATCAGCTGCACCAGTGTGATAATGAGATCAATATCAGGAAAGCTCAGCAGACTGATATTTGTACAGAAAACCACTTACATATAATGGGATTTAAAAAGAAGCAGATACTGTGGTTTATATAATTACAAGATATTTGAAAATGTTGCAGTTTATATATTTATACACAAATGCAAATGTGACATTAATTCAGCACACAACTAGCAGAAGTTCGCAGTGACACAAGCTGTAAAACGCAGACACTCATGGTGACACTAGCTTTGTTTGGCATTGCAGCAAACCCTCTGCTTGAAGCTTTTGGAAATGCCAAGACAGTTAGAAATAACAACAGCAGCCGCTTTGGCAAGTTTGTTGAGATTCACTTCGATGGAAAGGTAAGACAACAGTTCAAGTACAGTTTGTTGATAATTTAACGTCCAATCAGCAGGGAGGGGTGCCTGATGATGTGGGCACGAGGGGCTACCCAGCTAGTTCAAGCAAACAAGACTTGTGATTATATATAATTTATATATTTAATATGTATAGCTCAGAATGTTCAGTAGCTTTTTTGTTATAACTGTTCTTTATGCATACACATATGTATATACATACACCTTTTTATTTGCAAAGCCCACATTCAAGAAAGAAATAATGCTACATTATTGAGATGGTGGGTAACATAAAGCCACTGTATGGTTCATGGCTACAGTCAGTCATTTGACTAGTTTACTAAACAAACAGCCAGTCATTATTGACGTTAAGCATAACTTTCTCTTGCTTGCACTGTTCGGACAACTAATATTTGTAATAATCAGTAAACATTATGGCTAAATAAGCTGATCAAATGTCGCAACTATTGGTCACTTGTTTTGATCAATAAGATTCAGAAGGCTGGTCCTATTCCCGTGTCACCCCAAGATTATGGTGAATGTAATATTATGTATATGACCTGTTTTGCTGTAATTATGCTGACATATTTGATCTTTACTCATATCTATCGATATACATGTTTACAGAATTCTGTGTGTGGAGGCTTCATTTCCCACTACCTGCTGGAGAAGTCACGAATCTGCAGTCAGAGCAAAGATGAGCGCAACTACCACATCTTTTACAGACTGTGTGCCGGTGCTCCAGAAGACCTCAGACGAAAACTTCACCTGGGTCCTCCTGACCGTTTCCAGGTTTGGTTACAACCATCTTGGGAATTATTGATGTCAGTAGATGAAATCATTTAGTAAAGATTTGTCTTTGTTACCTTCTAAATTCTTTTCAATTAGTCTGTCATATTTAGTTTGGAGGGTGTTGGTTTTTCCTTCAAGTTTAATTTTTTTAAACTAATTATTTTGAAAACATGTCAGCAGTGGAGTTAGGCATATTCTCAAATGTTACAGTCAGACACTTTCAGTGTCTTTGTAGAGATAGCCCGTCAGATTTGCATTAGTCTTTAGAGTGGTAAATCTTTCATCATTTTGTTTACCTCGTACACGCTGCATGAAACATGACTGATTCTTGAAATCCTGTTACATGATTTAAAGGGATTTACTCTTTTCGTGATCCTAACATTTCCTTAATTGGGGCTCCTACCATCTTACTGTAGAGTTTTATTTGGAATATATTGTAAAATTGGTAAGAATTCAAGGATGCAATGTTCTGAGGATGAACATATGTGCATTTGCCAATGAGGGTATAAATGTCTTTGTGTGTAAATGTTGAGTGCCCAGCATGGTGTGTGTATCTATATATATGTAACACAGTTGCATAGAAATCACACTGCCTGATTTGAAAGTCACAGATATAGAAAAGTTCTGAACAACCGATGCACATGGCTTTGTACCTTTTAACTGGTGTGATTGTGATCGATATTTTACTTTAAAGATCTTTTTTTAGGTAATTTATGAAATTATGTCTTGGCATGACAGCTTAAGTGGGAGCATGCAGAGTCATTTCACTGTGAGTTTGAATATTGCGGTAATTCCTCCCCGAGTCATTGAATCTGACTCACAGCTCCAAGTCATGTTGGTAAGATTGAAAAGAGACTGTTGGAGATTTGCTGTAACCCTGTGCAACAACTAAATAAAATGATCCAGAATCCAGCTTTTTGTACAGTCTCTGTGATACAGGCTTGAGCAGATTAATCCAGCAACCCAGTTCATGATATAGCTGTTCATGTGTTGCCTTAAATGTTTATATTGCGTCTACAGTATTTCTCTCACTGAATAAGCTGTACTTTTGGTGCAGTTGCTGCCTACTGTGAAATGGCTCTACTTTATTCCTGTGGTGATTTGATGTTGTTGAAAGCTCAGCTTGCTTGCTATTGCTATTAGTACGTGTGGCCATTCAGTCACTCTCAAGTCTTATTGTGTTTGGTATTCATGATTCTTGTGCATGAACGGGCACAGTTAGTGCACATTTTTGTACAATCATTGGCTGTATAAGCCAGGAAAAAATGTTCGGCATTTACCTTCATTTTCTGGGAAAAAAAAATCATTTCATGGCTGCTGTGTTCATGGACAATATTTTTTCCCTGACCTTTGTTGTGGGGGAGGGGTAGAAGACTTGAGAGTGCACTGAGAAGAGGCTATCTGGTAACAGCGCCTAGTGTACAGTAATTGTGGGTTATCTGTGTCTGTTTTGTGATGAGTTGTCTTCTCTCGTGTAGTATTTGAACCGAGGCAACACGCAGTACTTTTGCAGTCGTCAGTCGGAAAAAGCCCTGAGTGATAATAGGAAAAGTCAGCAGGTAAGCTGGGAGCCAGATGTGCTTGAAAGCTTTCACTAGGTAATGGGTGACTGTTTTCAGTTTCGTTTCTGGTGATGGGGAGGTGATTTACATCTGCTGGGCATAATTTATGATCCTAGCGGGGGTCTGTTGCTTTATTTGGTTTAGGGGAAGATAAAAAGTAGAGTTCTTCCAGTTGTCCTTTGTCTCTTCGTGGTTATTCCCCTTTTCTTCATCACCCTTCTTTCTCTTCCCTACTCTTTTCCAAACTATGCCACCTGTTTCCCACACATACACACACCTCCACCCTCATCCTCTCCTGTGTCTATGTATGATATGGGTGTACAGAAACATAATATAAAAGGAAATTGGTAAGATCTTTAAGACAGGCATGCATGCGGTGATGCATGCATTTACCATAACATAGTTTGCTAACAGTTTTGGGCCTTACACTTCACGCCTGTCGCTTAAAAGTTTGCACACCTGCTGAAGCAAAATGGCATGCAACAAAGCAAGAGAAGTCTTTGTGAATATTCTTAGGTTCTCTGTTAGTGATTTCTTGACCTCTTTGTTTTAATCAGTGAGAAATAATCTTTAGTGACTTGACAGAATCAGCCAAAAGGAATGTTTGCACATAGTAATGTACAGTCATTTTTCAAATAATGTTGTGATTGTAGTTAGAAGCACTCACTGTTTGCTGGACTCAAAACTGCATGTTTTTCTGTTGTTCTGTACATATGTGTGCAGTGAACTATTATCTAAATGCCAGAAGCAACTGTTAACACAACAAAGCTTTAAAAATCAATGACCAAGGTTTTGTAGTTTTGTATAGAGAAGGTGGCAATAAAAAGAAGGTGCTGACCATCAACAACAGACCATCATCTGCTGAACCAGAAGATTTTATGTGTGCAGACCCCACCATCCCTGTCGATAAAATTGGTCTCGAATTGTGGTCATAATAGCATACTCCAGAATTTGGCTCCTTCAGGTTGAATTAAATCTTGAAAGTGCTATATTAGGCATGTGCAGCATATAAATCTGCAATAATCAGTGTTTTTTGCGTGCCATTACAGTACCTAAAACTTGGAAGTCTTCACGATCCAGTGATTGACGATGTTCGAGACTTCCAGGTGTGTGATGAGGCAATGTCTAAGATGGGTGTAAGCGATGCAGACAAACTAG
Source organism: Lanistes nyassanus (assembly GCA_004794575.1). NCBI lineage: Eukaryota > Metazoa > Mollusca > Gastropoda > Architaenioglossa > Ampullariidae > Lanistes > Lanistes nyassanus. The sequence continues at coordinate 34,255 of SMGT01013153.1, read as the reverse complement.
CTATGTTTATGCTGGTGGCTGCAGTGCTTCATCTGGGCAATATTACATTTGAGGAGAACCATGGGGATGCTAAAGGTCAGTGGGGTTTTTTTTGGGGGGGGGTGGTTGGTGGAGGTAACACATTTTAAAATGATACTGAAGAGAGGATCTTGTTACATCAGATATAGAAACTAAGTTTGTAATTTTTAAAAAATAATTCTCTAAACAAGCATCTTTCATGATTATGCTTGTAGTAGCTCTTGCGTGCTAGTAAAATTGCACCATTCTTTAATGCACTCTTTCTCTCCAAGATAAAAATTGCAGATCAGCAATTAAACTGATAACTGAAGAGAGGCATATCAGAGGGCTAAATGTTTCCTGAAACATTATGCAGTAATTTATGCTTGTTAAAATTATCTTGAATGTGCCTTAAAAAATCCTGTTTATGACAAAGGGGGCAGCAAAGTGACAGCCAATGCGGAGGAGTCGCTGACCACAGCCGCTGCTTTGCTGGGTGTGGACCGTGAAGAGCTGAGAGATTCACTGATCTCCCGTGTTATGCAGGCTACGCGTGGTGGGACAAAAGGCACTGCCATCAAGTGTGTAACAATTCAGTTTTCGTGTGTAGTTTTCAGCTAAGATTATTTTGACAAGTTACCGCTGGATTCCATTATTTAGTTTATGCATCACTTTTTTTTAATTAACATTTTTTTATGTGCCACATTTATTGCGTCATGTAATTTGCCCCCATCTTGCAGAATCTGGTTATTAGGCTATTTACCTCCTGGGACTAATGCTTTCTTATATTTTTGGATTATTTTAGTTATTATTATTTGATTATTGTTAACAATAAGTCCAGTTTAAGCTGCCTCACGGAAGCTGCTAAATGAACCAGGATAAAACAGTAATGGTAGAGTCAGCTTAAGCTGACTCATAGAAGCTACTAAGTGAACCAGGAAAAAGCTTATCCTTATTGCTAAGGTCACTTGCCTTAAGCTGACAAATAGAAGCTACTAAGTAACCAGGAAAAACCTTATCCTTATTGTTAAGGTCACTGTCCTGCTGACAAATAGAAGCTACTAAGTAACCAGGAAAAAACCTTATCCTTATTCTTAAGGTCACTTGTCTTAAGCTGACAAATAAAAGCTACTAAGTAACCAGGAAAAAACCTTATCCTTATTCTTAAGGTCACTTGTCTTAAGCTGACAAATAGAAGCTACTAAGTAACCAGGAAAAAACCTTATCCTTATTCTTAAGGTCACTTGTCTTAAGCTGACAAATAGAAGCTACTAAGTAACCAGGAAAAGGCTTATCCTTATTGCTAAGGTCACTGGCCTGCTGACTCGTAGAAGCTACTAAGTAACCAGGAAAAACCTTATCCTTATTGCTAAGGTCACTTGTCTTAAGCTGACAAATAGAAGCTACTAAGTAACCAGGAAAAGGCTTATCCTTATTGCTAAGGTCACTGGCCTGCTGACTCGTAGAAGCTACTAAGTAACCAGGAAAAGGCTTATCCTTATTGCTAAGGTCACTTGCCTTAAGCTGACTCATAGAAGCTACTAAGTAACCAGGAAAAACCTTATCCTTATTGTTAAGGTCACTTGCCTGCTGAATCATAGAAGCTACTAAGTAACCAGGAAAAAACCTTGTCCTTATTGCTAAGGTCACTTGCAAATAAAAGCTACTAAGTGAAACATAATAAAGCATTAATCGTTGAGTCAGTTACCTTAAGCTGACTCATAGAAGCTGCTAAGTGAACCAGGATAAAACCTGTTGTTAATGCTAAGGTCACTTAAGCTGACTTATAGAAGCTGCTTACTGCACAAAAGTCTAAAAAAAAAAAAAAAAGACTGCCAGAATACCTAAGATTGGATTTTTTAAACTTTTAGTTGACCTTATTCGGTGTTAGGCATCTAGAGATTTCTTGTGTCTGTGAAGGGTCCCCCTGAAGACAGGTGAGGCTGCAAGTGCCCGCGATGCCCTTGCCAAAGCAGTGTACTCACGCCTGTTTGACTGCATTGTGGAATCCGTCAATCAAGCCATCCCTTTTACCTCCTCAAATAACTACATTGGTATCCTGGACATTGCCGGCTTCGGTACATCAAGCTTTTGTCAATTTTTTCCCCTCGTGTGTGTTTGCATTTGCATGGGCATGAAGCAGGGGTGGAAATTGTTCCTCTGTTCAGTGGATCTCCACTAAAGTGACATTTGCAACTTGCCAAAGTAACAAAAGCTTCCATAAAAAATCATCAGTGTCCATTCTTGTCGTGCACCTTATTCTACCTTCACCTTGCTCTTAAACGGTTTGTTGAAACTATGCTGAAAAGGAAATTGTTGATTTGATTGCATTCATATGAAAAATGGTGACCCACAGAGACATTGCTTCATGAGGAGACAACTGTTATGAGCCTGAAATAAAAGAATGCTTGATGTTGGGAGTAGGTGGAGAAAGGGGTGGAAGACGAGAGGATCCACCACTTTATGCAGATGTCTAGCTTGGCATACTGCATCTAATCCTGTCATTTTATACAGCTTGATTTTCTGTAAATTTTACTCCAGAATCTGCCAAATAACAGATTTTAACGAAATTTTTAACTCTTTGCACTCACATCTAAATAGCAGTTTCGATGGTCGCAATTACTGTTCGTGTTGCATCGAAATGTATGTTCAACGGTTTTCAAAAAAAGCCTGGAGATGCACTTAACATTGGAAGTTAACTCATCCTGGTATCGTTGGAAAGCTCTGTCATTGGTTGTATCCCCTGTACTCTTTAAATAAGATTTTTAAATTTAGATTTGGCTTGCCGACAGTTTTCGCTGAGTACCTGTTGACTAGGACAGTTACGTAACCCAAAATAAATGGCTGCCCGATGGAAGACAAATTTCAAATCATTTGGTAGAAAAGATACTTTAAATATAATTTAGGCAGAAAGTCTAGCGAATCTTACTAAATCTCTGATTTTATTCAAGGTCAGTGATGATAATTTACAGTTCTGGGGCAGAAGTGGGCGAGCAGTGATGCGGAGTTTATTACTTTTTTTATTTCGTCCATGCACTGATATAGTAACCACAGTCAATATCAAGCAGTAATATTGAAACTTTTCCAGTAACAATTCTTTAAGATTTTGAAAGTCCAAGAATTGATCTTTCCAAAAAAGTATGTTTTTGAAACTGTCTTAGTTTATTAGCAATATTTTCTTAAGCATGCCAAACTATATATATATGTATGTAATTTCTGTGTGCCATCAACATCATGAACTAGATCTATGCGATATGAGTGCAGAGAGTTAAAAGACTTGCTGAGAGAGCATGCCCCAGATAGGGTGAGTGGATTTGCCACCAACTTGCCTTTACTGCTTTTTTTTTTTTTTTTACCTTTTTACCACTCCTGATAAATGCAGAAATGAGCATGACAGATTGCAAGCATATGTGGGTGTGCCTGCACATGCCCATTTAAAAAGTGGACATGCACAAAAATGCCCAGCTTTAGGCAGCTTTTCTAAAGTGGCTGTATATTTCTGAAAGTCAGACTAAAGTTGGCATGTTCCCATTCTCTGTGTTTCCAGAGTATTTTCAAGTGAACAGCTTTGAACAGTTTTGCATCAACTATTGCAACGAGAAGCTCCAGCAGTTTTTCAATGAACGCATTCTCAAAGAGGTATTTACTTCCAAACTGAAGTCCGGCTTTATTTGCTTTGTCATGTACAACCCCAGAAAGAGGGTCTTTAATAAAAGAAAGCATACAAACAGCAGCACATGGATTCATGTGCTTTCCTGTTGTCTTCCAAGGTCTTGCTTATACAGTCATGTATGACAGTATGAGTAAGAATTGCTGTCCCTGATGCTGTTTTCATTCTTTTTTTCTGCTTCCCCTCTTTCCTGCCCTCATTCCCCGACAGTGCCTCCTTTTTGTTCATCTACATCTGTATAATCAGATAGTTTTGTAAACTGGTATGTTTGATTTTGTTGTGGCAGTGAATCACTTCCTCTCGTATTTCAGGAACAAGCATTGTATGAGAAAGAAGGGCTGAATGTGAAACGAATTGAGTGGACTGACAATCAGGACTGCATTGGTAATTCCTGTTGTTACTGTTATTTAAAACACTAGCATAACTGGGGACTCATTGAACTCCAACAACATGACTCATAAAACTGGTTCAATACTTTTTTTGTGTATTCAAAATATGGTGCTTTTTTTTTTTTTAAAAACAGCTTTTGAGCAGTCACGTTGTTCAAATCTAGTGCACAAAGGAAGAAACGACTCACTATAACGTTCGATAGTCTTCAAGAAAGGTGACATCCAAGTGAACAGAATTTATTTTTTAAGTTTAGGTTTTTCAAAATACATTGTGCTATCTGCTCAGCTTTTGTTTTTGTTTGGTTCTTTATGCCAAATCAGCAACTAAGTCTATATCGCAGCAAGCAGCCAGACCTGTAAACAGATGCCACGTGGAGAAAATAATTATGTGTCTCAGAAATGACATGAGCTCACAACCCATGATTCTCTCTGTCTTGGTGACAGGCTATACCCATTCTGCCATTTGTTCACCCAGTCTGCATAATTGACATTCTTGAATCCAATAAAGATTCTTAAATGTCAGGATAGATTGAATTGAATGATTTCACAAACATTTTAAGTAGGTTTATAAGCAGTTCTCATTTACAATGGCAAGGTATCTTTTAAGGTGGGAGCACTAATAAAGTGCACAGACCTGTCCTTTCTTCAGTCCTCTGCCTTGCTTCCTTCATCACACCCCCACCCCCTCCAAAAAAAATCTAAAAATATTACAGGTTCACATAACATTATAACAACTTGAACCTTGCTCCATCCACACTGCCATGTTATTTATGATAACTGTGCACAGGATTTGGTGAAAACTAGATCAAGGTTGGGGAGAACCGGTGTGGAGAAGAAACCGGTGTGTGGTACTCAGTATCTGAAATGCAGCAGCAAGAAGAAAAAAAAACACTGCTGCAAACTATTGCAGTCTTATACAAACCTGAAGGCAGAAGGATACGGGAACAAATTTCGTATGTTGGCTTGTGCTTAACTCTCCTTGCTGTAGGCTGTTGAAGATGTAAAGTGTCCTTGTTGCTGACTGCAGAGCTGATTGAGGGCAAGTCTCAGGGTATTTTTGACCTGCTTGATGAGGAGAGCAAGTTACCAACACCCAGACCTGAGCACTTCACAAGCGAAGTGCATGCCCGCAATAAGAACCACTTCAGGCTCAGTGTATGTTACAGTCTCAAACCACTCCATGCTTAAGTGCTTACCTTTATTTCTTTTTCTTTTTTCTTTTCTTTTTTTTTGTAAATATATATATATAGAAAGATTGTGTATATGCTGCTCAAAAGAATTTAAGACCAAGAGCACTTTGGCAGGCAGGTCACAAATGTGTAATTTGCAACAACACCACATCCAACCCAGTACATATTGACGTACCTTGTTGATGGCTTTGACAGGTACCACGCAAGTCCAAGCTAAAGTCTCACCGTGATGTCCGTGATGATGAAGGCTTCCTCATCAGGCATTTTGCCGGGGCCGTCTGCTACCACACTGTGAGTTTTATCACTTCCTTCATTCGAGAGATGTAAACATGGCAGAAGAATTGGGTCTAAATATGCATTAAACAGTGATTTCTATTCACACAATTGACATGTTCTAGACTGATTTTCAACTTCTATTCTTAAATTCTATATTTAGACTCATAATTCAGACAATTTTCAGTCAAGTGATCTTTCAGATAACATTTATCGATCAAAATAAAAAATAAGAGGAATCGTCTGGCCCCATGTTGAAACAGTCCAGTGACTACCAGAAATCTGAGCCAAACACTGCATCCTATCTGTTCATGTGCCGCACCCAGTAAGTACAGTACGGTTATATAAACATGTATGCACATATATATGCATTTAAGCTTGCTTACTGTAGCAGGTATGAAAATCGTTCATTTTGTGGGGCGTGTTTGTCCAGTGCCATTTCATTGAGAAGAACAATGATGCTCTGCACGCTTCGCTGGAGTTCCTCATCCAAGACAGCAAGAACCCTTTGCTTCAGCGTTTGTTCTCCGACAGCAAAGCTAATGCAGGCAAGCTCAGTTTCATCAGCGTGGGCACCAAGTTTAGAAAGCAGCTGGTAGTTTTGATGGAGAAGCTCAAGTCAACAGTAAGTACTGGACCAAAAAGTGATTGTTAGCATTAACACATTCTGGCAGCAGCATGCACTTGTGAGTACATACACATGCACTGTCACTGTCATCAGAGCTCCTGATAACGCACAATCGAGGGTAATTTATGCAGAAAAATTTAAGAATGATGCAGAGATTTTAAAGCTATGCATCACAGGAATGCACAGATTTATTAACATTTGGCTAAGTAACACCAGGAGTTGCTTAGGTTGAGCCCTGCTTTTTGCAAAATGACCTTCAGGTTTCATGCTAGAGAGTCATTTTATCCCTTGGTTTTAAAAAAATTCCAGAAGCTCTGGTCATTCAGAATTCTTGCACGATCTTGCAAGTGCTTACATTGGCGGATACATTCCTCTCATTTTCTCCACTCACCCACCCCCAATCCTTTTCTGTGTCGGTCACAAAAACATATCTATGCACAAATGTATGCACACACACACACACACACACATCAATGTGTGAACACCATTTTAAAAAGAAGGCAAGTTAAAGACACGGTGGAACTGAACAGAAGTTAAAGATGGGAACCTCAGGGCTTTTCTCCAGCTGCATTATTGTTGTCTTCTGTAGGGCACAAGTTTCATCCGCTGCATCAAGCCCAACGTCAAGATGGTTGACCACCTGTTCGAGGGCGCAAATATTCTCAGTCAGCTGCAGTGCGCAGGTCTGTCTGCCTGTCACGCTTATCTCCCTCTCAAGTTTACCTGCCCCTTTGCTTGATGATGGTGGTTCTGACCTGGGGTGCAGAAATCAGAGTAACAGAGTGTGCTCTGTCCTCCTAACGAGACTAAGGGCTAAATCATCCTATTGTTTTAAAGCTGAAAATCCAGTGCTGTAAAATGCTATTGGTCACTAAACAGACAAGGATTTGGGGGGAGGGGTGAAAAAGGTTGATTAATCAATGTATTCCATTACATATTCCAGCAGACATACTTTTGCTGGTCCTTACACTTTAGACGAGTAAATAATTAAGCAGATTTATAGTTTGTTAGAAGCCCCTTATATTTTAAATGAAGGACATTGCATATTCCAGCAAATGGGGTTAATATTCTGGGCTTTCTTTGTATCAAGTACATATTCCAACATCTGTGGTCCAGTTTATATTGACTGCTTGTCCTAACAGGTTTGGCACATTTTAGATCATATGCATAATGCTTACAATAGGGTTTTTATCAGGTACATACCCTATAAGCCTCCCACAGTTAAATCATGTGTATTGACTGGTGATTATTGCATGGTTTATATCAGGTGTGTATGGCTATAAGTATCCTGCAGTTAAATCAGGTGTATTTCCCAACGGTTATTGCATGGTTTATATCAGGTACTTTTCCCAACAGGTATGGTGTCGGTGCTGGATCTCATGCAGCAAGGCTTCCCCTCGCGCGCGCAGTTCTCGGAGCTGTACAACATGTATAAAAAGTACATGCCAGCAGACATTGCTCGCCTGGATCCTCGCCTCTTCTGCAAAGTGTGTAGCATCCGGATATGTTTTTTCCTTCATCTATGCTTTTCCCCTGTACATTTGGTGACCTTAAAACTGCTTTGTTCTTGAGGATATTTCCTTGGAGATTTCTGCATTTTTTGCTTGCGTCTGATTGCAGGCTTTGTTCAAGGCACTGGGTCTGGATGACAAAGACTTCAAGTTTGGTATGACCAAGGTGTTCTTCCGGCCTGGCAAGTTTGCCGAGTTTGACCAGATCATGAAGAGTGACCCTGAGAACTTGGCTATGCTTGTCAAGAAGGTCAAGAAGTGGCTGTTGTGCTCTCGTTGGAAGAAAGCACAGTGGTGTGCCCTTTCTGTCATCAAGCGTAAGTGCTTGCAGACAAAGCTCATGTTGGTTAGGGTAACAAACCCTTCTGTTATAAAAACCTTAGTCTTTGTAGCTTTGTATCTTTACAGAAATGTGTTATAGCTGGGACCATAGTGTTTTTATCAATGGTGTACACCGTTGCTGGTAGTGTAAATCCCATTTTGAGGGAGCAGGGTGTGGCTGGTATAGGGAAAGGAGGGTCAGTGAGTTGGATATTAGATTTTGACTTTTCTGATCTGCTAAGTTTCACATCTGTCTGGTAAAATTAATTTCCTGAGTGCCCCACTGAGTTTTAAATTCATCCATACCATTTCATTAATATTTGATTCATCTTATTTTAACTACAGTCAAAAATAAGATTGGGTACCGTGCTGAGCGGTTTGTCATGATCCAGAAGTCAGTCCGCATGTGGATCTGTGTGCGCAAGTTTAAGCCAAAGTAAGTGTCATAACATTTTGAATGTCTGTTTGGAATATTCGTTTATGAATATAAATGAAGGTTTTTTTTTCTATGCTACAGACAGATCATAGAATATTGGAATGTATGAGTCCTATCCATGAAAAATCGTTTGATTCCTTTTAGAATTGCGCACTACATGCCTTTTGCTTACCTGGTGGAGACATAGCTCGACTGCCCAGTGTCGGTTAGCCTCAAGGCAACAAGGGTGGCAATTGCCAACTCCTAGTGCAGCGCCAACCCTGAGCTCCTCCTGTGAACTGTACTCACCACCAAATTCACATAAGTTTCCTCCTTAGCTATTGGTGGAAAGTCCTTTTTCCTATTTGCTCCTGTCTGCGTCGTGTGTACCTTGAAGGTCACACCTTTCGGTTTATTACTAGTCGTTGGAGTCACGCCACGCCCGTCTACTCTTGCCGTCTTCTTTTCACACCCTGCTTCCCTGCACTCCATGTTTCCTGCACTTCGCCATTACCACCAGGCTTGCTGGTCACGGGAGTCTGCCATGACATACACAGTTGGAGTGTGACTGACATTTGCTACCTGTGCGCAACAGACGACACTGCTGATCCCTTCCGACCTCCCCGAGCCGTGACCAGGCCAGAGAGGGCAACGGAGCTTTTGTGCTGTCATCCTTCAGTCTACGTCACGCCCTGCATGTGCACCGTCCGTGTCGCCAGTTGTCATCGTTGTCTCCCGAGAGCTTCACCAGCCAGCCAGCCTCCACGCCTTCCAGGCCTGTCACTTCATCCTGCATTCTTCGCACAAGCTGGGCGAATTTATTTCTTTTTCCCATGGTGGCTGGAGCTTACTGTCGGATCCTGGCATTGTGGTCTGTTTGCTGCTATCCCTCTGTGTTTGTTGTAGCCCAAACCTTTCGAGACCCCTCTGTACGTGTTCTTGCAAAGTGGTGTTCGGTAGCTGAGTGGTTAAGCCATGGCTTTTCCATTCGACATTGTGCATTCGCTTGCCCGTTGTGTGCCTTTGGTTTGGCTGACTGCATTTGACTTACGGCACTGTGACTCGAACCTGCTCTGCTCCATCAGTTCCTCATAGTTCCTGGAGCTTGCCCTTGCCACTGCCTTCTATGGACGATTCCTGGTGCTCCCCACTCACCACCTGGATGCATGTGCTGCCTGCCCTGTCCACAGATCAGTGCTCCTCTGCATGGATGCCAGCATGGGAGTTCTCATTGCTCGTCTTCTGGCCGGACCTACCGTGAGCCAGGCAGCAGCTCCTGACATCTTCAGGTGCCCAGAGGAGCTTCACATCCTCTCGCAGCAGGCCAGCCCTCTGCTCTGTCCAGGGGTCTGACACCTGCGGCAGGTCTCTCCTAGATTGCAGACCTCCATGGTGGCCTCCAAGTGGTCTTGGATAGACTCTCCACCACCCTTCGCAGGCCTGGCGTAGGCGGCTGCTGCAAGGTTGCTAGAGGTCAAGGAGGCCCAAGGGGACCCCCACTCCTCGATTACGAGAGTCTGCTTTGTCCTTAGTCGTCCACCCTCCCACTGCAGATTGCCGAGCCCAGACCACTTAACGGAGAAGGTGAACAGCAGCTTCCCAAAGGGCGCTGGACAGTTGGGTTGCAGCAACCTCTCACCCTTGTCTGCAGAACTGCCCTTGATGACTTGCGTGTGGTTGGGTGGATGTCTGGGACCACCCTCAGCTGCCTCTCCTTCCATCCCTTGCCTGATGGATCGGTGGCTGACCAGGTGTTAGCCCACCTGCTGCACACTCCCACCACTGCCCTCCACCTTGGACCAGATCCTTCTTAGCTGTATATGTCAAGGCTACCTGTTTCCTTTATGTAGGTTTTTTCCTTAACCCTACTGACCTCTGGTTCGAGGCAGTTTCTGCCCAGTTGGGGGACACGGCATCATCCACCCTTCTTTTTGGGATTCGGCATGTAGTGCGCAATTCTAAAAGGAATAAAAGGTAATTTTTCCTAAAGTCAAATTAGTTTTAGAATTGTGCACTAGCTGAGTTCCCTCCCACCTTCCTGCTGAGGCCTTTGAGGTTGTGGTACGAAGAAGGAAACTGACGTGAATTGAGTGATGAGTACAGTTCACAGGAAGAGCTCAGTGGTGGGGCTGTGCTAGGAGTTGGCAGTTGCCACTCTTGTCATCTTGACGCTAACCAACGCTGGGCAGTCAGTCTGTTTATGTCTCCAACGGGTAAGCAAAAGGCATGTAGTGCACCATTCTAAAACTACTAAAACTAATTTTACTTTAGGAAAAATTACCTTTTCTTGAATACCATGAGAATTCTTCTTTGTGTTGGCTGTGCGGCTTTGATGTAATCATATATTATTATGTAATGTGTATCTGTGTATAATATAAAGTGACCCTAACACAAAGCTGCAGTCAGTCTGCTATATTTAGTATATCCACTGCCAGAAAGCCTCAGTCCTTTTTCATAAGTTAAACTGCAGGATTTTTTTCCTGTTTATTCAAGCCGATGGCAAAGAACATATTGGGTGTATGCACATATTGTGGTTACAGGTATGAAACAATCCAGAAGGTGAAGGCCTTGCAGACTCAGCTAGCCATGATGAGTCAGATTGTTGGTCAGCTCAAGAAGGACAAGGACACTGCCACCCACAAGGTCAAGGAGCTGGAGGCATCCCTAGAAGGCTTCATCAAGAAGATAAGGGTGGGTGGCGAGAGAGTGCAAATGCCTAGTTGAACATGCATGCTTATGTTTAGAGCATGGGTGCAACTTCTTCCATTTTGGAACATAAGCCATTTTTTGATTTTCAGCGGAAATGACAAATCCATTTTTGAAAAATTTTGTTGAGAATGACCTCGTTACCAACTGTCACCTTATTGCACGATTACGTTAGGCAGCTGTATTTCTTTTGAGGGATAAACACTATGTTTGCAGCACGGTCGGAGGTGATCCTTTTTCAAAACACCACATTTCAAAAAAAGCTTTAGAAATGTTAAATTGTGAAACTTCTCTAGGTTCTGGGAGGCAAAACCTCCCAATGTGGTGATGGTGCTGGACCCCATTTCCAGTTTTTCTATTTTTTTTCTCACTTGCACCCATGTTAGCGAATGGTTTTTGAGATTATACCACTCTAAAGCACCAAAATCCTGGAAATGATAGGTCTTTCAAGCAAACTGGTTCAACAGGTTCAACATCGAAAGCAGTTGGAATGTAAAGTTGTGTTGCCACAGACGTGACAATCAGCACAAGTTATTTTCTTGTGCAGACAACAAATATCACCCGAGAAGAGATGTCGCGAACAACAAATACACTGATGACTAACATTGACATCCAGCTGGCGGAATTGAAGAAGCAACTTGAACAGCAGAAGAATGCAGAGGAGCAAGAACGTCTACGTAAAATACAGGTTTGTTGTATTAAAAACATTTTGTGATAAAAGTCGAGCAGAACAAATTGCACATTCTACTCAATTTAGGGACATAACCTATACCTACATACATAAGACTAACATAAACAGAATGTTCCAGAATGTATTTCGCCAGTCTTACTGCTTTTCTGTTATATGCCTTTGATTCTTCATTTATTTTAGAAGCGCTATCTCAACATTTATCATTGTTGCTTAACCTTTTTTCTTTTGACATACTTGTTACTCATCGAAAAAGTCTGTTTGTCTTGAGCTCAAGCCTGTAATCTGTGGTGACTCTGTTATGTGCAATGCAGGAAGAAATGGAACGAGAGAGAAAAAGGAAAGAGGAGGAGGAAAGAAAACGGAAAGAAGAAGAAGAGCAAAGAAAGCTGTAAGTCGGAAATGTTTCAGCTACTTTTAGGAATAAGTTAACATTTTGTGAAAGCAACGTAGGTCCAAAATAAAATTTGATCAAATTTTTAGATCATCGTTTGCTTGTCATACAGTTATGCAAGAAGAAAATAATTTAAACAATCTAGTAAAATTTGTCAGTCGCAAGTAACTGATGACCTTGCCTCATTGTCATCAAATAGATCATCCTTTTAGAGTGTGTCGATCTGTGGTTGCAGCAAGGCAGAAATGGAAGCAAAGAGGAAGAAAGAGGAAGAAGCTCGTAAAAAGCAAGAGGAGGAGGATCGGAAAGCAGCTGTGAGTCCACGTATTTTCGTAGCAGCTTCTAGATCATCATTTGGTGGCGCATGCTAGTGAGACAATGGCTTGTAAAATTTGTATAAAAAAAATTAAAAGTAAGCAAAACCTCGATTTCCCCACGCTGTGAACAGTAGCAAATTTCGGTCGAAATGGAGGATTTGCCCTGATGTTATTGAGTTAAGGACTTTGGGTGATCATCCAAAATGTGATATTGCAGAAGACCTTGTGTGTGTGTGCATGGAGAGCTGGCTGCTCAACTCCTTTTTCCCTCTCTTTTAATACAGGCAGTAATTCAAGTTGAACTGGCCAAACAGTCAAAGGAACAGGCTGAGAGGTGTGTTAATGTTGTCACATCTTTTTTTTTATTATTTTGGTAGGGTTCATATCCTGACATATTATGGTTGACTGCTTGAGAATGTATTTGTTTACTACGATGGTCACATGACCTTATTTAGGTGGGGGTATTTGCTGGCAGCAGACCGCAGAATATTTTTCCTGTGGGATCTCATGTTAAACAGTGTCTTGTGGTTTCTCTGTGTGTTAATTAGAATGAACTAGTATCCAGGAGCCCATTTGTCCTGTCTAAGCTGCTGTCTCTGTCATCAGGATCTTTAGAGTTATATAAAGATAAAGAATGTTCTTGAAGGTTCCCTCTGTTTACATGCCTGACTTGGTTAGTCTTTTCAAGCAAAGTTTAGTGTATGTAATACAACAGGTGAACTTTGCATTATTTTAAAATGTCATTTAACTCTTTGCACTCACATTGAAGTGTCGGTTTCGACGGTTCCAATTGCCATTCACGTTGCATCGAAAAGTGTGTTTCAACAGTTTTAAAAAAATCCTGCAGACGCACTTAACAGTGAAAGGGAACTCGTCCTAGTATCATTGGAAATCTCTGTCCTTGGTCGTATTCCCTGCTCTGTTTAAGTTTTTAAAATTTAGATTTTTGCTTGCTGATGGTTTTCGCTGAGTACCTGCTTATCAGGACAGTTACACAAATGGCTGCCCAATGGAAGAGAATATTTCAAATCAAATTTGGTAGAAAAAGATACTTTGAATATAATTTAGGCTGAAAGTTCAGAGAATTTACTAAATCTTGGATTTATTCAAGGTCAGAAAGTGATAATAATATACAGTTCAGAGACGTTGAAAGTGGGCAAGCAGTGACAGAATTTAGTAGACCTTTTTTTTATTTCATGCATACAGTAACCACATTCAACAGCAAGTGGTAATATTTAAACTTCTCCAACAACAATTTGTTACGAATTTTAAAGTCCAAGAATTGGTCTTTCCACATAAAGTATATTTTTGCAAGTGTCTTAGTTTATTAGCAATGTTTTTTTTTAAAACGTGCCAACTTCTGTGCACCCTCAACGTCATAAACTAGATCTCTGCTGTATGAGCGCAAAGAGTTGGCAATGGGACACTAGCTTGTCATGCAAACCCATGCATTATTGTGCAGGTAAACTATGTTTGAATAGGATTAATTATTGTATATGATAGGCAGACAGACCATTTTAAGTCATATTACAGCCAAGTTACACGTCATATTACAGGCACTTAACATGTCATATTACAGGTGCATTGCATGTCATGTTGCAGGCAAGCTCAGTTGGACCAGGAACACAGGGACAGGGAGCTGGCCTTGCGACTGGCTATGGAGGACCAAAACCAAGTGGAAGATATCGTTCTTCCCCCACCGCTGCCCAGGTTGGTTACTGCAGAGCTAATATTTATTCATACATCTTTTGAGATGTAAAAGATCTAACGAGTGAGAATCTGAAATCGGATCTAAGTCTGCCTTTGGAGAGATCTTCATCCAGTGGCTGCGGAATGCTTGGAATTCCATGTAGTGAGATTGAAGTTTTAAAAACAGTTTGAATGTAACTCGTTTTATTTATCTGTGGTGTCCTGAAGAAGGGGCAGTGCCCTGAAACATTGACTTTGTGCTTGTCTATTTTTGCTTGGTTAAGTTTTCTTTGTTGTCACTTTATTTACCCCAAGCAACAGTCCCATGTTTCTTTTCAACAATTTGAATGACAAGCATACTGGAGCCATCTAATGAGTGAGGATGCACTTGGTTAGTAGAAAAGGACATAGGCATGAGGAAATGGGAAAATTATTCATCAGCTTTTCACAGTAATCATGTCACCTCCTGTGCCTCCAGATTTCAAAGACTACTGAACTTAGCACACTCTTCCCCACAGAGTGTTTGTCGTTTTCACAGTGATCGGTTTATTCAGAAAGAATTGGTTCTTTGTTTAGATCTGAGACAGTTCGTGCATTCCAGCAGAAAGCAGCTAACAAGAAGTATGACTTGAGCAAGTGGAAGTATGCTGAACTTCGTGATGCTATCAATACATCTTGTGGTACGCTGCCAGTTCTAGTGTATATGTGTCGTGATCTTGTGCGATCACTCAAAGTTATGTCCCTTGTTTGTAAACTATTATAAATGACCCCATCATGAGTATGTGTAAACAGGTTTTTGATTTATTTGTTTTAAATCTCTCCATGTAGAGTCAGTTATAGATTTTTAGTATTCTCAGAAAAATTGCCATCTTAAATTTTCTTATGTGTACATGGCTAAAATCAAAAGGTTGGTGAAGGGACACTTTGGTAAATTATTCTGTCTTCAAGGAAGGGTGGGGGTGAGTTGAGGCGTTCGACCTCGCTTGGCCCCACATTACCCCTCAAGATGCAGCACTTATTTCCAGACAAGATTTCTGTGCTTGATGTTGCTAAGTTTGCATGAAATAACCAGGAAAGGGGTAATAATTATCATACCTGTAATCTCTTGCTTATGTCATCGTACCTGTGACATTGATCTCAGAAATTGTAAACACACCATCGTTTTTAGACATGTTAATAACAGACGTCAGGTATCATCCTCTATCTTGATCTCGTTAACATCACTCAAAACGGGGTGAAGAAAGATAATGCACCAAATGCTTCAAAGCCCATTTGTTTTGAATAGTTGGCATTCGCCCCGTTATTTCCTGTTTTGAGCTCATTGAGAATGTGTCTTGCTGATGTGTAGACCTGGAGCTGTTGGATGCCTGTCGTGAAGAGTTCCACCGCCGTCTGAAGGTGTACCATACGTGGAAGTCCAAGAACAAGAAGCGCACTGATAAGGGAGAACAGCGAGCCCCCAAAGCTGTGGAGGAAGCTGGTGTGTATGCCATGACTTTTTCAGCTGGTCACTTTTTTTTTCCAAATCTCACTACCTGTTCAAATTTTAATTAACTTAATCCTCAAGCTTGTGTCAGGACATCTTCAGTAATATAATTTGACTGCAAGTTCATGCCTTATTGTGGAACATTGCAGCTGAAAAGGCCTCCGCAGCTCAGCGTGAGCAAAAATCACCCACTCAGGATAAGAACGCAGTGCAGCGTTATTTCAAGATCCCATTTGCACGCCCCTCTGATGAGTTTCGGGACAACAACAAGCATGGAATGTGGTATGCCCACTTCGATGGTCCCTGGATTGCACGCCAAATGGAAATTTACCCAGATAAACCACCAATCATGTTTGTTGCAGGTAAATGGAGTTAGCTGTCAGCTGGCTGACAACCTGTTGTTTATTTTAAGGAGTGGTGGAAGGTTAGTGTGTGGATGCCTCAGAGATCTATTGCACACGAGATGATGGAGAGATTGTATGTGAATGCTGGCTGGTTTAAAGTGACTTAAACCATTCCATTGTAATCCTTATACGTTAAATCACAAGTCTTAACAGTGACGTCCATTGTCCTACTCTTGCAGGAGCGGATGACATGCATATGTGTGAGCTCAGTCTGGAGGAAACGGGTCTGACACGCAAAAAGGGAGCAGAGATCCTGGAGAATGAGTTTGAGGAAGATTGGCAGAAGCACCAAGGCGATGCTTACCTTAAGAAGAATGCCAACAAGATATCATCCAAATTTCTGCAAGCCAGGCTGGGTATAGCAAAGTGAGATTAGAAAGTCAGGCCTCTACAACTCTCCAGGGAAACAGTGTGTTCATGATTTCCTTCTAACACAAAAAGAATGATGAAGCTGTAGGAGAGAGGTTTGTCCTTCCTATGTGTCCTGTTCGTCAGTAGAATTGTTTTTTTTTATTTACCTGTTTCTCTCCTTTCACTAAATTTTTTGTGCTCGTTGATTATGATGTGGTTTGTACAAGCAAAATAAACTGTGAGTGCATTTTTTCTTGTGTCAAATCCTGTTGCTGAGGAAATATCCTTTCTGTGGATAAGAAGTTAAATGTGAATTCGATCCCTTGTGTTCAGCAGCTTTTGTTGGATGCACAAGTCCATTTTCAAACTGAAATGGCAAACTGTTGATGCAAGAACCTTGGCATCTTTCAGCGTGACAAGACTTGGATTTTTATCTTTTGATATAAGCCATTGACGAGATCGATTTCTACAAGTTTCATGCAAATATGGGAAAATTGACGCTATGTGAATTTAAATGGTTTTACATAAATTAAAAAATTGTATATTTAGATTTTTCACAGTGTTCTATTTTTGTTAGACATTTTGCATCAACTTTTATATGTAAAGCCTAGACCTATGTGATTTAAACAAGAGATCAGTTATTCTTGTGATTGTTATTGCATGTTGTGTGCATTGTGATAGATTTTAGCGACACTGTTTGCTGGGTTATAAGGTATTTTAAAGAATGTCACTTTTGACGAGCATTTATAATATTTATTACTGGGTGTTCAGAATGCTTTTTTTGTTTGGTAGCAGAGTTGATCATGTTGGCCCTTAATGTTGTCATGTGTGGCTTCACTTCTAGAATCAGCTGGCAGTGCGTTGCCATTTCCATAAACTCTTTGTGAAAATATTGAAGTATCACAACTGTGCAAATCAAGACAAGTTCAAAGTTTAACAGTACACAGTTGAGCATAAGTAAAAAGAACATTTCTGTTGTGATCCGCAGTTTCATTTGCGCTTTTGAGTTTTGGGATTGTTTAGAGCTGCAGTTTTAGTAGCCCATCAAGTAAATTCCACCTTCAAAACAGCTAGACAGTTGAACTTAAAAGCATATCATAAAAAAACCTAATAATACCAGATGTTAATACCTTTTTAACCCACCCCTACCCCGCAAGCTTATGCACTGAAGATCTTTAAAATCTTTTAGCATATTGCATAAACATTCCAAGGTGAAAGACCACATATCGTAGGAGTGGAAATATTTATCATATTTTGCTATGTGACAAAACAGGAATACTGTATAGTGTGCAATGTTGCAAAGTGACGTGCTGCATACCATCAGATTTTGACTGTCTCATAAAGTTTTTATTGTGAAGAGTTGCGCCAGTAATGTTGATCATGGCTTTTATCAAGAGACGTTTGCATATCATCTGCTCAAAAGACTTGGTGTTAATAACCATTTTGTCCAATTCCTGTCTTACGTTAAATCCACATGCAAGATCCATAGATTGTACAATACCACCATGCCTGAGGAGGGTACTAATTCTGTGATCTTTATAAAAACCAAGGAATATTTTACGGTTCCTACCATGTTGGCTGTAATTTGTATTGATAAATTTGCCTTTTATTGTATTTTCACAATACACCTGACCAAGTTACTGGGCAGAATTTCTTTAAAACTGGTTGACACAGCTCTCTAAATCTGCATCAACATACTCTTTCATAACAGTCAGCAACCAAACGTCCTCTCATGCTTTACATCAACAGTTCACATCATCATTGTGTCACACATTGCAACTATGTTTCAGCACGTCCAAATTGCTTGAAGAGGAAAGTGCTATTATTTATATTTTTCTGTATTTAGTGTATACTATTGATCATTTATTGGCAACTTTTTTACATCTACACTGTATTCCTGTTCATATGAGACTGGCCAAGAAATTTTCACCCAGTAACTTGAAGAGTTTGGAAAAGCTTCCTTGGGCTTTTCTGACAGAAATCGGCAGCCGTAGTGCATACCACATGTTAAGTGGGCAAGTGGAGGCACTCTTAAGGGTTTACACCTAAGAGAAAGAAAAGTGTAGCTTCGTGTTTGGTATGGTACGATACATACCTTCATGGTGCCTCAGCTTCCCGTAAGCTGTGCTAATATAGATGGGGCTGCTTCAGTCATCCAGTGGCACTATCAAGTGAAATTTACTTATTTGGTTTCAGTGAGGTTTGATGGGCTTCTACCGTGTTGGACCATGTAGATACACACAATGCCTTTATCCTGCCTTGATTGATGTTTTACCAGTTCTGATGTCAGCTGTGAGCAGTCCCCATTGTTTTTTTTGGAAAATCATAGGCTACTTTATATCTGGCGAACATTTATGCCATTATATATTTTGAACATATAGTTTCTCACAGATGAAAACTTCATTCTGTTAAAGAAAAATCAGTGTAACAAATTATTTTGTTCCAACACTTCATGCAACAGATTTCAGAAAGTGGAGGGGACTTTTTTTTTTTTTTTGGTTACGTGTTCTTGATGAAACTGATCTTGGAAATACCCACCAGCCTATGGAAGATGCATGGAAGCGATTGTTAGAAACAACGCTGATTGCTTGAATGATCAAAGGATAAATTTGCTTGATTTCCTGCAAAACGTTTGAGATATTGATATGCAATTACTTGAAGGTTGTAGAGTCTTGCATGCTTTACTTTTAGAATGCTTGTTTGCTTAAAAACTGGCTTTTTCAGCCACAGAAAGAATTTCTGTGTAAATGTGTTGACATGACACCAACAAGACCCAAGTTCGTCTTGGCATTCAGACTTTGTATTCGGTAGCATGATTTTCATGTCCCAAGAAATCTTTTGTTTGGGATAGTTGTAGCACCGAGGGCACTTTTCCATGACATGCATCTCAACAACCTTGTAAGTGGCATATCAGACTGGACGAATATTGCAAGTCACATTGTATAATAAAAGTTTAAAAGTTAGCTTTGGGTTTTCTTTCCATGCAGTGCGACAATAGTGAAAGTAGATATCTTAAGAAAATTCTAATGCAGCTCAGTAACTTTAGACGGTCATACTGCATGCAGAACTTAATCACTTAATGCACTTCAACTGTTGTCTCAAATCCGTTTTGATCACATTTTTGTAACTAGAATTTTTTTTTAAATCTCCCTGTTGCTGTTGGCATAAACCATATCGTTCCAAACTCTCAGAGGATGTCCCCATACTAGAGTAATGACTATTTTGTCAGGGTCACATAACCATTAAAAATGGGTCAACTCAGAACACTTTCCCAATTCTGATAAAGCAGAGATTGCATTTTTTGTTGTAGACAGTTAAACTGGTTCTTGAACTTCCATTCAACTTCAACACCAGAAGCATGAAGATTTAGATTTTATATACATATAAAAACTGGCCACAAGATAAACAGAGGAATGTTACATAATGGAAAGACTAGCCAATGGCCCTTTCATGTGTATAACAATTTCACATCTGTGTATGCAGAACATCAAGGACACTGGCTTTATTCTACAACCTTTCATGCAGTAAAAGTAATCATTTTTCATTTAAGCCAGTGAGCAAAGCCTGAATTTGTAAAAGACAAGTGGAAGAGATTCTTTCATGACAAATAGGAAGCATGACATTAGGAAACCATTTGCCCACATCCTGCTGCCAGGTGATCAGTGCTTTCCACCTGTACCCTGTACACCTGCATCTCCATCATTGCAGGCCCAATTTATTGGTGACTAGTTCATAGATGTTTACGTAGCCATGTTCATATCTGCTCTACACAGACCGCTATGCCCATCCCTCCTCCAACACACAATGCTGCCACGCCCTTCTTGCCTCCAGTCCGCACAAGACCATGGAGGAGAGTAACCAGGATGCGAGCTCCTGATGCACCAATGGGATGACCGATGGCTATGGCACCTCCGCTCACATTCACCTGTACAGAAATTCATGCAATTTTAATTTTTAATTTGGCTGCATCATGTTAAAAATGAAAGGGTATGGTCTGGCTTACTGCCAGGATATTGGTAGTAAAAAATTATTTTTGGAATTTGCATCATATTAAAAGGGTTGGTCTGGCCAGCCAGGGTCCTAAAACTGCTCTTTGCCCATCAGCAAATGTTACACAGATGCTATCTGCATTTGCTGTTTGCATGCATACACCACATTCCTACTCACGAGCAAGTGAGCAACTTGTACACGAGCAAGTGCACAACCCCACTTGCAAATCTGTGGTCACTGACCTTGGCCAGTGGTCAGGGGGCTAAATGGTTAATGCTTACCACCAATGGAAAAAAATAATGGAGTCAGTTCTTTTCTCTAACACATTTTCTCTGTATGGCTGTCGGATTGCCATAACAATGACTGGCTCGGTGTAAATTATCGATTATAAACTCACCTTGGCTGGATCACAACCCAAGTCTTTGACTACCACTAGTGACTGTGCTGCAAAAGCCTCATTCAATTCAAACAGATCTACTTCTTCTATCTTCCAGCCTGCCTTGGACAGCTGTAATCATACACATGACAAACCATAGCAGTAATTTTGCAATTTTTTCATATTTTTAATTCTAAGGAGATTACTCAACATTTTCCCCCACAGAACCTACGTCTTTCATCTGCTATTACTTTAAATCCAATAAGTTAGAGTTAAGCTTTTTTGATAGAAAAAAATGAAAAGAATAAGAAAATTCTTGCATCAAGCATGACAGCACAAGTAATTAAAATCTGCCCATAAAACAGTCTGGCCAATGTGATGCCACTTCCATGGGTGGGTGTGTGGAGGGGCGGCAGGACGTAAAATGTGAGATATAAGATGATGTGGCAAAAATAGATAACAGAATAGTGGGTAAAAATAAGTCTGTACAATGTAAGTGGACAGGTACAAATAGGTCTTCTGAGGTAACAGATGGAGTAACCAGGTCTGTATAGTTCAAGACGATGGATGAACCTACAGCTGACCGCACTGCTGGAATGGGTCCAGTACCCATGATTGTTGGATCCACTCCAGCCTGTGCCCAGGACACCAGTCGAGCCATGGCAGCAAGTCCCCGTGTTTTTGCCTCTGTGCCAGACATGAGGACCATGGCTGCAGCTCCATCGTTGATTCCTGTTGTGTTGACAAAAGTCATTAGGAGTCTCCTTGCCTGAAATAGTTTTATGATGCATCACGCTGCACCACTTAACTTTTGTTGTTTATGGCAGAACCATCTGAGGTTGTGATAATGAGCCTTGACAGTATATCAGCATCTTTCTGTTGCATCTTTTTCAGTCATGATCATCATAAGGACAATCAGCAAACATTTTGTATTATGGCATCAGTTACAAGTAAAATTGCAGTCAAATAAATCACTGTGGCATCACACAAAGTACCATTACTTGAAGTTCTGTACCATTAACATCACTAAAATCACTGTATGCATTACAGACATCGCAGCATGAACTTGGCCAATCAGATTATAACGTACCTGAGGCATTTCCAGCAGTTACTGTTCCTGACCCATCCTTGATGAAAGCAGGGCGCAGTTTCTGGAATCCTTCAAATGTGCAACCTGCTCGTGGGAATTCATCTTGCTTCACCTCCTGCAACCCTGATCAAATTATAATAAAACAAAACTGCAGTATCTGGGGGATCCTAAAGCCTGCAATAGCACAGCATGCACAAACATACACCCATGACGGCCAGTCTGTTAGATTTTGAAAGATGCATCAGCACACATTCAAGAAATTGTAAAAATGTACCTGTTCTGGTCTGTATGATGACAGGTACTATCTCCCGCTCAAAGTTCCCTGACTTCTGGGCTGCCTCACACTTCTTCTGAGATTGCAGTGCAAACTCATCCTGTTCCTGTCTCGTCACGCTCCACTGCCGTGCAACATTTTCAGCTGACATAACAAGAAAGGCAAGCTGCATCATTCTGGTCTCTTAGACTTACTTTAGCCAAACTTAAAGTAATTTGCTTTAACAGCTTGCAGTTACACTTCCCTGCTGAAAAGAGGGGAAATATTAAGACCCACTACCACCACCCAACTGAATTCACCAAACATACAGATGCAAATTAGGCCTCTTTAGTCTTAGTTTTCAGTGCCACCTATTGGACTATTTCTCTGCCTGCACACACAGAGGCTTCTGTTACCGAAACACAGACAACAGCAAAATAACATCTTTAATTCTGGTCCTTTTAATAGCAAAAGCAAACATCATTTTATACACAAGCAGGGCTGGTGTAATTTTATAAATTTATACCTAAGAAAAGTAATAAAGTATGAACAGAACAGAGATACCTGTAATGCCCATATGATAGTTGTTGAAGGCATCAGTAAGTCCATCCTTTATCATTGAATCCACCATGCTTACATCACCAAACTTGATTCCATCTCTCATATGTACACAGTGGGGAGCCTAGCCACACAATCAGTTTACAAATGTTAATATGAAATGCACCGTCATTCTCTTTTTCTTACTCACACATACATTTTTTCCACTCACACTAAGAAGGTAGTCTGCAATGTACAAACAGTATTTATCACCAAGGGTAATAGAACCTTCTCGGAACTTTCTGTATCATTCTGATTTATCCCAAATACAAAACTGCCTCAGTGGTCCATTGGTTAAGGCGTCTGTTTCTGAGGCGGGAGGTCAGTGGTTCACACCCCAGCCAAGTATACCTAGGACTTAAAAATTGACAATCTAGTAACAGCACTAGTGTTCCCTGGCACTAAAGGGAACAGTACATGTACTAGGACTGGTTGCCCCAGTGTCAGTATAATGTGACTTTGTGGGACTGAAGCCTGTGTTGCGACAACAGTCCTATGTGTGACAGCACTTAAACTTAAGCAACACTGTCTTGATACCCACCTAGTTTGGGAAGTTAAGCAATAACGAACCAACTAACCAACCCAATACAAAATCTACATGAAAACACCGAGATGATTTATCCACCTTGGTCATACTCTCTTGACCTCCTGCCACCACAATCCTAGCATCACCAGTACGAATAGCCTGTGCTGCCATGACAACAGCCCGCAGACCAGATCCACAGAGCATGTTCACGCCGGTAGCTGGAACTGTGTGTGGAATGCCTGCGTTCACGCTCGCTTGTCGTGCTGGATTTTGGCCCTGACCTAAAACAGGTGAACTTGAACAGTTTTATGGGACAGTGTCTCAATGGAGGGCAAACAACTTAACAGTTTTATTTCTGTGCATATCCAAAAATACACGTGCCCTGAATCATGCCTATGATTGTTTAAATATTTGCATACCTTCATCGATGTTAATATTTTGTTATTTTGCAAATGAAAGTTCACAAATGAATCCAGTTAACATCATATACTTCACTGGATTTCTTAACAGATCTATCTACAATTGAACACATACTTTCAAGCTTCTACAAGCTGCAACATTTTCCTATCCAAGTGGGTACGTATCACATTAGAAAAAAAAGCGACGGTGCCTTGGGAAAATCATGGTGTCAACCATGTCCTTGTTAACAGAATACATGTACATGTTAACAGAATACATGTACATGTTAACAGAATACATGTACCGTCAAGTTTTTACGGAAATGAAATGCATGGTTAAGAACGAATGTACCTCAGGATGAATCCCCCTATAAAATATCTGACATTTTAATAACTAAATAAGGCTAATTTACTTCTAGTAAAAGGTGAGGTATTTCAACTTGTAAATGGTTATTCTAAAAAACAATCCAAAGCCCTTCCCAATTAAACCCATGAAAATAAGCACTTCACCAACAATTCTGCAACGAAAGATGCATAATCAAAATGGCTACCACCTGTTAAGGAAACTTTCTGACAACTTTAAAATCCCTGTAACTTTGCCATTTGTGTGATTACTTCAAGCACTGCTTTTCGACAAGTGAGGCAGAATATAGCTGTCACCTGCATCTGCATTCATAGACAAAATGATTTATGAGAGGAGAAAACCTAGTTTATTAATAGAGTCATCACCAATATCCTATACTGACCCCTAGCACAGCAAGCCTCCCCTTCCCCTTCCATATTTGCTGTTTTTCTCTCACAAACAGTCTGACTGGCATCTTTTTATAACTGACATTCTGGTTTCCTACACCCTCAAAAATGAAGGACTGCTGCTTCAAACTTAGGAGAGTCTCTTGATAAGAAAAGACCGCCCCTAAATGTTTTTGATGTAAAACAAGGAAAAAGAGGTCCTTTTGATGCAAGGGTGGAAATACTTCTGCATGTTTCTGAGTTCTGTGGATAAATCAAAAGATGCCCAATCAATGATCGTGGATTATCAGGAATTGTGACCATTATAATAAAATAAGCTCAAGGTATGGACACAAAATGACAGATCATTCTACTAGTACTTTTTTGTCAGTTACACATGCACAAAGAAGAAAAGCATTCCTTTATTGACAGAATGCAGATAAGTGAATGTCAAAAATAATGAATGATACACTAACTTCTGTCACAAGTGTCATATGTCAGGGTAATGTCAATGACACAGGGACTTCTATGCCAGAATGTACACAGTTATCCAAGTGATGAAATAAGGGCACTGAAAATTGATTTAGCAAATGGAAGGAGAGCTAGAAAATTGTTCATAAGCCACAAAGCTGCTAAACTTAATGTGTTGACCCAGAACAGCACTTTTGACAAAAGACTACTGCATGTACATGTACTTACAAGAACTTTGACTTACCAGCTGTTAGGACTTGACCCATTATGACCTCTGACACATCCTCACCCTTGACACTTGCCCTCTTCAACACTTCTTTGATAGCAACACTGCCAAGATCATGGGCAGACAGTGTGGACAGTGCTCCATTAAATGATCCTGCAGACATCTTGAAATATTATTTTTGGCTGTTTCCTGAAAGCATATGTTATGAGGACCCTCCCCCCCCCCCAATAACTTATCACAGCTGTTTTCTGCGGATATTTTGAGAATTAACTATCTCCATTTGGGAGGCATGGGCTGGGAGGAGAATGGTTCTTAAGTACAGTACTGGACCCCCAGAAGGAAGACAAGGTTTAAACTTAATTTAAGGAAAGGTTTAATTTTTTGTTGAAGAGAGAGGTTAAGTTAACAAAAGGAGTTAGAAAACAGATTAGAATGGAGTTGTTGGGACAGGTGATGGGTAAGTGGTAATGTCCCATTAATAATCATACCCTTATAATTTTAAAAAATGTATGTGAAAGTAAGTAAACCAGATTAACATATTTTAAGTCCCTAAACCAAATGTCATAAACAAACACAAAGTCAATAAAGCATGTTGACATCTTGCAGCATGTGCTCCTATTTCTTTCAAATAAGTCCTTTACTTTAACATGATTTTTTTCCTTCGTAATTGCACATGTATTTTGCTTTGTTTTTGTTCAGTCCTCTCAAAAAGGTAATACCCAGAAATATTCTTAACTTCATCTGTGTGTTTATAATACTTGGTTCAGTGACTTAGTTTTCACCACAGGTTTACATCCCCATAGTTAACTTCTATTAAGTCTCCCCTCCTCCCTCCCCCTTTCCTGCACCTGATTTGTACTGCTTTCAGGCCCTGTCTACAGACATGCAGATACAGTCTGTGCATGCTTATTTAAAAGTATGAAAAGGGAGCATTAAAAAAAAGTATTCGACTATGCCACTTCGCACTGTGATAGCTGCTTCTCTGACCACCGCAGGAATGCAAGGTTGCATGCACCCTTGAACCCTCCCCCTCGTCCATGTTTACATATGCACCCTATTGATCTAACCACATGCAGGTACATCGATCGATGTGCACCTGCTATATAATGCCTTTTTGTAAATATGGGCATGGACAATTTAAAACTGTATGGCATGTTGAAAGTCAGCCTATTCTTGACCGTATCTAACTGCAGGTTCACAATGTGTGCTGAGGGTGGTGAGGCAAAACACTAAAATATGCAAACATCTTTTTTTTCTGGATACAATTAGTCTAATGATTAGATTAATTGTATTTACCCGAATCACATGCCATATGATATATGGTACAGATCTACTAATGCCGTCTAATCCGACTCAGTGGTTGCAAACAAAATTTAAAAAAAAGGACTATTCTGTTGTTTTATTCACAAAGTGATAAATTTTTTACTGGATAATAAAAAGAAGATAATAAAAGTGTGTACTGTGGCAGGGGTACAAGAAAAACGGATGCAAAGGGAATTAGGCCTACAGAAAAAAATGATCAGCAAAGTGGCGTCTGCTACTGTGTCTTAGACGTGTCTGTTTTCGAAAAATGCTTATATTCTAAAATCAAAAAGATTAAAATGTAAATGAAACAAAACGACAGTTGGAATTCGACTTACCAACAGGAGTTCGGACAGCAGACACTATGATAACATCCTCCATTCTGCCGAAATGTTTGTCAAATGACCCACTCCACACAATCATAGACGATCGTACGAATCTTGTGCGGATACGAGCAGACGTCGTATGACTAAACCGAAATGCTAGTTGCTGTTTGATTGGCTGAATGCCTGACTCGGGAAGTCGATGTGGTCGTTCCAAAGATGTGTAGCACAGACCTTACATATTATGTGTGTGTAGGGAGCATCTACACATCTTTGGTTGTTAGTAAAAGCACCCAATCACAGTCATGCTTTATCAAACCTCGAGTTAAAAGCAAGTAGACCTTGGAACCAACCATCTTACTGTAGCCTGGTGGTTCTTTCAGTGCATAGTTTAGTAATAGCACAGACCCCATCCCCCAAAGTGCGAAATCACCGCGAGGTGGAAGCACTGTCCCTCTAAATAACCACCACCACCACCACCAACCAACCAAATGCAGTCTTACATAAACTGATGCATGCGTTTCTCCCGCGGAAGGGTGAGAATTTTAACACGCTTTGTTGTTATAGTTGTTTAGCAAGTTTTTATATCGGGAAACAAGTATCGCGCTTAAGGGATAGGATTAAGTGTCGTTCTAATGGTATGTGCTCCAAGATTTGATTGCTTTTTCATGCTCTGATGCCCTGTCAAGTCCATGCTTCCAAGCGCTCAAGACATCACTCATCAGCACTCATCAGTGTGGTGTCCTGCGGGTAGCTTCACGTAATGCTGAGCATATTACTCATAAAAGACTATTACCAATGACTATGTATGTCGATGAAGAATTATTCTGAAATTAAGAACAGCTCCCCACCGACAGCCCGCTACAGTGCCTATGCAGCCACATTTTTCACGAATCTCAATCTTCAAATCTTGCATTTTCATTTTGGATTTTTCTTTACAGTTTTTGCAACTTTTCCTTAGAAATTTTTTTTTAATTGAAGAGCAACTAAGAACTTATATGTTTGTATTGCTGTAGTGTTAGGGGTTTGGAGTGTATGATGTGCAAACCACCGCATCTCCTGTTTTAAAACATGATTTACATTGATGCGCTGATCAGCCGTTGGCGTTTATTTTCCGGAGGTGATTCCATCTATTCCATATTTACTGGCTCACTGACCTAAGGAGTAATGAGTAAATGATAACCAAAGATTTGAACACCAGCTCAGAAGAAGTCACAATTGTTTTTAAAAAATGGCGGAGGTTCGAAAAGCATGTAAACTGTCCTCC